>VZRF01011029.1:105972-151020 GCA_013396875.1 Vireo altiloquus
CCGCGGCCACCCCCCTCCGCCCCCGGGGGAGCCCCCGGGGGAGCCTCCGGCACCGGGAGGAGGCGGCTCGGGGTTGGTGGGGAGCTGCGCGGAGGAGCCGCCGCTCGCAGCGCCCGGAGCTGCCCGGATCCGGCGGTTCTGCCTCTGCCGGCGATGGAGCGGAGCCGAGGGGNCCTCCCGCGCATCCCAACCCTTTGTGCATCCCCCCAGACCCCTTTGTGCAGCCCCCACCCCTTTTGTGCGCTCCCAACCCCCTCCTGCGTCCCCTCTACCCTCCTGTGCCCCTCTTGTGCCCCCCTCAGCCTCGCCACCCTCCCTTTGCATGCAGCCCCCGAGCTGCGGGAGCCGCCGGCCATGGGCACGAAGCAGACCAAGGGCTGCCAGCCGGGAAGCGCCGGGGAGAGCCCCCCGGGCCACCACCGCAAGAAGGCAGCCCCCAGGGACAGGGGCGATTTCCTCGCTTCCCTCGTGGTGAAGTCCGGAGAGAAGTTCGGGAAGGGCAGCTTGCCCCCGTACCACCGGCGGATCTGCATGATCCAGGACATGCTGCTGCTGGTCAAGCAGGGCAAGCAGGAGGAGGCCACCGAGCTGCTGAAGAACCTGCGGCAGGTGAGGATGGGAGGCTTCCTCCGGGCTTGGGGGGGACTGCGGTGAGGGGGGGGAAAAAGTGTGGGAGCGACCCATCGTGCTTTGGAGAGCGCGCTCCGCTTTTGCGGGTCTGACTCCCGTGGTGTAATTTTGGGGAAGTGGCAGAGGAGCTGCGGTGTTGGGCACGGTGTCAGAGATGGGGAAATACCCCCAGGGAGGTGCTGTGCGGTGTCTGCAGAGGGGAAACCCTGCCGGCTGCCTTTTCCCCTCCTTGCTTTCCTCGCTGGCGCCGATAGCTCTGGGATTTGCAGCCTACTCAAGGTGGTTTCCCACTCAACTTTCCAAAAGTTTGGTGTTTCGAGCAGCTCCGTAAAACCGCCGAGGCAATTTGGAGCTGGCAGCTTTTGAGAATCGGCTCCTTTCCTCCTGGCTCAGAAACAGCCGGAGTTGGCAGCCTTGCTTTTTTATCTCGTTCTCTTTTTTTTTTTTTTTTTTGACGCAACAATCTCAAGTGGTGGAGTTTTGCTGGTGTTGACTGGGAGGAACGAGACGCTCTGGGGGAGTGAGGAATTAATTGTAGGGAGCCCGAGACCTTTTGCCTTGAAAAATCTGTTTGAGCTGGGCATTAGCTGGGAAGCAACAGGACGGAAAGTTGGCTGTGAGCAAACAGAAAAGGCAAATTAGCATTTAATCTTTCCTGCTGATAAAAACACCCGAGTGCTGGGCGTTTTCAAGGCTCTGGGGTGCGCAGGGCTTTGGGGAACAGCGAGTTTTCCATGCAAACCCAAAGCAGATCCATCTTCCAGCTCGGGTTTTTTCTCGCTCAGCCGTTCGGTGTAACCAGTTCTGCCACCTGGGGAAAAGTTGCTCAGGTCTCTGCTGGGCATCGGGAGCTGCTTTCTTGCCCTACACTCTGTCCGTGGGAAAGCAAGGCTGGTCCACTCCGGTTTTCTTTTGGGGTTTTGTGTTTAGGGTTTTCTATTAGCATTTCTCCCCCCGCCCAGCGTTTTCTGGTCCAGGTAAATTTTTAGCAAGTGGATGTGTTGTGTGGGGCATGTCCCTGTCCCTTTTCAGCCCCATTTCATTTATCCCATAAATTCCATTTATCCCTCTGCCCGGCAGGTTTAGGATGACCCTTGGAGCAGCCCAGCTGAGAAATCAGAGCTGTTTCACACGATTTGTGGGTTTTTTTTTCAATGGAAAACTCTCACCACTTTCAACTTGGGGATAAAACACTTTTCCTGAGATGAACGTGCCACCTCTCTGGGAATTGGGGGCACAATTCCTTGGGACAAAGACCTCTCCCTTTGGGATCTGTGTGGCCGCGGGGGTAGAGTTGGGCAGCAGATCAGAGGCCGAATGTTGCACCCTCTCAGCCACGCCAAATCTTTATCGCTGCCACAGCCCATTGGAGCTGGCAGAAGGTCAGCTGCTAATTTTAGAGGGTGTTTATCTCAAACACCTCCCCAAAAAATAAACCTTGGGGCCTGGCAAGTGCCACACATCACTTCTCAAGTCCTCCCTGGCTCCAGACTGGTTTTTCTCAGGTCTGTCCTCACCCTCTGATAGTGCAGAGTGAAGGAGCTGGGCTGTGTCACCGTGGATGCCCTGATGACAAACCTGACCACGGGGGGAAGCCCTGGTCGCTTGGAGAGGGGGAAGGAAGAGCTAAAAATTCATCTTAAACTGCTGGGGGAAGCGAGGAACCTGTTAGAGTCAGGTACATCTCTGGCAGTGAGTGTCTCTGAAGAGCTTGCTCTGATAAAATAAATCTTAGAGTGTCAAAACAGAGAACACTTTGTCCCAGATACTATAATAGACTCCGAGCAGGTTTTTAATGAGGTGGTTTTTATTCCCTGCCTCCAGGGAGGGAATGTGGGATGCCCCACTGAACAAATCCTGGCTGCTGGGTGGTTTTCCAGCCGCTGGATTCGGGGAGGGGATGGTTTAGGGGAGCATTGGTGGCTCCAAGGGACCACCTGGGTTGCTCCCACTCGTGGAGCCTCCCAGAGCTGAGCTCTTGGAGTGTCTCAGGCTGAAAGTGAGGATTTTGGGGGGGAGGATGAACTTCCCCCTGTGGGAAGGGGTGGATGGATGAGCCTGGTGAGGCAGAGGTATTTTTTTCCTGAGCCATTTTTAGGGTGTCTGTGGCTGCTCCGTGTAGTTGCTGCTGTAGAACTGGGGGTTTTCCAGCAAAATGGGGCTTTCCCAGCAAAACTGGGGTTTTCCCAGCAAACCCAGTGACCTGGTGCCCAGCTCTCAGCTGAGATTTGTTTAAATCCCAGGCATTCAGGTCACTGGGAGCCTTCCCACTGAGTTCAGCAGGCTTTGAGGCCAGCCCAGCCTGCTGCTGAGGGGTGGCTGACAGCATCCCTGCCTTGGAAGGGGCTCCATCCTTTTTTTTTTTTTTTTTTTTGGAGCAGGACGAGCACATGGCCAGAGCTGAAAATCTCTGTCTTTTCAGGTCTCTGTGCCATTACATCCCACAAGACAAAGTTTGGGGAGCTTTTACCTTCCTGCTCCCACAGAAGCTGTGTGTGATAATCAGGGCAGGGCTGCAATCCCGAATTTTAAACCCCAACCCTAGCCCAGCCCCTCCACTGGCACCAATGTCCACTGTGGCCTTTAGGATATCACCCAATTTATCCATCCTTCTCCCTCCCCTGAGGTGGGAGCGATGCTGTTTTCCTTGCAGGATCTTGTAAGGATTAATTTGCGTTCCTGGGAATGCCTGGAGGTTGCAAACCACTCTAAAATACTGAGACAAAAAGTGATTTTTTTAAATTTAAAAAGATAAAAAGCATGAACAGCAGACAGACTTTGCTTCCTCAGAGAGGTCAGCAGTGCTCTCTGGTGTGGAGGCAACTTGATCCCACTGCCTGCCCTCAAAATAACACTCCTGCTATTCCTGCTGCCAGCAGCCATTCCAGAGGGTTTGTGCTCCTCTGGCACAGCCAGGCTGATTTAACATCGAGCTCCCAGGACACAGAAACTCATTTATTTTTCCTTCTTTCTGCTCTGGAGCCCAAACCCCACACTCAAATCAAATGCAAAATTCAAATCCCCCAAATCCGAATCCCAACAAGTGCCTGCTGCTCTCCTTGGCTGAGGTGTTTTCCCCACGGTGCTGCAGGGAGGATGATTTTGGCACTTAAATGCCGTGGAAAGACACTGAGATAATGAATATTTGATGGAGGCTGGAGTTCAGGCTTGCTGGTCACCTGGAGGGAGCTGCTGGCCTTCCATGGAAACAATTCCTGCACGGAATAACTTGGAATTTATCTGTATGAAGTGACTTCCTGGGTTCACCTGGCAGCATCTTCCCTGCTTTCCAACAAGGAGCTGCTGCAGGGGAGAGGCTAAAAATGAACTTATTCAGCATGTCCAGCACTTGGGCAGTGGGAATCCACTCTGAGACCCTTCACTCCATCCAGGTGGGAGAATTCCAGCCCCACAATTCCCAGTACCACCAGCTGCAGAGCAGGATAGGTTTTAATGTTACAGAGCTTGGCACTTTTATTGTTACTCTTCTTCTCCCCCTCTTCCATACTCTTGAGTTTCAGTGCTCGAAGGCAGCCAAGCGCTGTCAGTTTATTAAATTCTGGGAGTGTCTCTCCTGCTGGGGAGAGGATTTGTAAAACAAAGCGTGTTTTCCTCCTCCCTGCTGCCAAACGGGATGGCTTTTCCCAAGCGAGATGGGGAAGTGCTTCCCAGAGCATTACGTCGCACTCCAGGAATTTGCCATTGGTTATGGCTCGGATGTGAAGCTCTCACTGCTGCTCTGGGGGCTGGTGGGAGAGGGGAGGAGGAGGAGGAGGAATCCAGCAGATCTCAGCATCCTCTGCACAGGGCAGGTGAGCAGCAGCTCCAGGGATTAAATGGGGAAGCAAAGTGTATCAGTGATGCTTTTTCTTGGTTTTAAAATTAAAAGCAGAACACGGTTTTGGGGGAAAAGGGGTTTTTACTTCTGTATTTATTTCAGGATCTTTGGGTACAGCACTTGGTCCAGGTGGAATGCCCTGAAAATGTATGTGCTCCCTTGTCACACCGAAATACACACAATTATAGACCTTGCAAAATTAACATATCTATCAAAGATTCCCCAATGAGAGGCTCGAGTGAACTCCCTGTTTTGAGGAACCTTTCTTCTGGATGGGCTTATCTTAGTTTACAAAAATATATTTTGGAGAGGGCTTTGGTGTCTGGGGCTCCCAGGATGTTTGGTCTCCTGGTTTATTTGTGCTGTGGGTCTCAGTTAAGTTATCAGCCTTGGGAAGCTACAGTGTGTGGGTTAAAAGCACTGAGAATACATCAAACTGTATAAAAGGGTCTATAAGAGGGGTATAAAAGAAAAAGCAAAAAATCATTCTGGCATCAAAATTATCTCCCCTGCTGCCAGGAGTGTTTGTTGTTAACACCTCCAGCAGCCTAAGGGTTAAAAGGAATTGTGGGGAGCCCCAGTGGGGTTTCATCAGCAGCTCGAGGAGGAGGAAATGAGTGTTCCACCCCAAAAGCCACCCTGCTTAGGGCAGGGTTACCCAACTTCCACCCTTTGGTGGCTGGTGCTGCAGCCAGGGCAGGTCCCTCGCTCAGCCCAGTCCCAGCAGCTCCCACTTGAGGGAAAAACAATCCCAATCCTGCAAAACTCTTCGTCCCTGTCTTCTGCTGGCTGGGAGGAGCCCAGAGACCCCAGGCTGGGTCACCTCTGGTGCATCTGCAGGTCTGAGCCCTCGGGAGAAGGGACCAGGAAGTCACCTGTGGGGCAAACACAATTGGAGCCTCTCAAAACACAATGAGAGGCTGGAGTGAAGCCCTCGTTGTGAGGAACCTTCCCCCTGGCTGGGCCTGTCTGAGGTTCCAAAATGTGTTCTGGAGAGGCCCTTGGTGTCTGGGGCTCCCAGGATGTTTGCTCTCCTGGTTTAACGGTGCCGTGGGGCTGAGCTGAGTTATCAGCCTTGGGAAGTTACAGTGTGTGGGCTAAAAGTACTGAGAATACATCAAACTGTATAAAAGGGTATGTAAGAAGAGTGTAAAAGAAAAAGCAAAAAATCATTCTGGCATCACCCTCAGCCCCTGCTCAGCACTTTCTCTGTTTACAGAATTGCAGGGATGTGTCCTGTTTGCCCCCCAGCCTCTGCTGCTTTCACACCTGAACTAAAATGCAGCAGCTCGGGGCCCCAGCCCTGCAGACAGCCTGGCAGCACCTTTCCTTATTATTTTTTCTTTTTTCCCCTCTCTTTTCCTTTTTATGTTGCTTCAGGCTGTGAAAGGCCGGAGTGGGAGGATGTCTGCTCTCACTGCCGGCGCGGGGGTGTGACGGCGGCGTGGGCACAGCCCTCCCTGAGCTCTGCTGTGGTTCAGGGGGGCCTGAGGGGCAGCAACAGGGGGTGATGCCCCTGAAATTCAGTGCATTGAGAGCTTTAAGGTTGGATGTGTCAGGGGATTTGTGGCTGTGGCCTGCTCTTAGCTGAGGGACGTGGCTGTGTGTTAATATTCGCTTCGTTCTGCAAGGGACGTGGAATTGCTTTAGTATTCAACATCTTCGGGTCCTGGCCAAATGCCTGATATGATTTAATGCCTGATTCCATTTCTCTTGCTGCGTGTGTGTCTCAGCCTCCTTCTCTTTCAAATTTTGGAGGAAAGATCACTGCGTGGTGAATTTAATCTGGCCTCTAAAAGGAAAAGCAAATTGTCCTTTCCATTCCTCTCCAAGCTGAAGGTTTTAGCTCCAATTACTCCTGGCCCTGCCCTTGCTGCTTGGAGAGCAGGAGCTGCTCGGAGCTTTCCAGCACTCTCAGATCTTTTCGAGACTCTTTATCTTTCAGACTTCTTGTCTTTCAAAGTCAGGGGCGCTTCCTTTGTGAGAGGCTTTGAGCTTCACCAGCTCCGGCGAGAGCCAAGGGGAGGGAGCTGCCTTCCTCCTCATGCCTTTGGGAATCCCAGTGGGTATCTCATTCCTTAGGGCCTCTTTATATCCCAGCAATCTTCCCAGCGTTCTGGCTGTCCCGCTCTGCAGAGCAGGACTCAGGTTTGATACTGCTGGGGGGAATTTCTTTACGAGATGTTCCTGCGTTTTTCCAAAATCCTTGTTGGCCCGTGGAGGTTTTCCTCGAGGTCTGCTCCTCCCCAGGGCTGGATCCTGCTGCTGGCTGCTGATTTCAGCCCCTTAATGTCCCCTCTGCCTGTGGGATTGGTTTCTGAGCAGCTTTCCGGGCACCTTCCTTACCTCCCATGCAGCTCAGGGATTGCATTTGGAGGTGATTTCAGTGAGGCACTGCCCAAAAGGAGTATTGATCCCAGTTCTAACAGCAGCTTTTGGAATGAAGGTTGGTTAATGAAAGGAGAGGCCAGCCTGGAGCAGGATCCTGGAGGATCAGGTGCAGGTTTTTTGGAGGATGGGGATTTGTGTCTTGGGTTTTTCAGCTCCTCACGTTCTGTTAAGCCACAGAAAGCAAGGAAATGGATGTGAGGGACAGGACCTGCAGCTCTCTGGGAGGTGAAGCTCTGTTTTCTAACCCCCAGCAGGCAAAACACACCGAGGTGAGCGAGCTCTGCCTGTCCCTTCCTCCCACTCCAAAGACGAGCTTGGAAAACATGATCCTAAAACCTCCTTGGTTGGTTCCGGTGCCACCTTCTCTCTTTGTGCAGAGATTCCCTGGATTTTCCTGATGGAAGAGCACAGGGCTTTGAGCCAATATGTGCCTGAGAGCCCTGGTCCCATGGCTGGGAAATTCCCAGAGCTGCCTCTTCCCCTGTCCCAGGGGATGCTTAAACTGAGCCCACTCAGGAGCTGGGAGTATTTAATCCCTGCCTTGTCCTGCAGAGCTGTTCCTTCACCCCCACCCTCCCCAAGGCCGAGATCTTGGCACGGGAGTGAAATCCCAGCAGGGGAAAGCAAAGGCTGCCGAGGAAGGAGAGCAGCCTGTGGTGGGAAATGGTTCTTTTGGCCGGGGATGTGCTGAGGGTTTTTCCTGGGACGCCTCTGTCCCCATTCCCACGGAGCACAGAGCTCCTGCTGGGCACTGCTTTGGGATTTGGGGCATCCCCACCTCCGGTGGGAGCTGGAATACAGGAGGTAGGGGGGTTTGGACCTCGATAAAAGGGCCCCAAATTCCCCCACATGAAGGGTGAATCGAAGCTGCTGCAGCCTCCACCCCGGGTTTGGTCGGTGTTGAACAAACCCCAAGCCCTGATTCAGCCTGAGCTCCCCAAAATCAGGGCAGTGGAGCCCAAATCTCAGCAGAAACAGCCCCAAAGCCTTGGTTCATCCTGGAACCCCCCATATATCTCCATTTATCCATCGATTTGGACACAGTTGTCTCTGTTCCAGGACTGGAAGAAGAAAGGATTTGGGGGAAATCTTGCTCCCAAATGTCTCTGTGGGCTTCCTGGGTTTGCAGAGAAACAATTTGGGATGAGACTGTGAATGACCTATACCCATGACTTACATCCAGCCAAAGCCATCCAGGATTGGATTAAATCGTGATTTAAGCAGCCGTTTTTTTGTGGTTAGGATATTTTTAGGGGGGGTTATTCTATAAGCAAGAGGATGTTTTCCTGTTTGGTTGTAAAAAGCTGTCCCTGCTTGGTGTAATTGGATACTTCCTTTCCTGAGGAGGGAGTCTGGTGTATCTGGGGACATTTATTTAGGCAGCTGTGGCTGGGTGAGGAATTTTGTGTGTTTTCATTCTGGTGGGAAACGGTGAATTTGGGGTTTACAGGATTCATTGATCCTTTTGTATCTCTGGCTCAAGTTACATGGAAATGAAAGCAAGTTGAAAGAGCAGAAAAGTGGTTTTGGATGGTTTTGGATCAGGTAATAAACTCAAAATATGCTGGATGAGAAAGCAGACAAAGTAAACATCTCGAAACAGATTTTGCATTTAAAAGTGGTTGATTCATTAAGTGGAGAATTAATTGTGCATCCTGAATTACACTTCTGGTCACTATAATTACAGATTTTGGCCTCTCAGGCTGCAGATTGGAAAATGTGCATTTCTCCTTTGCACTCCTGTTTTTTTCATTGACTTGCTGGAATTCCTTGTTAAACTGGGCTAAGTGAATTAGAATCATCCAGGTTGGAAAAGATCATGGAGTCTAACCTTTGAATTAAATGAAATTAAGAGAACCAGACCCTCCCAAAAGCTGTGTTTGCACTTCACTCTTTTCTGGTTGTGTTTTTATCAGTGACTTCTCTAAAATCATTGGCAGCCGTGTCCTGCCTACCTGCACTAAACAGGAGCTCTTTACAATTAAATAAATCATAACATTTTAGAATTAAAGCCTGACCAGAGGTTGGCGTCACCTTAAGTTGCTGCTTTGAAATCTGGGTGGTTTAAAGTGAATGGATTTAACATTTAAAGCTATTTTATAGAGCAGCATGAATTGAATTTTGATGTCACTGAATTGAATCCTGGGGCAGCTCATTCATTAATTGTTCCTTAGCAAGTTTGGGCATTTCCTGGTGACTTTGATGAGCCCAAACCCTTTACTTTTGGGCTTCTCTGGAGAGACTGAGGCAGCTGGGAGGATCCCACCTCCAATTTGGAGGCACATGCCAGGGTGGATCCTCAAAGGAGCATCCAAATTCCCCAGTGCCAGACAGGGAAGTTGCCGTGAAAGCCTTCAAGAAAGATTTTACCTTCCAACCTTCTTCAGATCCCAGATCCCAAATCCCAGCCCTGCTCTGCCTGTTGAAAATCTGATGCTGCAGATAAAACCACACCAGCATGGCATAAAACAAGGGAAAGGCTTCATTTCTTCCCTTAATCCCCAAACTGACCTCCCTTTGTTGACACAAGCCAGGGACGAGGTTCTCAGTTCCCTGCGAGGAGCACAGCACTGACTGAGTCTCAGGGTGGGAAATACGAGGCTTTTTGAGCCACCCTGAAAAATTTGGGATAATTTCCCCAGGCTGTTGGTCTCATCCGTTCCCTTCCCCATTCTTCTGTGGGTGTTTTAAGGGGAAAGCCTCCTCTCAGCAGTTCCCTTCCTCGAGGCACCCGGCAGCCTCCCCTCCGGCAGCCAAAATTGACATTTCATTGTGTGTGTGCCATTCCCAAGCTGTTTAATGGGATCCCAGGGAGCAGGGATGGGATGGACACAGCTGGACTGGGTGTTGGGGCTTTGGAGGGGAATTCTGAGCATTCAGCAGGACCCTGGTGGCTGCAGGTGTGGAGCTGCTCCTGCGGCCCCCTCTGAGTTTGAGACTCTGCTTTTCATCCCCTCTTTGGATTAGAGGTGGAACTCTCAGCCAGGTACCCCAAAACCACGGAGTATCACCAGTCTGGGTGATGCAAAGAGGCTGCCATGGCTTCAGGCTGACAAAGGGGAGATTTAAATGGGATACTGGGAAGGAATTGTTCCCTGTGAGAGTGGGGAGGCCCTGGCACAGGATGCCCAGAGAAGCTGTGGCTGTCCCTGAATCCCTGGAAGTGTCCAAGGTCAGGTTGGAGCACCCTGGTCTGTGGAAGGTGTCCCTGCCCATGGAAGGAGGTGGAATGAGATGAGCTTTAAAGTCCCTTCCAACCCAAACCAGCCTTTGCACAGATTTGTGGGTTTGGGAAGGGATAAAGGTGTCTCAGCTGGACGTGCACAACATCTGCTCTCTGACATCACCTTTTTCAGGATAAAAATCCAGTCCTCTCCACGGCATTCTTCCCTCCTGCCTTGCTGCTTTAGAACAAAGGTGTCAGCAGCTCCAAGAGCTGCCAGGCCTCCAGGTTTTCCTGGATTTTAGGATGTCTTCATCCCTGTAAAGGCCCCGGGTGCCTCGTAAACAACACGGGCCGTGGGTGTGCGGCATCCGGCAGGGCCCGGCCCTGTCCCACGTGGGGAGCAGCTGCTGGAACTGTACCACTTCCAGGCAGGAATTCCTGGCATTTCTTGGCAGAGGAAGAATGTCCCAAAGCTGCCTTTCCAGTCCATGGCACTGGTCATTCAGTGGGAAGGCTGAACTGTAAAAGAGGAGCAGCTTTGGTGCTTTTCCTGAGCTCCTGCTCTCCGTGCACAGCTTGGTTTTCCCTCTGTTTTCCTTCCCACCCTGGTGCTGTCCAGGGGAGGAGGAGGATGGAGAATCTGACCCTGGTGACAGAGTCAGCCTTGCACTGTTGGAGTTTAGGAAGGTCAGAAAGCTTCTCTCGTTGCTTTGAGGGGTTTGAAATACCTTTTGGCACTCTAAGAGGACATAGTCTTTGATTTGTGTCTTTGGAAAAAGCTTGTAACACTTTTGGATGACTTGAAAGCATCGAAGGTGTGAAATAGGTTTTAGTTTAATTTATCACAAGGTAAAAATTTATAGTATAAGGTTTTGTAGTATATAGGTACATGGAGGCAAGATGGAGACTTTTGGGCATTGTCTTTAGGTTCTTCTTTCTCTTTTTCTTTTCCATGTTCTACTGTGAAGTTGGCACAGAATGATTGGTAGAATAGGTTTGAGGTAGAAAGAAAGCCTTGCACTACTGTGAGTTTAGGCTCAGATGAACTTCTCCATCCTTTTTTTGGATGTAAAACAGTTCAGTGCAAAGATGAACTCCCTGAAAGGTGGTGAGGAATCTCTGCTTGGGGTGCTTTCATCTCTTGCCCGTCAGCTGCTGTTCTCCACCAACACAAGAAAAATAAATCAGCCAAACTCCTCTCTTGAAAGAAAATAAATCAGCCAAACTCCTCTCCTGAAAGATCTTTTAAAAAAGAAATCTTTTGGTGTCGCCACATTGTATAAATCAACTTCATTTTCCAGAAGGACTCCTGTTTGCTTGTGTGCCCTCCCTTTGGAGGAGGGCAAAAATGCAGGAGCCTGGAGTATTCCCAAAGGCAGGAGTACAGTGCCATTCCCACAGCCTGAGATCACTCCTTTGATTTCAGGAGGATGGGAATGACATGTGCAAAATGTTGGTGAGACCCAGCACTGGCCAAGCTCCATCTCTGGGTGTTTCAGCTCTGACTGACCCATTCCAGAGCCAGCAGGATGCTGCTTATCCCACCAGAGAAATGCTGGAATCCCCATCCCTGGAGGGATTTAAGGGATGTGTGGATGTGGGGTTTAGAGCTGGGATAGTGGTTGGACTCAAGCTTTTCCATCCTAAATGTTTCCAGGGTTCTTTACTGGGAAAAAGCTTCTGTACTCCTCGTTTTCCAGAAGGAAAGGAGGAGCAGAAAGGCTGAGCATCCCCCTGGCAAAGGGGAAGGGAAGCAGGGAATTCCCAGGAACAGGAATGAAGTGCACAGAAGTGGTGGAGCCACAAGCAGGGCTCCGAGCAGCTGCTCCTTATCTCTTCCCGAGCAGGCACATCAGGGAAGATTAAGGAAAAAGGGAAAAGATAACACAGATTGAGTCTGCCTGGCAGCCTGGCTCTCAGAGAGAGGTTTTTCCAACCTATTTACTTGTCAGTGGTGATTTTGGCCGAGCCTGTGGGATCTTCAGAGAAAACCAAGGGTTTTTTCTTCCTGTTTCATGCCTTGCAAAACAGAATCTTCCTTCCCGGAGTGAATTTCTGGCATTTCTCGGCATGGGAAGAAGGTCCCGAGGCTGGATTGGTGTCACTGTGAGCTAAATGCCACCCCATGGGTCACCCACATCTTGTGTGTGAGGCTGGAGGTGTCTGATTCACCACACACCAGTGGCTCCTCCACTTTAAAACCAGCTCTAAACCAGTTTTAACGATACTGAAATCAGCTGCTCATGGCCATTTGAGGAATTCCAGGCCGAGGTTGTGGATGTCTCAGTGGGACAGGAGCAGGGAAGGGGAGGCTCAGCACAATGAGCTCATCCTGGCTTTCCTCTTGCTCAGCTCATCATCCCCCATCAGCTTTCAGGGATTATTCAGCCCCGTGGTTGGAGCTGGGAAATGAGATTAAGGAATTTCTGTGTGTCCTGAAAGCTCCTGGGGTTCTCCTTCCTCTGCTGTTCGCTTCAGGAGGAGCTGCTGGTGTAGGAAATATCGGCAGTGGCTATTTCGGAGTTGGACAATAAATGTTCTGGGCTTGCCAAGCCAGAACTGGGAGTAGGAGCTGGAGGCCACAGGCTTCGTTCTGGCACCTCTGGGAATAGCCTGTGGCCACAGAGTTCCATGGGATCCACTTTGGTGTTCCCAGGAAAGGCTCAGCCACCCGTGGGGAAGCAGGAGGGATTAGCAGGGTGCTAATCAAAATAACTTAGGTGGAAAATCATTATTGGACAGATTGTCCTTGAAAAAATCTCTGCAGAAGGCAGAGAATAGCCATGATTAGCCTTGTCTCACCTTGCTAGCAGAACTCACAGCTTCTGAGGCTGTGAAATAGATAAGAATTAATAAACAACTGAGCCCGAACAAGAACATCTCACATCTCCTGTGTTCCATCCCAGCTATGCGGAGTGAGGGTGAGGGGCTGGGAGAGAAGCCCTCACCTCGGCAGGACAGAAGCCACTGATGGGAGGAAGTTCCTCACCCAGGTGGGAGCCTCAAGAAGGAAAAGCCTGCACTGAGCTCTGCCCAGCAGCTGAGACTCAGCAGCAGGAGCAGCAGTTTTTCCACCTCATGTGAAGCGAGCTCCAGGCGTGGTTTTCATCACCCCACGAGTGGCAGCTCATGGCTCCTTCTCATCCCTCGGGCCATGGATCCAACATGGGCTGGATTTCCCTGGCAAAACTCCCTGGGTGAAGGTGTGTGTTGTGTCTCATCCTCCCGAGCTCCTCTGGCATCCCTGCTGGGAAATGGGATATCAACAGCAGCAATTTAATGGCCCTGGCTGTCAAACAAAGCAGAAATACTCAGATTTTAGTTGGAGGAGTAGGGGGGAGGGGGGTTGACACCTTTTATTGCTGAAAAGAGGATGTGATCCTGCCTGTCCCAGCAGGGTGGGTGGGCAGGAGGGATGTTCCTGCTTCTCCTGTGGGTGCTGTGGGTTTGGGGCACCTCTTCCCCTCAGACAGCACCCAGACCCTACAAACAGGGCAGGAAGGGCAGGGCACAGCAGCAAAGCTCTTTATTACTTGTGTCCTTTGAGCACCGCCGGTGAAGCCTGGGCTGGAGTTCTCTTGTCAGCCCAGCACGGGGCCTCTCAGGCCATTTTTGGGTTAATCTGTCCCATCCCTGGGACTCAGGACCAGCAGCCACCACCCTCTGGCCTTTCTGGAGCCTGGAGTGGAACGAAGAGGAGGATCTTCATGGCACTTACTGGAAAGCTTTGCTGTGCACCGGAGGGCACAGCTTGCATTCCCTGGGGTCTTATTCCCTGATTTTGTGCAAAAATGCTTCTCCCACTGCTCACTCGAGCTGCATCTCACTCTGGGGGTGTCCCAGTCCTTCCCTGTGCTGCTGCAAAGGGAACTGGGTGAAGGAAAAAGACATTTTGCTTAACAACAACCTGTATTAAGTGCTCTGCTAATCCAACCCCCTTGGCTCCAGCAGGATTTAAACACATGCTTGTAGTTAATCAGGTATTTAAGTGGTTTTCTGACTTGGCAAGCCTGAGAGGAGATGGGCCAGAGGATAAGGGAGGAGAGCAGAGCTGCAGCCTCCTGGCTGAAGGTGTTCAGAAATGGGGATGTCGAGGGCAGCGCAATTTTGGGGATGTGGGTTTGACTTTCTGTGACTCAGTTTCTCCTTTTGTTCGGGGAGAGCCATCGAAGATGATAAAAAAGGCAGTGGTTGGGTGAAACAGGGCAAGCCAGGATTGGCGTTTCTCGATAAATCCATCCCAGCTGGCAGGGGAGGGCACAGGGAAGGTCCTGCCAGGGGCTGCTGCATTCCAGGACTGGAGAGGAGGGCTCTGCCAGGCACCCAGAGTGAGACCAGAGGAGTTGAGAAGGGATTTGGAGGGAGATCATCTCCCCTCACTCTTTGAACAGCTGCTTGGGGAATCCCCAGCTGTTCATGGGGCTGCTCAGGAGAGGTTCCACAGAGTGTGAGCAAGATTCTCCCATGGCTCATGGATTTTACCCCAGAGCCCCTGAGCAGGGCAGTTTTCCCACCTCAATCTGATTTTCTTGCCGGATATTCCTGCTGGGATTGCTCAGGAGGAGCTGCTCTGGGATTTGCCTTCACATAACCACCACAGCACTGATGATATTATGCTGATGCCAAGATGATTTTTGCCTTTTCTTACATACCCTTTTATGTAGTTTGATGTATTCTCAGTGCTTTTAGCCCCCACACTGTAACTTCCCAAGGCTGATAACTCAGCTCAGCCCCACAGCACCGTTAAACCAGGAGAGCAAACATCCTGGGAGCCCCAGACACCAAGGGCCTCTCCAGAGCACATTTTGGAACCTCAGACAGGCCCAGCCAGGGGGAAGGTTCCTCACAACGAGGGCTTCACTCCAGCCTCTCATTGGGGAATCTTTGATAGATGTGCTAATTAGCAAGGCCTATAATTGTGTGCATTTCGGGGCATTCCACCTGGACCAAGTGCTGCACCCAAGGATCCTTAAATAAATCCCGAGGTAAAAACCCCTTTTCCCCACAAGCCGTGTTTTGGTTTTAATTTTAAGACCAAGGCAAGGCAGCAATGCAAAGTGTAGGTTATTTAACCACACAGCTTTTTCCTGTATCCATTTGCTGTTGCTTTGAATCCCATTACAGGAATCTGCTTCATTAATGGACTTTGTCCATGCTCGAGATTAACTGGGGATGCTGGATTTGCAAATGAGAGAATTGAAATTCATGTTGTCCACGTTAATTATGTGGGTGATGCTGCCTTCCTTGGGGAAACCTTTATTTTTATTCCACTCCTGTTGCTTTGCCTTAATTTAGAAAATGAGTTTGGTGCTGGGGGAGTGGGTTGGTTTTCCTCCTTTGCTGGAATTCCCTTTTAACCATTGGGAAGGTACTGAGTGGTTCCATGGGCTGTTCCCAAGGATAAATTTTAATGCAAAAAAAGGGTCAGGGAGCTTTTATTTCAATGTTTGATTCAACCCTACTTCCTCCTCTTTTGCTGTGAGTTAAAATCTCTCTGTATTTTGTTTCCTCTAAGTTTTTACATTGCAAAATCTCTTGATTCCTGCAGCAATACTCAGATTCTTGTGCTGAGCAAAGCAAGGCAGCTGTAAGGAGTAATTTTTGCTGGTAAAAAACCAGGGATATACCTGGATTTTGCTATATCCCGGTATTGCTATTGATTCAAACTCATTTTTTCCCTCTGCTCCTACAATGGTGTAAATGGCCCAAAAAAAAAAAAAAATAAAGGCTTGGCATGATTTTATGGGAGTCAGCTGCAATTTATTCACTTAAATTATCTTTTTGTCATGCTCGCATTATTCCACAGCAGCCAGCTTAGAGAGTTAATTGAATATTTGTGCCTCTCAAAGATGCCTTCAATTACTTCCCTTGAATAACTCTGGGAGAGGGCTGTGATGAGGAATCACTGATGCTCATTTTCTGTATCAGAAATATCTGAGGTTTTATTCCAGCACCTATTAAAGGATCCCAAAGCATTCCCAGAGTCTCCCACCCCGAAATTCCATCCCCTTGAAGCAGAGTTTAGCATCCATTGAGCCATAACAATGCATCCCTCCATGGCTAATGCAATAATAATCAGCTCTGGGCTTGGAAGTGGAAGGAGGCTTTGGACAGCAGTTCTTGGGTTGCAGCCTCTCATTGTGTGAGCAGGAGTGGATTGATTTCTTCTGGGTACTGTGGGCGTGCCAGGAGCCTTCCAGGTGAGACAGGAACATTGTTATTGATGCTGTAGGTTCTGGGGGAGTTGTAGTGCCTGGGGGTGGTGTGGGAGTGTTTCCCAGGGCTGGGCAGAGCTGTGCATCAGAACACAACCCCCAGATAGCTGTGGGTAATCCCCACCTCAGAATTTTTGGCTGCTTCGATCAATCCCCTGAAATTATCGAGTTTCTTTTTCCACCACTGGATTGCAGCAGCTCTGCTGGCTGAGGAGGGCAAGGTGGGCCATCAAAAGCAGCATTTTTGAGTGGATGGAAAAGCAAATGTGTTGTTTGAAGTGAGATTTGTGCCTGGCTGTACTGGGATCACCTGCTCCTGGGAACAGCAGATCAGGATGGGCTCAGAGCAGGCTTTTCACCCTTTGTACATCAGGAGACCCATGCTGGTCTTCTGAAGCCTCTTGTGGTCACAGCTGCTGGGCCAAGACAATAAATCCTCATTCCCTCCTAAGCAGAGCCTGGTTTAGAATTCATGGCAGAGCCTGGCAGCTCATGCAGTGCTGTGTCAGTTGTGAAGGGAGGGTGATTTGGAGAAGGTGGCTGAGTTAGAGCAGCGAGGAGTGAGAAGTGAGGAGCTCCAGTCTCTCATTTGCTCTGATAGGCCAGGGCCAGGTCAGGCTGAGCTTTCCTGCGTCCTCCATCCCATCAGCTCCAGGAGGATCCTGTGTCCTCTTGATGTCCCAGGCAGAGGCTCCCTGACAGCAGCTGGGGACCATCTGGCCCAGCTGCAGAGCATCTGTTCTGCTGCCATGCAGGGCTTTCCACAGCCAAACCCTGCTCCTTCCCTTGCTGGGATCTCTTCCCTCTTCCCTTCCAGCTCCCCTGGACTCACAGGACCTTCATTACCTGTGAGACTCGTCCCCCTTTGCCATGGTTTAAGGAGAGCAGCCGGGACACGGAGCCACCCGGGGGAGGACAGAGGGGTGGGAGGATGGACAGGCAGCACCAGCCTTGTTGCCTGTTTGATTCATTGCTGAGGCTGGGCCATCTGAATGAGGGTAAAACCCTCACTGGGATGGCCCAGCCTCAGCAATGAATCCAAAAGATTCTCTTCCCAGCAGGGAAGTGCAGAGCTGGGGTGTCTGGCTCATGGAAATGCTGCAGGTGGGAGTGAGGAGCACACTGCACCAAGTGCTGGTGGGCTCAGTGTTGATCCGACAGCTCCCATCGGCTGGAGTGGGTGTGGGGAGCCTGGTCTGGGATTCTGAGCAGGGAATTGTGTGATTGGAATGCTGCTCTTGTACCAGGAACTGTTCTCTTGCTGCGAGCCCAGACACTGGGGCGGTGTCTCACGGGCAGTGGAAATGATGAGGACGAGTGATTCCTCCCCATCTGACAGTGCCACCCTCTACTTGGGAATCTCTTCCCCCTTCCTGCAAGGATCCCGGTTCTGCTTTTCTCTTTCCTTCCTGGAAATACTCATTTCAGAGATCTGTGTGTGTTTACTGCTGGTGAGCACAAGAGCTGCACGCACAAATAAAAGTCTTTAGTGGCCATCAGGCATCTCCTGTCGCCTTCCAAGGACAAGAGTTGTCTGAGCCCTGGCTAACCTCCAAAAAATCCATGGAGGCCTGAAGCAAATCATAAAAATCTGACTAATATTGATGGGTGATCAGCTGCAAAACAGATGGGGCTGGTGTTGGCTGGGAGAGTGGGCACGGAAAGCTCTGTGCTCACTGCGCTGGGAAACAAAGGTGAGAGCAGCACGAGTGGGATTTTCCTGCTTCAGTTGCCTCAACACTGAATGTCTAGGATCAGCTAATTAGAGGGGCTTTTCTTGGCAGGTAACTGAGAGAGACAACCTCATCCTGGGACTGAGTCAGCCCAGCTGTCTCAGGGCAGGATGAATCACCATCCTCATATGAATTGACAGTAGACTGAGCTTAGGTGACAGCTCTGGCTCCTTCCCTGACAGGAGATAATAGGCAGCCTGTCCTCCAAGTCCATTTTCCAGCAGAGATCTAGAAGGCTTTTGCAAGTGAAAAAAGTAATTTTTTTTTGTGGTTGGGGGCTGGCAGCACAGTGTGGTCGAGGCTGGGGCTGATCCAGGGATCAGGAGTTCCCTCTGCAGCCCTGAAAGCCACAGGTCACAGGGCAAAAGGGATGATAAATATGAAGTTCTGCTCCTTGTGAAGTTCTACTCCTGAGCTGTGGTTTGGATACTCCAGGCAGCATCTGGGATGCTCCAGGAAGCTTTTTGGGCAGACACACGAGGATGGAAAGGGCAGATTTGGTTCAATTGGTTCTGTTTTCATTTAATGCCTCACTGCAGAGCCGTGAATGGGAGGCCCAGCAGCCAGACTGGAGTTAACAGGGTGTTGTGCAGGGCTGATGCACAAACCTTTCTCTTTGGGTTTTAGCCAGGGAATGTGGGGGTCTCGGGGTGGAGCTGGCCCCCCAGGAGCTGAGGGGGTGGCAGAGTGACCCCTCAGTTGTGCTTTGCTCAAACCCTCCTTTAGACCTGCAGCTTTTTCTGCCTCTTCCCTTTGCAGGAGGAAAGCTTTGTGGGATCGCTCTCCTTGGGAGGGCTCTAAAGACACTCTGGTGCCTCTGGGCTGAGGCTGCTGTCAGGCTGGGCTGTCACCCATCCGTCTGGGAGCAGCAGGGAGAAGTGACAAGTCCCACCAGGAGCCATCTGGTGCAGGCTCTGCGTGGCCAGCAGGATCCTGGCTCGGGGCTGGAGCCCCAGCCCCAGGCTTGGAAGGAAAACCAGGATGTGGGCAAATCTAGGAGGGATGAGTGGATAACACTTGGTGAGCTCAAAGCAAAGAGTTGTGTTGGAGGCAGCAGTGGATGGGAGTTGTTTGAGTTGTTCCCAGCAAATCCTGGAGTCACCCAAAACAGCATTTCCAGGCTTTTCCTGGGATTCCACTGGCTCTGTAAACCAGGAGAGCTGAGGCTACATCCACTCTCCTGAAGAGGTTTTAACTGTGGTCTGGCCAAATTCCACTTGGAATTGTTTGCTTTGCCTGGCAGTATGAAATAAAAGAGCATTTTCCTGCAGCTCTCCTCTCCTCAGTTGTTTATTATCTGGATGGCAGCATCACATCTCTGCCCTTGAATCCATCTCTCCGAGTCCCTCCAGTTCCAGCCTCCTGCAGGGGGTTCAAGCTGCCACCATTTATTACTGGAGTCAGTCTGCCAGGGAAATGTTTGCTTCTTCCCCGAAGCATCCACTCCCTGCTCTCACTCAGGGCTTGAATGAGCCATTTGTGGCTCCCAGGCCGATATTAACTCTGACACAGAAAATACCCCACGTATTTAAACTCAGGTTTTACTCCAGCCTGGTGGGTTGGACACCAGGAGCAGTTGCTGGTTCATGGGGAGGCTCCCAGGGTGGTTTTGTGATGCCCCATCCAGATGTGCTGGTCCCACCACAGCTGCAGCTGAGCTCCCAAGTGCTGCCTGCCCTCCTCAAAGCTGCAAATTTGAGCGTCTTTGCGTGGCTGAGGGGCTGCTTTTTCCCAAAATGTGTGAGGCCATTGTTACCTTTGGGGTGCTTTGGTCTTCTCTCCACCAGAAATTGATTCCTGCCTTAAAAAGCTTTTTTGGGGAAGAGTAGAAGGAAGTGGTTGGACTTTTCCTCACAAGGAGTTGGGCAGATGGGTTTTCCATCCAGAAAAACACGGGGTTGTGTCACATCCCACCCCTCTCTCCGAGCTGACCTCCCTCCCCACACTGATCCCACCTCTTGGAATCATTTTTCCCTAATAACTTGGAGCGGGTGGTGGATCAACGTTGAATTCATCCTTCCCTCGTTTACAGCACCAACCTCCCTGCTTGGAAATTCAGGATGCTGCCCTGAATTTAGTGGCGATAAAGGATTTTTGGAAGAGGTGCTGGCCAAAACAGCAACTCTTGGGATATCTGGGAGCAGCTGTGTGAGAAAACAACAGCAGCAGCCGCTTCTCAATGACTCCTTACACGGACCTGCTGTGTTTTCCTCTAATTACAGCTCAATTTGCAGTGATAAATGGTTTAATAAGCAAAAATGGGCTTGGCTGTGCTTAGTTAGGGCTCTGTGTGGCTTTTGGGATGCTGAGTCTCATGGAAACACAACCTGGAGCTTGCGAAGCCACGGAGCTGCAGAAAGGAATAAAAGTTGTTTCACCTGGCATGAGGGAAAGAGAAGCTGGGGGTGCAGCTCCTAAATGTTTTGCTTGGGTGGTGCTGGTCTGGATCTGTTGGAGATGGGTGGTGAGCTCTGAATTTTGGGGAAAAAAAGGGTTAGTTTTGGGGTTTTTGCTGCAAACAACAGGCTGGGCACAGCATCCCTCTGCAGGGCTGACCCTGCCTCTCACTTGGCTTGGAGTTTTCTTTTCAAAAATATTTGGGTTTTCTTATGCCTCTCACAGCTGTGGAATTTCTATTGTTGGCTGCATGTTTCTGCTGGATTTTTTGATATTAATTTCAAATTCTCCCCTCAGAGTGGGGCAGGTGGTTGGATTTTTTTGGTGTTTGTTTTTTTTTTTTTCTTTAAACCTAACAGCTTTACACTGCTAGATTTGCAGAAGACTTCTCATGTGGAGGCTCAGCTGGCTGGTGGCAGGAAGCTTTCCTTCAGTGGATAAGGATGGATGAATGGTTTGGCTTCCAGCTTCCTAAAGCTGAAAACAAATGGGATGAACTGTAGAGAAGTCATGGATGATTTCTGTTTGAAAATTCCCTTTTTTCCTGTCACTGCCTGCAGAGATATTCCCATTTTCCTGTCACACGTGGACAAAACACCCCAGCAGAGTGCAGGGCTTTGGATCCACTCCTAAACACCCCTCAAATTTATCCCGAGAAAGCCATGCCTGGCTCATAAATCCCTTTATTTACTTGAGATCTGCACTTGCCATCCAGGTAAAACCCCCTGGGAAAAGGGAATGTGCTGAAAAAAAGTGACTGGAGCCAGATGCTGGGCGTTTTCTGCAAAGGCAGTGATTGGTGATTTGCTGCTGACAGCATGAACTGGTGTTAAGTTATTAAATTGCAGATGAGCTCATCACTTGGCCTCGAACAAGTTTCAGCCTTGAGAGGCTTTAAAAAATATTGCATGTGGTGGAAAAGAGACAATGCTGGTGTGGCAGAGAGGTTGGGGGAGCAGCTGAGAAAGGCATCAGCGCATAAAAAATGTGTGTCCCAGCAGGGAGGAGGGAAGGCGCCGTGCGAAAAACGTGAAGTCCTCCCAGGAGAGAGGGGGAGAAATGCTCTGATTTATGAGCTGGACGTTTTAATTTTAGCTGAGGAGAAAATGGTGAAGAGTTTTGAGATGCTTGGAGAGAAGGGGCAGGATGCTGAGCCGGGTTCGATCCTGAGAGGTGCCAGTGAGTTGTCCCAAATCGCCAGCCTGGCCCTTCGGTAGTGCTTGGTGTTTGCCATAAGGCCAAACCCGGCTTTTATCTGATGTTTCCTTAATCCTAATGCTGAGCTTTACCAAACACGCTGATGTTTGGAAGAGTGGGAGTTTCCTTCGGGCACCTCCCGGCACAATTTCTATTTCTTACTCCTCTTGCAAAGCAGCCCAAGCTCTCTCCACTCTGAGATTAATTCATTTTTCTTTCAGCTTGGCACAGGCCATAAATCAGTTTGGCCACTTGATTTTTTCCAACTGGGCACGTTTGTTCTCAGTGTCTGGGTTTTGTGGCCGCTTGGATTTGTTGTTCTGAGGCTTTTTTTTAGTGCTCCCAAGGCAGAGCAGCCTCACACGTGTGCGTTTCTGAATCGCCTCGGCTCTTTTTGGATTCAATGACCTGTGTGCAGTCAAAGAGTTGCTGTTAACTCAGGCAGTGCTGCGGGGCTGATCCTAAAAATACCACGGAAACCAGTGGGATAAACACTTGTCACCTCGTTTGTGGCCTGAGCTGTAATTGCTGTAATGTGAGATCCCTCGGGCTGCTGTTGTCTGAAGGCACAATGGATTTTTTTTTTTTTTTTAAGTGTAGACGTTTGTTTTCAACCTGTCTGAAATCACAGAGCATCAACACCTACAAGCAATGCGCCTTCCCGGGGGGTTTTTGGGGCTGCAGCATCTCCGAGCTCAGCGCAAGCTTTAATTTATTTATTGCATGGTGCCAAGGTGTTATAGGCTCGTGTTTGCCGAGACGAAATTCTTTGTACCCGGTGCCACCAGCTCCGTGGGAAGTAAAAAGAGTTCGAAAAGAAGTTAAAAGAGCTCGAAAAGAAATAAAAAGAGTGTTTGGGTATTATATACATAAATATCATTTATTTGAGGTAAAAGGAGTACGCTGTACATAACCCTTCCCCTCCTCATCCCAGTGCACTGATGTATTTCATACAACGATGAGATCTCTGCCAAAATTCCTCAAATTATTACGTCTAAGAATTACAAACCGTAGAAAGCAGCCTTGGAGGGGACCTCAGGAGGTCTGGTCCATCCCTGGGGCAGGACCAGTTCCGTCTGAACTGCTCCTGACACTGCCTTGTCCAGTCCCCACTGGCAGGGCTTCCACCCCTTCCCAGGCACTCTAATCCAGCGTTTTGCTTTTCCCCCCACCCCAGTCCATCCTCCTGTTTCCCCTGCTGCAGTTTCAGGCTCTTTCTGCCCTCCCTGTGCACCGCAGCCCCCAAGCACATTCGTGCTGCATTTATTCTCCAGCTACAGCTCCGTGTGGTGCTCCATGGGGTCATTTCGGATTTTATCCTGTTGCAGGGGTGTCACCAACCCTGGTGGGTTTGTGAGGGTGATCCCTCAGCCCTGAAGGCTCTTTGCAGAGCGGGTGGAGGCCAGGAGTGCAGCTTCCCTCCTGTCCCTTCCTTCTCTTTGTCACTAAAACTGAGGGAAAACCAAAAACTCTCCGATGACATTTTTAGTGGGAGCCGGGTGGGGAATCATTTTCTCCTTGGCTCCTCCTCCAGTGAGGGCTGATTTTAAGATCCGCTGGCTTTTAGATCCCGTCTAACCTTGCTCCTTTTCCCTGCTCCCTGCAGGATTTAGGGATGGAGTCGACCTCTCTGGATGATGTCCTCTATCGATACGCCAGCTTCCGAAACCTGGTGGATCCCATCACTCACGACCTGATCATCAGCCTGGCAAGATACATCCACTGCCCCAAACCAGTAGGTGCCACGCTCTCCTCATGCTCTGGCTTGGGAAACTGGGAATGTGGGGCTTCTCCTTGAGTGCCAGGGGCAAATCCTCCCAGTTTTGAGTGGGTTTGGACCAAGAGGATCAGGTTTTGCAGCTGAACAAGTGATACTTGCCTAACACTGGTACTCCTTTCGCCTTGTGTGTGATGTTTTTAAGCTCTTCCTGGCAAGGGATCATCCGTGGCTGGATGCCTGGGACCTGTAGGCATGACTCTCCTGTATTTGCTGCTCATAACAGGTCTTTAATTTCCTGTGAGAGTGTCTGAAGGGATGGAGTCATTCACTGCTGCTTCTTGTGGATGTTTAACTCAGTTGTAGCCTCCACCCGTGTTTAAAAAGGAGGGAAATTGCTTTTTTTGGAAGCATTTACAGATTTCTTTCGTGTTGTGAGGCGAAGCCACAAAGGTGCTGCTGGGTCTGCCTGGGCTCTGATATGAGTCTGACTCTGAAGGGCTTCATAAAACTCTGTGCACTCAGTAAAATGTGATGGGAAGGGCAGAGTGGCTGCAGCAGTGTGCAGGAGACACCAGGGACCCAAATCTCCATCTCCAAACACCAAGGATGGCTGTCCCACGTCCTGCATCAAGATGGAGACACACCCTTGTGCTGTGCAGGGATATCCACAGATCCCTTTCCCTGTGGAGAGTCACATCTTTCCCTTCCTCCTCCTCCATGGGCTGGGAAAGTGGAGAAACCTCTCGTGCCAGGCGCGTTTCCAGGTGGAGAGGCCCTGTTCCCCTGTTGGGGTTGCCCTTTTCCAGAGTGCTGTGACTAAGCTGGTTTCTCCTCCTGAGGGTGATCCATGGCCAAGGAGAGCTCTGTATTCCCTATAAAAACACCCCGAGGCCGCTCCTGAGCGTGGAGCTGCTCTACTGCCGAGCTCCTGCTCCCCCTCGGGTTTCTTGTGGCACCAAAGGCTGTGGAGGAGGCAGTGCCAGGGGAAGCAGGGAGATGCAAAGTCCTCATTCCTCAGCTCAGCCCTGCCGAGGCACATCTGGACAGCTGTGTCCAGGTCTGGGCTCCTCAGGATGAGAAGAGCTCCTGGAGTGAGGTCAGAGCAAGGGGACAAAGAGGATGAAGGGACTGGAGCATCCCTGATGAGGAAAGGCTGAGGCAACTGGGGCTGTTCAGCCTGGAGAGGAGATGCTGAGAGGGGACCTCATCCCTGCCCGTCCCTGTCTGCAGGGACCCAGCAATGGGACAAGAGGAACAGGCAGGAGCTGATGCCCAGGAAGCTCCACCTGAAAGTGAGGAAGAACTTCTTCCCTGGGCAGGTGAGAGCTGGAAGAGAGAGCAGAGAGGGTGTGGAGCCTCCCTTCACTGAGGTATCCCAGAGCTGTCTGGACATGATCCTGTGCCATGTGCTGTGGGATGACCTTGCTGGAGTAGGAAATTTGGGCCTTCCAAGCTGACCATTCTGGGATTCTGTGGTGACAAAACCCCAAATAAATCAGCCTGTGCAGCACTGAGGCTCTTGCCCTGCATAAGATGATTTTAGGATGCCCTCGTTGCTCTCCCCATCCTTTGCACAGCTCAAAGCACCACACTGGGCATGGAGGGATGGATGGATGATTGATGGATGGATGTGGATGGAAGGATGGATGTGGATGTAAGGATGGATGTGGATGTAAGGATGGATGGGTGAATGTTGCCTTGGAGAGGGAAGCAGAGATCGTGCAGGTGACAGAGAACAAGTCCAGCAGGACTGTGCTGCAGTTCCTCATCAGTGCCTTTGCCTTGCTCAGGTTTGGGTGCCACCAGCTGTGCTTTGAACCCTTTTTTTTCTTGGCAGCTGAGTGAAAATTAATTTCATCCCAGTGTTTTGTGGTGGTTTCCCAAGATCCTGATGTTCTCTACATCCCCAGAAACTTGCATGCTTTAGTCACCAACATTATTTTCCAGCTTCCAACCCTCTCTTCCCCCAGACCTGTTTCACTTTGACAGAGGCTTGGCACTCTGTGTGAGAACAGGAGAACACTCAGGGCCGGGAGTGCTGCAGAAATTTTGACTTTTGCTCTGCATCTTGTGGCACAAATATCCATAAATATATCGGCTGGGGCAGCTGGGAACTTGTCCTTATCCATCAAGAGGTGGATGGGGCTGACCTAGACCCTGGTTCTTGTTAACCTTCTCTTTTAAACATGTCCCTGCTCTGGGTTATGGGGTCTTGCTTCCCTCCTCCCTCCTGGAGAGGCTTTCCTAACTCTTTCTACATTGCTTTTTTCACTCAGCTTCTATTTATACCACCCTCAGCTTAAAGGTGACCCCTTGGTCTCTCCTCTGAGCTAAAATAAAAGTTGAATCGTTTTTCCAAGCCCTGGGTAAACATGGCCTGAGCTGTATGGCCAGGAAAAAGTCGGCCTGGGCTCTCCAGCATGGCTGTGGCGTTCAGGGGATGCTCATTCCAGCCAGCAAATCCAAACCAGCAGCAAGGCAAGAACTGTAACTTGTGCTGGGGGAGGCTGGTGTGCTGTGGAGGAGGAATTCGGGAGGTGGGAATCGCTGGGGTGAGTTTTGTGTGGTGGTGTATGGCTGGATTGAGTCTCCCAAGCCCTGCTGAGGTGCTGGCCTGGCCCGAGTTGGGGTGCGAAAGGAGCCAAGGAAAAGTTCTTTTCCAGATCATTTGGAAGTCAGGGGTTGGATTTGGTCCCATCCCTGCTTACAGACATGTGTGATGCAGTCAAGCAAACCCAGGTGCTTGAGTGCAGCTCTTGTTGGCCTTTGGGCTTCCCGAGGTCTCGGGAGGGGTAGATTTGCTCTTGAGGGAACTCAGATTGTGCAGGAAGTTTTCCAGCAAGGAGAGACGGTGATCCAAGCCATCTGAACAGATGTTTTCTCTCCCACGGCCAGTCTTTTACCCTCCTGCCTCTCTCCAGTGCCAGCCTCATGGAAAAGGTTCCTCGGAGAGTGGCTCAGCTCCAAAGCCACTTCCCAAAACCCAGTGCCAGGGTAGGAAATCGGTGCTGCCAGTGCCCTCAGCCCTCAGGGTGATGTCTGCCTGTCCCCACGGCCAGGAAAAAGGGACAAAACACCCCAGCAAAGCCACGTGGCATGGGATGGAGCAGCCAGGATGCCCCAAATCTCCTGCAGCTGCTCCGTTTCCAGCGGGAAGGAGCCGAAAACACAAACTTTGCGTAAGGAGCGAAGGGCCCCCGTGAAAAATTCACAGCTCTCTGTGCCAGCAGGGATATCTGGCCCTGAACTGCTGGAAAATTAAAGCAATTCCTTTCTTTCCACAGAGCAAAGCCACGTGTGTGGATGACTGATGGCCGTGATAGGGAGTGAGTCAGGCCTCCTTCCAGCGAGAGGACTGGTTGGATTTGGGATGAGCTCTGGGGGAAAGGGGAAAGTGGAGCCTTGGGCAAGGCTGGTTTGGGGCTTGTGACCTTGTGCTGTTTCACTGCACCCCCTGGGATGTACCTGGAGGCTCCTCCGAGCCCTGAAGGCTGCCCAGAGTGAGATTTTTGGCTTTGCTGATCCCCATCCTGCTGCTTTCCTGCCGGGGAAAGGCCGGCACAGCATCTTAGCAAAGCCCCATCCCAAAATCCAGCTTGGCCTGGCCATTCTCCTGCTGGTGCCTGCACCTCTCGGGCAGCAGGACCTCAGGTGGAAGATGTGATCCTGCTCAAACACAGCAGGGTGGATTTGGGTAAATATCTCACCTTGGAAGCTGTGGGCAGCAGGGAACATCATCCTCACCTTCCCCACTGCAATTCGAGATATATGGGGACAGGGAGAGTTTTTAAAAGCTCTTCCAAGCAGCTGGAGAGTGGAAGCAAAGTGGATTTTGCCCTGGGTGGAAGGAAAATCTGTCTTCCTGTGTCATTTGAGCAATTTTTTGTGCGGCCTCATGCCTGGCTCTGATGTCTTTTCCTGCCTGAGCTCTAAATTGATCAGGTTTGCAGGATGGCTTTGATTCCATGAATCATCACCCGTGAGAGCAAGAAAGCATGGAAAGGAAAAGTGGTTATTGGATGGAAGAATCCATTTCTAACCCTCCTTCAGCCCTGTGGGATAAGGACTTAACTTACAAATGACATGGAGGTTTTTCTGCCCTGCATTTTGAAAATGTGTTATTTCTGTTGGAGCTAAAATGAGCATTTTTCTTGTCATTTAGTATCCATCTATGCTGTGCCATGTGGCTAAAACTGTATTAATAACCTCAGTTTGTGCAGGATGAAGATAATCAGGGCACCACGACCACCAGCTCAGGGCCTTTATCCCTAAACCAAACCCATAATCCAGCTCCTCTGCCACATGTGTTATTATTTGAGCTGGAATTCAAATTATCATTCCAACTTCCTGACATCCAATTTGTTTTTCATCAATATGAGCTGAAATTATTGGTATGAAGTGGTGACACTTTGAGGGACACTCCAGCACGGGGTGATCTTGTCAACCTCAGGGAGATTGTTACCATTCCCTTTTTCTCTGAGGTGTGCAAGGAAAATCCCACACAGCTCTCAGATTCCAAAGTGCTGTGAGAACACTGAGTATTATTTGCTTTCTGCTTTAAGAAACATCATAAAAGGAGCTGATGTATGACCAAAACCCCTCTAAACCCTCAAATACATGATATAAAAGCAAAGGGGATGATGAGGATTCAAATTAATTCTGTATTAATGGCTCTTTCTGGGTCTTTTTTTATTGTTGTTATTGTTGTTTTTGGGTTTTTTGCTGGTCTTGCTCCAAGTGTGAAGATTGTGAAGATCCCTCTTTGTGGGTATTTGAGACATCTGCAATATGTGAGGATGTCCTAGAGTAGGAAAAAGGCTGGAAAGCTCAGACCCCACTGAGGGCAGTGAGTTCTTTGCTGACCTGATGTTCTGCTCTCCCCTCTGCAAAAAGATGTTCCTTCCCTGAAGCTTTTGTGTGAGAGCCAAAGCTGAGCTGAGTGCCTGGGAAAATGGGGGAAAATTGCACTTTAAACATTAAATCTAAAAAGGGATAATGGCAAGGTCTGGATGGGCTGTGATGGTTCCACAACTGGGAACTCACCATTTTTTTTGGGTGAAATGAGACCTGAGCCCTGCCTGATCCAACCCTGGGGGATGCAAGGAAGGCCCTGGATCCTTGTCCCTCCCAGCCTGAGGAATGTGCTCCCAGTATCCCAATTTCCATATGGGCATGTTGGCCAGTTAATCACGCTCTAATCATAAAATCATTTAGGTTGGAAAAGATTTCAGATCATTGAGTCCAACCCTTAACCAGCCCAGCACCGCCAAGGTGACTTTTATCAAACTTCTCATCTTTCTGATCCCTTTGTGGGTTGTTTAAACCCAACATCTCAACGCCAGCTGGCAGAATTGCCAGGCCTCCTTTTTTCCCAGCTCCCATAATACCAGGACGACCTTTCCCAACCATCTGCAAAGCCCTGGAAATGCCACGGGGTGGATTCTTTGTCGACTCGGAGATGGATTTTTGCGGTGCCTCCCAAATGTCAGGTGCCACATCATCCAGCAAGGGACGAGCTCAGCTTCCCCTCTTCCTTTCCCCAGAGCATCTTGGTGACACCCGTTGTGGGTGATGGGCATCATCACGTGGGTTGGGTGATTGCATGATTAAAAAGAGGATTAAAAAATGTGGGAAAGATGTTTCAGTTACCTGTGGGTGAGGCTGCAGTTCCCCAGATTAACTTTGAGTCCTTCCTCAGGATCTTTTCACCCTTCCATCTCCAATTGCCCCCAAGGGAAGTGACAGACAAAGAACCAGCCACTTCATTAAACAGTACCAACACATTTTATCGATGTTTTCTGCTGGTAATTGGCGTTTGAGTCCAGCTCATTTAGGTTTTAATCAGAACATCATTTCCCTCGGAGGAAGGGAGGGGATCGATTCCCTGCCCCTGGCAGGAGGGTGATTTATTTACATGGTGGGGACCTGTCCTGGGGGGTGGTTGGAGGGGAGAGCTGGCACTTGCAGGGGGGTTTTGAGATCTATTTCTAGCCCAGCTCACTGCTAAAGTCCCCAATTGTGGGAACACCAAGCAGGGAAATGTTCTGCTGGCAGCGTGGATTTGCAGAAATGAGCGGTTCAATAAGGAAACTTTGAGAGGTTTCATAAGGAGGGGTTTCCTCTCTGTCGATAAACCTCTGCTGGTGGCTGAGGAATTGATTGTGGCCACATCTGAACTGCTTCAGGCAGCAAAGGCTGCTCACCACCTGCCCAGGGGGGTGAGAGAAGTTTTAATAAATATTATCACCCAATTGGAGCAGTTTTGGGGCTACAATCAACCCATGTTTCAACCCTGACCACTGAAGTCTGGCAATGCCCACGGTACATTTGGATTCTGCTGCTCTCCTGCAGCACCTGGGGAAGGGATGGAGCTGGTGCCATGTCCCGAGGCTCTGCCCCAAATCCCACCTTTGCCCCATGCTGTTGGCTTGAAGAAAAATCAAAAAAAAGAACCCCAAATTTCAGCTTCTTTGCTGGGTCAGGCTTTGCAGGGGGGTTCCTGGTGCTACAGGATGAACTGGAAGCACTGAGGATAAACCACTGAGACTTCCAGCAGCCCTTTCCTGGCTGCTCCTGAGTGAGGAATGAAGAGCACTGTCAGCATTTCACCCTCGGGAGAAGCAAAGCCTGGATTTGGGAAGGGCCTTGCACAGCACTGCACTCCAAACACCTCTGGGGCTTGGAAGCACTCCTATTTCTAGGGCTAATCCTGGAATTTGAAGAGTTCCTGCCATTCACAGCTGCCTTGCCAGGTTATTTCTTGGAGCAAGGAGAAGTTTGTCTCTTTGCTGCTGAGCTCCAAGCTTTCCTTGGCTGCTCCCAGCACAGTGACCTCGCTGGGACAGCTCTGCCCCACTGGTGTTGGCCGTGCCAAAGGTCAGAGGTGCTTTCACCCAGATTTGGGGAGGCTTGGGATGCTGTTGGGGTGCTGATGAAGCCAGAGGAGTCCCTCTGGTTCACCCCACGGGTAGAATGTGCCCTCCTTTCCCTGGGAATCACCAGGGGAGTTCTCCTTCCAGAGGAAGGAAGAATTAGGGGGAAAAAAAAAATAAAAGCCAAGAGCTGAGTTTTTGTAAATAGAGAAGGTGCCAGGAGGCTTTCCAGTGATTGCTCTTCCTCGATGGCAGGAGCTGTGATTCCTGGCCAAAGTCCAGCAAGCGATTATCTCCCAGTTTGGGGTGTTTGGGGATTTGGGTAAGAGCTTTATCCCACCCTTCCCATCTTCAAAGAGTTTTGCAGTCGATGGGTAATTTGCTAAATCCTCCTCATTTCTCTGTCACTTTCCTTTTTCTCCTTGCCATCCATCCTTCCAGGAAATCCTCAGTATAGCTCCTGGGTCTGCATCCACGGTTTTCCATCTGCTTGGAGCACTTGGAAGTGACCCCAACTCCCTCCAGCCTTGCTGTTGCTGGGAGAGCTTGGATGCACTCGACTGCTGCTTCCTTACCTATTTTTCCCTTTAAAAAACAGGAAAATCCCCAGCTCTGCTGTGCCTGCGAGGGTCTCATGGTGGTTAATGAGCTGGAGATGAGCGTTGTGCCCTTTCCCTGGGATTCACATCTGCAGGGAACAACAGGGACTGGACATGAGGGGGTCCTGCCGCCCCTCCCCACACTCCCAGGGCTGAGAACTCCCAGGGAATGACAAAAATATCCCAGGGACACTCCAGCAGGGATGAGGGGCTGGGCTGGGCCAGGCTGTGCTTCCCGTGGGATCCAATGTGCTGCAGCTGATCCAGGCTGGGAAAGTCTCTCCATGATGTCCTGAATGTGGGACATAAATAACCCAAAAATCCATGTCTGCTCTCACCCTGGCAGCAGAGGGGGCACAGAGGAGGGCGAGTGCTGCCTGCATCCAGCAGCAGAGGCAGGTGCTGGGCTCAGACCTGCCACTCCAAGGGGGATTTTCCCTGAGAAATGCCGATTTTCCTCTGAAATCCATCCTCCCTGTGCGTGTGGAGGAGGAAGGCAGTGCCATCCCTCCTTCCTCTGAGCACTCTGGTTGCAGCAGCAGCACCTCGGGCGTTTTTCTCTTGGCTGTGACGATTAACCTGTTGTTTGCTGAGATGTTTCCAGAGCCATGAGGGACCCTCCTGGATTTTTAGCTGCTCCCTTTGTTTTCTGGCAGCTCTATCAGCAGGATATGGATGGATTTGGCATTAAAATGCTGCTCCAGCGACCTTTGCGGTGGCATCTGAGTGACCTTCCCATAATGGCTTTGTTTGTAGCTCTCAAGTGGGCCCAGTTCCTCAGGAGTGAGGATGCTCCAAGGCCTCCTCCCCACATCCCAGTCAGGTTTCTGAGGCCTCACAGCGCCAGGAAATGCAGCACACACCTCCCTGCCACTCCCCACACTGCTCCCATTCCTCCTTTTCCATGGAAGCTGAGCTGGGGGCCCTCCAGCAGTTCTCAGGGAAGATTTTTATATTCTTTTTTTTTTTTTACAATTTCCCTTTATCTTCCACTTCCCCCTCAGGGCCGTCCATCATCTCGGATTTTATTGCCTCCTCTAATTGCTTCTCTGAAGTCCAAGTGCAATATTACTCCAGGATCCTTTGGAATAACTTCCTGAGCTGCTACAATCCTGTTCATCTCCTTCTTCTGCCTCTCTTGATAAGCCCTATTGTACATTGCTTTTCATTTCAGTGTGTCAACAGTGAGGCTGAGGCTCTGCACTTTGGCCTTTCAGCAGAGCAGACTGTGGAGTGCTGCAAAAAATTGGGTTTTATTCCGTTCTTTTGTTTCTACAGATATTGCCTTCCAGCGTTCTGCCACTGCTGCAGCTGCATCAGCTCCTCGTTTGGGCTAATTAAGGGTTTAATTGTCCCTGGTGCTCTGTGGTTGTCCTAAGTGAGCACTCAGTGCTGGTGGGGTGCCCATGGGTTTGTAGGGTCAGAGCTGGACTGGTCTGGCTGGGATTTTTTAAGAGTCGAAGAGCAGCAAATCCTTTCCTGAGGGCAGAAGGATGACTCTGGCTGGTGCTCAGTCCATCCTGGGGAGGTGACCACACACTCCCATCCCTGCAGCCAGGGTGAGCTCTGACAATCCCCCTCATTTGGGGTTTCCAGCTTCAGTTGATTTGCCTGAAATCAGAGGATTTGGTTGGTTTTTTTTTTTTTTTTTGAATCACGAAGTTAAAACATATTCAGTTAATTGGATGAAAGCCAAGGACCAAGGAGTTTCTGGGACCTTCTGGAGATGGGCCAGGCAGGTCCCCTCAGCCAGCTCCTCCCTGGTTGTCCCTGCAGGCTCCTGCTGGCCACAAGTTGAGCCTGCTCCCATTTTGCACCAGTTGCTGCCTTTCCCCCTCATTGAGTTTTATGCTCCTGTCAAGCAGGACTCCACAAAATGTCCATTTTGCCCTGGCACGGAGCCCCTGCCATCTGCTGCAGGCCACCTTCAGCTGCCAGCGCGTCAGGCTGCTCCAAAAAGCTGCTGAAGGGCCAGAAGTGCTGCTCAGGGTCTGTATTCTCACCCTGGTTTGCAGCTAATTACAGCCACAACCTTTAATTACTCTTAGGCAAAAGCATTTTCAGTTTGGGGGCACTGACCTGATCTCTGCCAGCGTGGGCACAGGGTTTGGAAATTTGGGATTCCACTGGGGTGAGTTTGCTGATCTGCATCTCCCAAGTGCTCCTTCCTGTGCAGAAGGGTTGCTGCTGGATGGGAAATTCTGTGAGGTTTCTAATAAGGTTTTATCAAAGTCTAATTTTTCCTTGATAGAAGATTGGTTGAAAAAGCCTTTAAAAAGTCCTTTTTCTTTGGCTTTTATTTGTGCTGCTTCAGACTTTTACCTCTTTTTCCTCCTTTACCTTCTTTAAGAGGGAATTTTTGGTGGTAAAACCTCTATCCAAGCAAAGCAGAGGGAAGGGAGTGAGGTTTCCACTACGAACAGCATTCCCTATCCAAGCAGCATCTGGAGTTGTTTGCTGGGTTTGCATTGTTTCTGTGCAGCTTTTCTGTCTTTTATTTCTGCTTCTGTGCATCCTTTAGCGTTCTCTCTGCAGGATTGCCCAAAACCGTCAGGATTTACTAATATTTGGGGTAGTTTGATATGAAAACTCCCCTGCATTCGGTGATGTAAGACCTGATTTGATGCTGGGCTCTGACTGTGTGGAAGCCCTAACAGATCCACAGAGATCATTGCAAAATATGACAAAACTCCCCCCTCATTCTTATTAAAATGGTTGTTATTAAATTGGTTCAGTTATTCTTCTAATTTGAATTAAACCAGACAGGATTTATTTTCAAAAGGATTTCTGCTCTGTGCTACAGGGTGGTCAAACTGATCAGCCTAAAGCCACGTTGGCACTTGATTTGGGATCTGGTTTTGGGATCTATCACCCCACTCTGCCAACATCTGCTTCCCTTTCGGCATCACCCACCTCCTCCCTCATCCTCCACACTCCGAATCCTCTTCCCAGAGGAGCCTGAAATGAGGGAAGGGGAATTGCAACACCCTCGTGGGGATATTTTAAGGACACCTCCCTGGAGAGCTTTTGCAGGGGGGCTTTTTCATGCCTTGCCCAAGGAACTCAGCCATGCAGGAGGAGGGATTTGGGATTTGGGGTTGCAGGTAGGAACACTCATCAGTCCCTGCGTTCACCTCCTGGCTGTTGGGATGTTTTGGCCTTTGGGGAATTGTGGATTGAAATCTTTTTCTACCTCCTGGTCTCCCAGGATTTGCTGGAGAAAACTCCCCAGTGGGGCTTCCAAAAGCAAATCTGGGACTGGCTGCAGCACAGATGTCTGCAAGCAACAATAGGCTGAGCTGAGCCCCACGCTCTGAAAGCAGAGGGGGGGAGGGAGAAAAGAAGAAAGGGAAGGGAAAAAGCAAAGCAGAAAATCATTAGAGATGACTTCAGCCCCTCGTGACAACATCAAAAGGGAAGAGTCGTAAATTCCGATCCCATTAAACGCCGGGGGGAGCAGGAAAAGCTGTTTTGGGGCCACAGCTGCAGGTTTGGGGTGGGCAGAGCTCTGTCCTGGGTTTGTGGGGTTCATCCTCTCTGCCCTGGGCGTGGTGGACATGGCTTTCACCCCCTGATTCCCTGAGATCACAGGGTCCTGAGGGAGTGAGGGGGAGTGTTTGGGGTCTCCATTCCCACCGAAGGGATCTCACAGGATGCGAATCCTTCACACATGGGTTCATTTTCACGTTTCCTCTCCATTTTGCTGCCATCCTTTCCAAACTCTGAGGTCTGTCCCTATCCCAGCACGAGCCCCTGGGGATTTGCTCTCTTTGCTTCCTGCTAATTTGGGATAACTGATTGGATACACATTAAAGCCATTGAGGATTTTCTCTCCTGGGGCTTCCCAGGGCATGTCTCAGTGGTTTATGCCTTTGTTTAACTGGATAATAATTCCATTTATCATTGTGAACATGGGGTTTTTTTGTCTTTTCAGCTGTTTGGGGTTTTTTGCTTAATAATCCAAACTATTATCCCATTGTCCTAAATGATCATTCCAAGACAAAAAAAAAAACAAAATCCAAGGATAAGGATTTGGAAGGAAATCTCTCATTGTCTTTATTTTTCAGGTGTGCAATAGGTCAGGGTTTAAGGTTCATTGTTTGCTGAGCTGTATGGAAAGCACAAAATCTTAGCTGAGGGGTTTTCCCTGTGCAGGGAATGGTGTTCCCAGGAAGAGTGTGGTCTGTGCCTGGACAGAGCTTTTAGTGCCTCACAGCTGCAAATCCAGCAGCATGCAGAAAGGTTTTGCAAGTTTGCAAAATCTTCTATAAGAACCACAAAAGGAGGGGAGAATAAAACAAATTTTATTTTTAATTTTCTTATGTGTTAAGATTTGCAGGACAGCACATTGTTGTTGGGTTTGGGTTTTTTTTAAGACTGATTGTGAGTGACAGAAATGTGGGAACTGTGTTGTAACACCGAGAAAAAAATGCTGTTGCTTCCTCGCAGCCCCCAGACAATGGTTAATTGTTCTAATTTGGGTCACACCCCTGCTGGGCTGCAGCAGGAATTCTTCACCCGGGCTCTTTAATCATTAACGTTGGCCTCTTTTCCACGGGGTTTGGCCCCGGTGCAGCCCCCCAGGGCTCTGCCCATCCCCGGGGGTTCTGCTGCTGGAGGAGGAACAGAGGATTAATTTTCTAATGGAAACAAATTAATTTGCTGTAGCATCTTTATCACCAGGCTTTGTGTCCTGCTCTGAGCTCTCTCCCTCTGGAGAAATCGAGTTTGGGTACCCAAACCTTGCCGGTGTGGTGATGCAAGGAGGGCAGGCAGTGACTCTCGGGTTATTTCTGCCCAGTGGAACCGTGACCCTGCTCATCCCACGGCGAAAATTCCCTCTGCTTCCAATTATCCCGGCAGAGAAACGAGGAGAACACCCAGGGATGGCTCATTTGTGGTTAAAGGTGTTGTGCAGATGCTGGGTGATGCCTCACCCCCGGGATCAGGGCTCCCTGCAGCTTTGGCAGGATACAGATCCCAACTCCCAACCTCTACCTGCTCCCATTTATCCCTGGCTTTGATCAATTCCCATTCCTTCATCCAGAGCAGCCTGGTGGTTCCCAGCACATGCCCAGGGCACCCCATCCTTTATGGGGGCAGACAGAGCTTGGCTGGTGCCTCCTTCCCTTGTTTTCCAGCTGAACAAATCCCCTTGGAGCAGGGCTGGCCGTGGATTGCACAGCGCCACGAATCCCATTCCCAGCTGAAATCTGTTAAGGGATTAAATCCCGTCAATCTCCAGGCTCCTCCCAGCAGCCCTCTCCTTCTCCAGAGGGCTGGAGCAGAGTGGGAATGGTGGGGAAAGAGGCCCTTTGCAGGGAAATCCTCTGCTCTCAGCTCTCCCTGCATCCCTCCTGCGCTCCACACCGTGTCCGAGGGCTGGGAATGGTGCTGGGGCTCTGCCAGCTTGGAGAGGACACGATCCAGTGGAAGCCAAGGCATTGCCCAAAAGCTGCTCCCCAAAACTGCTCCCCTGAGCTGAGCCTTGCAGCAGCTGGGCTTTGTGTGCTCCCTGAGTCATCCTGGAACTGCTCTGCAGGGCGCTTCTCCTCAGAGCTTTCCAGCCAACATGGATGGAAGGGAAAGAGGGAGCCGTGCACCATTCCCACTGATTCCAGGAGCTGTGCACCATTCCCGCTCCCTCCAGGAGCTGATTCAGGTGCTGCCCACTGCAGTTTTGCTGGATGTGACCCAGGATTCTGTCCCAGAAGCAAGATCACGGCACGGGGAGCGAATTCATGGATATTCCCAGCTGTGTGGATGATGGATCTGTAGGAGCTCAGCATTTATCAGCTGTTTGAGAGCACAGTGCTCAGGAAAAGGGCACATCCCAGCCTTTTTCCTGTCAGCAAGCAGCAGCTGGGAAGGCTGAGCTCTGTGTGTGGTCTGTCCCATCTCCCCAGCCCTGGGATGGGATGCAGTTTTCCTCCCAGAGTTTGGGAATCAGATAACAAATCCACATTCCCACTCCCTGCGTGATGTTGTAGGGGCCACATCTTCTGTGCTGCCTTTCCTGCATGTTGTTTCAGGAGCATTTGCTGCTGGAATTGGGCTCTGGTGGTGAGAAAATGCAATTCTTGTGCTTGGGGATTGTCCTTTCCGTGGGAAGAGCACTTGGAGTTTCCCAAACCCCAGCACTGTGGGATTCAGGCTCTGCAGGTTGAGGTTTCTCTGCCCACAAAAAATCAGCTTTACATCGACCTTCCATGAGGGATGTGATGGAGAATGTGGCAGAAAAACCTTCTGTCTGTCGATTTGGATGTTGTGGGAAGTGGTTCCTCCCTGGAAGCAGCAGGAGACGACAGCAGCATCTGCTGGAGGGGTGTGTGGCTTCTTTTCCATCGTTCCTGAGGGTGCTGTTGGCAGAGGGGAGAGGGCTGGATGGAGAGCAGGGATGTTATCCCAAGCCAGAGGGAGCATCCCACAGGAATAGTGCTTGGCATCATCCCTGCTCCAGGCTAATCCACTCACCTCAGGGCTCTCCCCATTTCCCAGCGGGGTTCAAACCTTGCTGGGCTGGTTTTTAAGCTGATTTTTAAACTGATTTTCAAGCTGATTCCCGTTCCAAACAAGCTCTTGGGCTCGGTCCCACCAGGGCATGTGTCAGCTCCAATTATTTCCTGATAGACTTGGATCAGGAACAGGGAAAAGCTTTTGTTTGTGCTGAGAGGAGCCCTTGGCACAGCACCAGCAAAGTCCCTTCTCCTGCACACGAGTTTTGGGGCTGCTCTGGGGAGGAATTGCAGAGGTTTGGGTAAAAACTTTTAAAAATGGGGGTTTGTGAAGCACAGAGTTTGTGTCTCACCCGTGGGAATGAGATGTGCAGAAGGAAGGAGCCCATCCTGTGCCTTAGGAGGCCTCTGAAATGGGAATTTTACTTATCCCAGTGCTAAACTTGGGGGTTTTCTCTCCAGAGTTGATGCATGCAGGAATCACATGCTCTAAATCATATTTTAAACCCTCGCAAAACAGAAGTATCCCAGGACCTGCAGGGCTTGGGAGTTGAGCTTGTGGAAGAAAAAAGGGCTGAAAGAGTGAGAATGTACACGGAAGGATGAGCTGGATGCAAAGAGAGAGGATAAAAATATTCTTTGCCCTGCTCCTGCCTCTTTCCTCTGAGCCCTTGAGCTCCTTTGGGCTGAATTACCCAGGAATTGGTTTGATGGGAAGTTCAGGCCTGAGTATCCCTCAGCCACCTTGAGCTCTGGGAGCTGCTTGAAGGGGAAAAAACCTCTCATTGGAGAGGCAAGATGGCTGTGGCACGTCTGAATCAGCAAAAATTCAGGGTTTTTTTTTACTTTCTCAGCTTCTTCTCCGCGTTCTTCTTGTGAATCATCTCACTTCCCCAACAGCTCAGCTGGGATAACACCAGAGACAGCTTTAATTGTCTCTTCCAGGGTTATATCGGAGGCAATTTGCAGCACAAAACGCTGCAAATTATTTTTCCCATGTCCTTCCCCCTCAGGATTTTAGCATGTTGTTTCCTTTTCCACACCACTTTTTCCAGGGAGGCCTCGGAGCTGGAAACCCCCACTCGTCACTGAGGGTGAACTCTGCTCTTTCTGCTTAAAAATAAATAAAAAAGCAGATGAAATGAAAGCTCCTAGCACCTGGCAGCTACAAAAAATAGGGAGGTGTCAAAATTTGTGGTGTTTTCTTCTCACCTTGGGGCTGGCGCTTCCACAGCCAGGAAGGTGTTGCTGGCAGTGCTGCCTTCCCAAAATATTTTGAGGATCTAATTAAAGAATTGCCTGCTTTTCCAGGCCTTCCAGTGGGAAATGATGCTTTAGGATTTAAATTTTTTTTTTTTTTCAAACCCTGCAGTGCCCAGTGTAACTCTGCAGGTCCCTGGAGCTCGTTCAGTGCTGTTCTCTCATGCTCACACTGACATAACAAAGCCTCTCCAGCTCGCTCTCCAAGGACACCCAGACCCTCCTGGGCCCAACAACTGCAAACCTTCATCTTGGGGAGAGGGGGGCAAGCTTGGGGAAATGACATCATTAGCTAAAGTTTTAATTGGTGAATTAAATTGAATTTAATTTGTGAATGCTGATATGCAAATGGACCAAACCTATAAAGGTGTGAAGAACTCATGACCTGGGGTCCACCTTGGGATCCACTGAGGCAGGAGCCACTGGATACCCCAGGGTGTGACCTTTGAAGGCCTTTCAAATAAATCCCTCCTTTATTCCTGTCTAGTCTCTGTTTCCAGGTAGCCATTTAAGGCATCAGAAACATGAAGTAAAACCTTGTCTTTCTTAATTTTTCTCAGTGTTAATTCCACAGCCTGAGCCTCCCAGGGTTCATCCACCACCAGACCCAGGGCTGGTTCTTCTCACAGGGCCTCCAGTGGGAGAGGAGCTGTGGGAATGCCTGAGGAGTGAAATTTGTGGCATTAAAACCCCGATTGTGAGTTCAGCATGGTGGTGAACGAGGTGTTGTAAAGCAAGGGCTGAAATGCGCTCCTGCAAACCCAGATTTCCTGGGAATCGGAGGCTGAGGTTGGAAGTGGCTCCTGCCTCATGCTGTTCCCAGGGTTTTCCATAACCCATGTCCTGCTGGGATCTCTGGATCTGGAGTTTCTGCCTGAAATCCCCTGGCACTTCCTGCCTTCGGTGCAGATGGAGCTGGGCCAGCATCAGGAAAATCTGCTGGAAAATCAGCTTACAATTAATGGCAATCACTGGGTGGGTACCTGACTATATCTGGGAACAAACCCCCTCCATTTACACCATTCTTAGAGTGGAGTCAAAGCCCACAAATGCTGAGGTGATATTTGTGCCCCGGCCATCTGCAGAGATGTCCTGGTTTTCTGATGTTGTGTGGGTTTTTTTGGTGGGTTTTTTTTTTTTTTTGTTTACCCTGCTGTAATTGTTTCCCTGTACACCCCCAAGTGATTTGTCAAAATCCCAGTTGCTCCCTGGTAATTCAATATTTATGATGTCTTTATAAGGCTGGTCCTGCTCCGCTGACTCGGAGGCGAGGGCGGGAATAAATTGAATAAATTGCATCAATTGCATAAATGAGGCTGCAAAACCTGAGCTCTCTGGGAGGATGTGAAGGCAGCAATAATTGGCTGTCCAGGCAGAGGAGATGCAGCACCTCCCTCAGCATTCCCGCCTGGATTTTCCCAGAAAATCCTTGTGGATGAACAGCCCAGGCGTACTGTTTATTCCTGTAACTTCCCTGATGATGCAGCAGTTTGATAAAACCGGGCAGGCAGCACGAATTGTCACATCCTGGATCTTTTTTTTTGTCATTTTTGATCTTTCAGTCGGGTTCATCTCTGCCTGTGACCTTTCAGAGCAGGAGAGGCACAGCAGGATGGGTGGTTTGAATTATTGGATGTCACATTATGTGTATGAAAATCCTGAAATGAAACGTGATTGAGCAGTCTGGATGCTGAGGATTATGTTCTGTTTTATTTTTATTTTAAAACAATTATAATAAAATTAGAAATTGTGAGAAATATATCTTGTCATATATAAAATTAGAAATTAAATATAAAATATTTCTATTTTAGGACCCAAAATTTCTACACCCAAATCCTTAGAAACTTGCAGAGTTCAAGTTTTCCAAGCCAATATCCCTTGGGCTGGAAATCTGAGTCAAAACTGGTTTTCTTCATGTTTTTATTTTTCCTAACAATGAAATATGGTGAGATTTTCCCTCCCCAAGACTCCATCAGCTCACAAAGCCTCTGGGAGGCAGTTTTTGGTGGTAATGGGTGGGTAATTTAATCAAATTTAATCAATCTCTGTTGAATTTTAGTGCTGGAAGCTGTTGCGTGGTGTCAAATGATAACAGAATAATAATAATAATTAATAATACTAATACTAATAATACTAATACTACTACTAATAATAATATACCTGCAGTATCTGAGTAATCAGAGAGGTTTTTTTCCCCCTTCCTAGACAGTTTTGAGGGTGGTCCCTTCAGGCTTCCCCAGCTCCCAGCTGGAGCCACTCCAGGCTCGGAGCATCTCCCGGGTGCGGTGCCAAGGCTGCAGAGCCCTCACCCGGTGTCCATTCCATGTTTTTTCAGGAAGGAGACTCCCTGGGAGCCATGGAGAAGCTCTGCAGGCAGCTCACCTACCACCTGAGCCCCCACTCGCAGTGGAGACGCCAGGGCATCATGAAGAGGAAGCCACAGTCCTGGTGAGTCCCCCCTGGGTCACCATCCCCAGGCTGCCCTTGCCACCCCTCTGGGCAGGGGCTGGGAAGAGGGGTTTTCCATGATGGGTTTTCCATGATGGGTTTTCCAATATTTCCATTTTGGTGAATTTGGGAGCTGCCTGCTGCTCCCTGCAGCAACAGGAGGAGCAGATCCAGAGGGAGGAAGTGCTCAAAGCCGGGAGGGAGCTGGGGTGTCACAACCTTCCAAATCCTCCTTCCTCTCTAATCTCACCAGCATTTCCCCCATTTCTGGTTCCCTCGTGCTCCCTCAGAGGTGTTTCCTCTATTCCCATCTTCCTTTTCCCTCTTGCAGAGGAGAGCAGCACTGCAGGGCTCCGGGAGGAGGAATGGCCAGGAAAACCTGAGCCATCCATCCTCCAAACATCCCTTGTCTCCCAAACCGCTCCAAGACCTCCTAATTAGCTGGTAATTAATGTCCAGGCACGTGTCACCATGCACACTGTGGCTTGCAGTTTGCACAGAAGGAATTTTGTTGTTAAAAATAGGGGGAAAATAACCCAAATCCCCTCCTCATCCAACTCCTCAGCAAAGCATTCCCAGCTGATCCATCCTGGATTCACAGAGCTGAGAAACCTGTGGATGAGGCTGATGGGAATAGAAAGGGCTGCTTGTTTTCCTGATGTTGGCCATTATATATTTATTATTTTTGCTCAAGGAAGCGAGAAATAGAAACGGAGCCGCAATCTGGGAGAGTCAGGATTTGGATGCAGGTGCTGGCTCGTGGTCCCAGGAGAGTTTGGGTTGTAATGGAGCTGTAGTGGGAATTAATCCAATGAAAAAAAAAACCTGGAATGGAGAAGGAGAGGGGAGGAACGTGGAGGGAAAACAGGAGGGAAAAAGACACAAGGAAATAAAGGATTGTGTGGCCAAATAGGATTAGGAGCATATTTTCCAGCGATCTAGCTCGGCATCCGTACAATGTGCTGTCCTGAGAGAAAAGAACATGGAGAAATGTATTTAATTACCAACGATAACCACATTTTTGGTGTTTTTTTAAGGTGTATTGATGGCTAAAATGTGCTGTTTCCAATGCGGCAGCAGAAACTGGGGGAATGTTGGAACTCCCAGGCTGTGTCCTGGGGGCACACAGAGCTGGTAATGACCCAGCAGCTCATTACCCTCGAGTGGTTTCCTCTTAATTAGAACAGGAAATACTCGCTCCTTATCACCCCATCAGGGCATTGTTAAAGTCACAGTGATGCTGCATCGGGGAGCTCTTTAGGGCCCCAAAAACCACACGAAATCCTTGAAAACGGAAACAATTTCCAGCCCCGCTTTGTGCCCCTCTGTCTTTAATGACCAATCCCTGTCCTTAATCCCCTGGGATGAGCAGCGGTGCGAGCACAGCCTCGTGCCCGAGATTTGCAGGGCTTTATCTGCAGCCTTTCCTCGGAGCAGCCGGGAAATAGCTGAGGTTTTCCAAGGCTCTAAGAGCAGGGATGAGGTTTCGGGATGAGGTTTCGGCTGTCGACGAGCCCTGACCACATGGAAGTGACCTCAGGGCTGCCAGCGTGGGGCTCTGGCTGCTGGTTCTGCCCCAGCCAGGCTTTGGAGGGTGGGATTTTCCTGGATTTCTGGTTTGGATGCTCTTTCAGGAGGTGGCCATGAGTTGAACCCTTTGCTGGAAGTTGAAGTCAGTCTTTCGCTAAGGTCTAAATGCCACAATACAGGGATTTTATAGTTGGGGTTGGGGTTTCCAAGTGCCCCGTGCTGCTCCCAAGGGAATCGTGAGCTCCCATTCCCAGGTGCTGGCATTGCCCTGCTGCCAGATGTTGCAAGAACTCCCCAATATTAGGGATCCACCCTTTCTTGTGTGTCTGTTCCAGGGAGAATGGCTTTCCTTCATCCCACACCCACCGTATCCATTGCAGGGGATAATGGGAAGCAGAGCAGCAGGAGGAGGAGGATCGGGACTGAGGATGGAGCTGATTTTTTTTGGCCGGGCAGCCAGAGGGGGAGGCTGTGCTTCACAATCCCATCTCTTCCCAAAAATCCCATCTCTTCCCAAAAATCCCATCCAGCCTGGGTGTGCTAAATCCAGGGAGACACTCCCAGCACTGGCTCTGCTCTGCTGCCTGGCACCGGAGCACCCAAACCTCTGCCAAATGACCTTATTTTTTTGGCACATTATAAATCTGTCTGGCTCCCCCTCTCTGTCTCCGCGCTTCCCTCAGAATGCATTAAACATCCAGGGATGAAAATCGGGGAAAGCCAACAGCAGCGGGATGAAGCCAGCCTGCTAAAGTCATTTCCCTGCGCCTGGCTCTGCCTGGGGACACGATTCCAGCGTGGAATTAGCTCCTGGAATCTCCCTGCTCTGGCCGCTGCCAAGCGCTCGCCGTCAGCATCACAAGAGCGAAACCGGGAATCGAAGCTCCAGAAATTGCTGCGGAGCAGGGGCTGGGAGGGAGGAGGTGTTTCCCAGGGGAAACGCCCTCCGTGGCTTTCCCATCCTGAGGGGATATCCCTCTCCTTTCCCTGTGGTAGGAACGAGCCAGGAATGCAGCAGGGAGGATGGAGCAGCGGGCATCAGCTGAAGGAATATCAAATACTCAACGTTGTAACTCCAAATTTACATCAGAGAAACCCTTTTATCCCCCCCCCACAAACCCCCCCCAGAATTCCTGTTCATGCCCTTGCATGAAGCAGGGACGAATTTAGGGTGAAGCAGCTCAGTTTAAATGGAGTTAAATGGGGTCAATCTGGATCTAAATTGGTGTATTTTTGAATTCTGCTGATGCTGTGCAATAAGCAGAGAAAACCCCCAAATGTGGCACTTTCTAACCCCATTTTTTGTTTCATAGCCGCCAGCCCTCACTCGTGCAAATCCCCCAGTGCTGGCACATGGGAAGAACCAGGATCTGATACTTTTCTCACTTCTCCTGAGTTTTCCAGGTGGTTTTCCTTAGCTCCAGCCCACTCATCTTTGGCACTTGTCCTCTCTCTTGGTGACACCTGGGACTCAGCCTGAATGCCCCGTGGCTCTCTCAACACCCTCTGGTGTGAAATCATTAGAAATCACCTTGAAAACAGCAGGAAAATGAATAATTTGGGACAGCTTTTTGAAATGTGGAGGCTCCATGAGGCTGTGACAGATTTAACCCCTGGCTGGGGTTAACTCCAGATTTAACCTGAGGGTTGGATGCTCTCCATGGCATTTGGCATCCAGGTACAAAGAACAGAAGGTGTTTGGATTTAGTGATGAATTTAAAGGCTGAACAGCCTCATTTTGATGGCAGGAATGATCTTTTAGCATCCCACTCCTGATTTCATCGGGGGCACAAAATATTGAAGGAATGCTGGGTGCTGGGTTTTCACGTTGGCAGTGCCTGCTTGCATTGCTTTACAAAGGAAAAAATAATAAAAAAAGAGGAGTTTTTATGGTGGGAGAAGCCCTTTAGAAAACAGAAAGGGAATGTTTGTGGCTGGGAACCCTCCTCTGCTGCGGCAGCTGGTGGGCGAGCGAGAGGAGAAGTCGAAGCTCCTGCAACAAACAGTTCCTTCAGAGCATCCACCACAAATCCAGGCGGTGGGAGGAGGCTGGAGCAGGGACTGTGCAAGGTCTCCTGGTCATTAAAATCCCATTTCTGTGTGTGCTGGGAGCTGCTGCAGGAGAGCAGGGAGTGTGGGAGCTGGAGCCTTTGGGATGTGCGTGGGCAATCCCTTCTCCCCGTGTCCATGGAATGTCATTGTCCCCGTGTTCCACGGAGCAGAGGGGACAGAGGATGCTACGAATGCTGCAGAACTCAGGCTGCCTGCTGAGATTTGGGGTGCTGGTGTAGTTTTCCACCTTTTGCAGTGGAAAATGGACGATTCCCAAACTTCCCTGCTCTTTCCAGCGTGGCCTGAGGCTCTGGCTGTGGAGAAAAGCAAAGCTCTGGCTCCTGGTGGTTTCTCAGGTTGGGAAGTGGGGTTGGGAGGCAGTGAGATGCTCAGCCTTCCTTGGAGGTGGGTCCTGCATCCCACAGGAGGAGGTGGGTGAGGGTCAGAGCTGCTCCTGGCCAGGGTGGATCTGCTGGTTTTGGCTGGGTCACATCACCACGGCCGAGGTCTGCACCCTGTGTGGTCACCCAGCCCATAAATCCTTG
>VZRF01011029.1:161437-219296 GCA_013396875.1 Vireo altiloquus
CAGCCACAGCAGTGCCCTGCCCATTTGGGACCTCCCACAGAGCCCTTGGTCTCAGGGATGTCCCATGGCTGGAGGTTAATTTGAGCTCCTTTTATCCCCTGGGAATTCAGTCTTTCAGCATCAGGAGGTGTCCTCAGATCCTGCATTAAGAGGGATGAAAAAAAAAGAGCATTTTATTCTCATCTCCTCTGTTTTATTCATCCTCACTCTATGGATATATTTTATATATATATAAAATACAAAATAATACAGGATATTCAATATACAATATATTATTATCTATTTCAGTCACATTCCCTCTTTAAGCTAAATAATTGTAATTTTTTGTCTTGATTCCTCCTCTGAGGGTGGAGAATCTCAACCCTTTACTCACTATTATTACTGAATTAATAGCATTTGTTTGTATTCCTTCCTTTCCCAAATCTCTACTCCAGTGTTTGACTGCCGTCATTTGGAGCAGGGATTTTGAAAAAGCTCTTTAATACTTATCCTTCCCACCACCATTATTTCAGGATAAATCTTTTATCTCAGGATTTTACCTTTTTCTGGGGAGTGACTCATTATGTCCAATAACGTTTTGCTGACATTTTCATAAATGGTTTTCTCACCAGGTGTCCCTATAAATTTCTGGCTGTAATTCCTCACCCTCTGGGGCTGCTTCTTCATTTTCCCTGAGCTATTCCCTGCAAGGAATTGGGCTGAACATCCCAATTTCCCTTCAGTACACGACACATCAGTGCCTCCTGTCACGACCTGTGCAGCGCTTGAGAGCACTGCCATGAATTTAAAGCAGGAGGAAACCCCTTTCTTTTCATTCCCTTTGATCTAAACATCAATATTCCTGTTTATGACAACATTTTCTGATCTGATTCCGTGGCAGAGAGCTTTTAGCTCAGCGTGAGCATGGATAAATCAGCATCCTGCCAATGTGTGAGCAGGAGCTTAGTGAAGGGCTCTGTTTGCCAATCCTGGTGTTACCTCGGGCAAAACCCCAGCTGGGGGGGGAAAAATTCAGTGTTTTCCCCTATGGAACAGCCTTGTAAAATGGGAGGATGAAACCCAGAGGGTGTAACTGATCCCCCACTAAAGCTCCCAGGGATTTGTTTAATGGTTAAGATTTTCCTCCTGAGATTTGAGGCTGTTCTGTCGCCAACTTCTGTGGCAGGGCTCGGAGTTCTCCCAGCTGTTTGTTCACATAAATACCCGCCCTTATTTCCACGAGCTGGCTCAGAAGAGCCATAGGAATATTTGGATGAGATCCTGTTTGGGGTTTGTTTGCTTGGTTCCCCAGGGACAGGAGAGCAAAGCCTCCCCCAGAACAAGCCCAGGGCCGCTCTGACCCAGGGATTTCAGATTTTTTTGCTCATTAGCAGGGTGAAAAGGCAGTTTGTACAAGAGAATCGATCTGTTCCAGTGGGTACCAGCTAAATCCCTCTCAGGGAGAAAAGGATAGAACCCCAGAGAGAAATTCCCTTTTCCTGGCTGGCAGAAATCCTATGCACGCTCCAAGGGAAAAAACCCAAATGTGGAGCAATACTGAAAGCAGCTCAAAATTAAAAAAACCCAGCTGTCCTGAAGTTGTCCCAGTTCCCCCTTTATCTCCTTAACTCTGCTTATTTAAAGCCACACCAGACATCCCGAGGAGCTCCAGGAATAAATGGATAAAACCAGGATCAGCCCCTGGCTGCTTTTTAGCCATGCTGTTAAATGGTTATCACTCGCTCACAGGGGTGCTCTGGGCTTTATTTGAGGGTGAGATCCCGTTACAACCAGCTTTGGTGCTCAAAGGCTGCAAGACAGGAGTCATTTGGGGTTTTTTAGGTGGGTAAATCTTGTTACTGAGCCATCACCTTGGTCCCAGACGGGGCTGCTCCCAAAAAATCCCAAAAACCCAAGAGAAACGGCTGCCAGTGCTGAGTTACAGCTCTGCATTGGGAGCAGCTCTGGATTTAACTGGTACACAACTCATGGGATTTTTGGAGTAAAGCTCCCATTTTCCCCCTTCTTTGGAGTCTCTGAGCAGTCACTACTCACGGGCAGCTTGGAAAAAACCCTCCCAGAGGAGACAGAGCAGCAGCTCAGCCCTGAGTCCTCCACAGCATCACATTCCTTGGGCAACCTAGGAGACATCTGAGGCCACCAAGCTGACCCAGCAGTCACAGGGCTTGTTCCACCTCCTCATGTATCCAGGATAATTCATTAACAGAACACCCTCAGCACCTGGTTTGCCAGCAGGGCTTTGTTGGAGATGAACTGAGCTGTGAAAATCCAGCCTAGCTCATGCTAATAAATCTCTGTGTTTATTACAGAGATTGGAATGCCATGGAGGGAATTAATGTATTTATCTGAGGGTTTCTTGTAGGGCTCATCTCCTCTGTGGCGAGACTGAGGAGACAGCAGCTCAAACACACTGACAGTGAGATGAAACCACCCTGGAGGGATCTGTCCTGCATTTGCTACTCTTGGGCTCTCAGTTTCCTACCCAGCTGAGAGGACAAAAACTGTGTCCTGCCCCTCAGAGAGCTTCCCAATGAGCAGTGTGAGCAGTGTCACACCAGCGATTCCTGCCTGTCTAATCAGGGGCTTCCTCACCCTCTTTTGCACCTTTAAAAGCAGCAGGATGGGCTCTGAAAAGCCGGGATAACCTCTTTATTCCGGGGGTTGCAAAAATGAACCTTGCGCTCCTGAATGATGGGGTTTGACCATGGGCTCCTCATGAAACAGCCCTGGAATGTCTCTGTGCCCGCCAGCGGCACAGACACCCTCTGGAGAGTCAGTCCCCGTTGGAATCCTCCGGGAAATCTCTCCATAATCCCTGTTCTTGCCCTCTCCGGGAGCGCTGCCCCCGAGCAGAGCCACCCCCATTCCCCTCCATTAACCCGCCTGTCCTTGCCTCCTCCCTCCCCGCAGCCTGAAGGCCGTGCTGATGGGGAAGCCCCAGGACAACACCGTGGACTTGTCGGGCATCCCGCTGACCCTGAAGGACGTGGAGAGGGTCACGTCCTACCTGGAGCACAGCTCGGAGCACATCGACACGGTGGAGCTGTGCTTCACCGAGCTGACGGACGAGATGCTGCTGCAGCTGCTGCCCGCCCTCTGCGGCCTGCCCCGCCTCACCACGCTGGCCCTCAACGGCAACCGCCTCACCAAGGCCATCCTGAGGGACCTCACCGAGACCCTCAAGGACCCCAAGAAGTTCCCCAGCGTCACCTGGATCGACCTGGGCAACAACGTGGACATTTTCTCCCTGCCCCAGCCTTTCCTGGTCAGCCTGAAGAGGCGCTGCCCCAAGCAGGGCAATTTGCCGACCATCCTGGAGTTTGGGGAGGGCCAGGTTAGCGATTTGGAGGGGCAGGAGGGGCTGGGGGACAGCGAGGAGGAGCTGAGGGCCGGGCCGGGCCGGGCTGGCAGCACGGGCTCGGAGCAGACGGACAGAACAGACGAGGCTGGGGAGCTCCCTGGCTCAGCCCGAGGTGCTGCCACACCACAGACATGATGTCCAGCCCTTGGGTGGGCGCCTCGAGCAAAGACGACTTAAAACCTCAGCGTTTTGGGGGGGGTCTGTTCCCACTCCTGGGTGCTCCGGGAGTCCCAACTGCTGCCTTCCCCCTGTGCCATGAATGTCAGTGGTTTTCTTCTCGAAGAACACGTGAAAGCGATCGCGTGCAGCATTTGTATTTTCTCAAAGCTGGCCAGGTGTTTTGAAGCATTAGTGGTGTGCTGTGCTTTTTGGCTCTCCCAGAAATGCGTCTCCAAGGCGCTGCAAAACCTTAGGAGGGCAGGAGAAGGGAGCAGGGAGGTGCCCAGGCTGTGCAGGGCAGGGCTCCCTTTCCTCGGCTGCTCTCTGCATGGGATGGACAGACAGCAGCCACCCCAAAGGGACCTGCCTGGGATAAACCTTCAATCCTTCCCCCTCCTGGCCTCAGCAATGGCTGGTGAGAGGCGTGGCCGCTGCGACACAACAAAAACCTGCTCGCACAGAAAACGGGTCAAAAATCTGCTCGCACACTAACCGAGGGTGTTCCTGTCAGTATTGTGAGCCCAGCCCGGAGGGAGAGCTTTGCTTTCCTGGGACAGGGCTAAACCCCAGCCTGCAGCGTGCCTGGACACCACCCTCACCCTCCAGCCTTACCAGAAGCTGGCTGGCACCCGTGCCTGCCCAGGATTTATTCAGTGAAACCCAGTTTCCCACCAGCTGTAAAATCTCCTGAGGTTTTAACAGGAGCATCTGATCCATCCTAGGGAGGGACACACAAATCCTGGAGTCAGGGCTCAGGAGCATCGCTGCCAAAAAGAGACCACGAGACTGAAGGGTTATAAAAGATAAAAACAACCCTGGGGTTCATCCCTCTCTCACTGCCACCACAGAGCCAGCTGGGAAAGCCTCAGAAAGCCTTTGGGTCACTTGGCCGTGGCTGTTGCCCCCTGGACCAGAAGTGCTTTGTTTCTGAAATGTTCCATTTTTTGTCGAAGGCAGGGGTTGGGTTTTATTGTGTTTTCGATGGGAAATGGATCCCCCCGGAGCAGCAGCACTGGGATGTTGGGATGTGCACTTCGGCCTTTTGGAACCAGGATTTCACTGGATCCCAAACCTGGGGGAGGGCAGGGAAGTGGGGGAAATGTCCTTTCCTTTGTGTTCCAGGGACCAGACCTGACTCCCTTTTCAGGGAGTTCCAAGCCCTTCCCCTGCCCAGCTCCCACCAGTGACTCCAGCTTGGCTTTTTTGGGGTGCAAAAAAGACTTTTGGCTCTGTCCATTTTTCCAGAGGGGCTTCAGGCTGCCAGTGGTTGTTTTGTCCTTCATCTGCAAGAAGGTAACTTAGAAAAAACTCTGCTACTTTTAATCCGTTTGGCAACACTCAGTATGATTTGCATGTATTCAAGCCTTTTTTTCCTTATTGGGTTTTTTTTTTTTTTTAATCCTAACTCTTTCCAACAGGCATGAAAAAAACCCCAAACTTTCCAGTGAATATGGAATATTTCTGTTTGAAATAAAGGAGCTATCCATAAACAAAATAAATGATAATGTTTAATAAAGACCCAGCCTTGAATTTTTCCTCTGTTCAGGTTGAATCCTCAGGAAAAAACAGAGGACAAAGCAGCAACACGAGCTGCTGGTCTGGGTGCTTCAGGGGGATGGAGACATAAAAAGAGCTCAGGTTATGGGCTGGATTCTTCAGGGTGGGTGCAAGGTGGATGCAGGAGCACCATAAAAGTATCTTTTCAGTATTGCCAGAGTGTGAAACAACGTGGGAGAAAGGAATTGTGAGAGCAGGGCAGCTCAGCTTCCACCTGCTGGGAAACACATCAGGCAAGTGGGAGATAATTTAAATATCTCCAAGGGGAGAGTCCCACAGGTTTTTTGACACTTTGCCCTGTGCAGGTGTTGCACCACTTGAGCCACCTCTGGCTCCACTGCTACTGACAATATCCCTGTGCCCAGTGAGGATTTAGCCCTTCTGAGACAGAGAAAGAACTAGAAAGGACTTTTTATCAATATATCCGTGCATGCTGGAGGAGGCACCAAATTACTTTCATGGAAAAGAGGGGGGGGGGGAAAAAGCAGAGCTGTAGTAAAGAGAGTTGGTTATAAAAGCTTTGGGTCATCAGTGCCTCCCTCACAGCGTGGATTAGCTCAATTATCCACTTAGTGCACTTCAGGATAATGAGGATCCTGTGGGCTCGGTACAGAGCCGGGCTTGGTTGGGTTGTTTTTCAAGAAAGCCGAGTGAGACCCTGCCCTTCGCAGCTCATCAACATCAAAACAAGCTCAGGGCTCACTCCACGTCTAATCAATGTTCCCTGGGCCGCAGCTTCAGGTCAGAAGCTTTTAACTGGCCTTAGACAGAGGATTCAAGGACTGAAAATCGCTGCTGTTAGAATATTAAAGCAGAATGAGGTCATTTCTTGTCAAGGAGGGGAGGAAAGGGCCACCATAAAATAAATAAAGCATAAAATGCCTCAGCCTGGCTTGGTTGGGTCTCTCTCCACCAGCACCACAACTCTGCCCAGGCACGAAGCAAACCAGACTGGGGAGATTTATGCCCTCAGCAACAAAAATGTAATTGGAAATCATTCTGTGCAGATTGAGGAGCCCACAGCGAGGGGAATGGAAACAGCAGGCAGGGAATGAGAGAGGCATGAGAGAGGCATGGAAGGGCTGATGCCACGTTCCAGAGAGCTCCTTCCAGCTGGGTTATCTGGGAGGAGTCAGCACAAAGCCTGTTTGTGTTTTGGAGGTGGTTGTTCATTTAAAATGAGGGTCACATTCCCAGAGGATGGTTGGGAGCAGGAAAGAGAGCTGGGAAGGGTCACCCCCAAGCACAGAGTGTGTGGGAGAGCAAAGGGAGCCATAAAAACATTGCTGGGGATGTCCAGAAGCTCAAAACACTTAGGCCGAAAGCATTGCTGCTGCTCAGGGGCAGAAGACTGCAAATGTCAACCCAAAATTGCCCAAACACCAACCTTTCCCAGAGGAAAAGCCAAAAAGTGACCTAAAGGATTAAGGGGACACTGGGAGCTGCCCCAGTGCCACCACACTGGGTTTTCCCACTAAAATTGCCTTTGGAGAGGAGCAAAAACCTCTCGGGGCTCTCCCATGGTTCATCACCCCTGGTTTCAGCAGCAGGAGGAGGTTTGTGAGCTCAGGAGCCTCCCCTGCTCCATTAGCTGGGATCTGCTATTGCCAAGGAAACTAATTGACCTTACTCACGGATCAAAGCTTAGGAGAAAGGGGTAAAAAACAACTGACCCAGGCCCTGCAGTGAAATGTTCCTTGGAGAGCAGCAGACAAAAATGTCCTGAGCTCTCTGGTACAGGGATGTCACCCTGTGGTCCCACTTTTCCTGTGCTCCAGGGGCAATGGAGTTTGTGTGGGGGATGATTTCCACCAGTAGGGTGTGCAGAGCAAGGGGAGAGGAGATTTCCAGCTCTGTGAAATGTCCTTAAGGTGAAATTCTGAAGGGCAGATCCATCCCTCACGGTGCTCCCACTTCCCAGGGTGGGTCCCAGCTCCAGGAATGTTATCAGGAATAAATGGATGCATTTAGGCCAGACAGGGCTTGGAAGAACCTGGAGTGGTGGGAGATTGTGTTAGAGTGATTTTGTGATGTATCCCATATCACCTACTCTATGCCCAGAAAATGAATCTTGTACCTTTCTGTGCCTTTAAACTGAACCCAAGAGGGTGAAAAGAGAAAAAAAAACACCAGAGGAACTTTTTCAAAGCAGTTCTGTGCTTCAAGGTCACTACTCCTCTCTGTTCTTCTGCTGTGGGGAGTGAGAGCTGCTGTGGCAGAGAGGGAAGCTCCTTCTTTGCTTTCCAGTCAGCTCCTGGCTCTGTTTCCTCGAGAAGAGAGAGACAGAATTTTCCTGAGACTTTGGTTTCTTCTTCTTCTTCTCTTCTGGACTTGTTCAGAACACCAGAACATCAAACCCTCACTGGGGGACCTTCTAGGGTGTCCCTCACACCAACCCAGCTCTGAAGAAGAGAGAGAGAGAGCCACATTCACAGAAAGACTCTAAATTCTTCCAAGTTTCTCTCCACAGCAAGAGATTTTATTATTTAGCATTATTATTCTTTTCCTGTGTGTTTGTTACATAAATGGTTTTGTTTTCTTCTTCACTTTCTTCCGAAGAAATATTTCTTTTCCCAGACCTAGCGAGGGAGGGGTGACTCCAGCCTGCTGTCTATCAGAAGATATTTTCCTTTGAATTTGTCTCAAATCCAGACAGAGGTGTCCCTGCCCATGGCAGGATGTTGGAATGAGATGGGCTTGAAGGTCCCCTCGAACCTGAGCCGTTCTGGGATCTGTGCTTCCGCAAAAAGTTACCTCAGGGTTTTTGTTCTCAAGGGTGAACACCAGAGCTGTGCTCCTTGGAAAGGCCAGGAGGAATCCTGGATCCTGAGCTGGCACTTCAGGAAAGGTATTTAGGAATAAAGTGTCCTCTTTTTACATGACAGCTCCATAAACCTATGGCTCAATCAGCCCTGATGGGTGGGGAATTGGAGGTGCTTTGTTTTCAGTCCTTTCTGGCAGTTCTGGGAGTGCATTTTTCATCTCCCCCCCCCCATAAACAGGCACAGACACAGCTGGTTTTACCTTCAGCTCACTTTATGGTTTTACATAAAATTGAAGACCTGATTTAACAGAGTCAGAAAAGATGCAACCTGCTCACCACAGCCTTTAATTATGTGTGCAGTTTGCTGAGCTTTCTTGGCTCCTAATAGCTTATTGATCCTGTGGCTTCTGGGTTGTCTTTCTTTGCTGTTTTATTAACTCAACCTGAGGAGAAAATAAACCTGTGGGGCCTCCTTGGGGGTGGTTTGCATCCAGAAGGTTGGGATGAGCAATCCCAGCCTTCAGCGAGCCTGGTGCTCACCATGGCAGCTCTCAGGGAGCTGTTGTTGGAAGGACAAATAGATTTGAGGTTTACAAAAGAGGAGAGAAATACCAATATATAACACACTGAAGGTTTGAGCTGTGCATTTATCACTGCATTTTCAAGGTGTGTGCTGTAAAACCACTTTATTCCTGGCTCTCCCTGGGCTGTCAGCTCTGTCTTTCCCCAGGGAAAAGCAGAGTTCCTCTGGGTCTGGGCAAGGCTTTGGGGAGGTGCTCTGTGATTAGGATTTTGGAAGCAGCAGCCACAGTCATCCTAAACACAATTTACGTCATCAAAACCTCAAAGCACCTTATTACAGGCCCAAATTCCTGGAATAGACATACAGAGATACATGGAAAACTATGGGATATTGGCTACAACAGATGTGGAAAATCCAACTGCATCACCACAGGAATGAGGTTCCCTTTGGCAGCTGCTCCTTGTCTTGTCACCCCACTCCAGGTAAGACCTGCAATTCCAGCTCTTCTGTAAATGAAAAATAAGGCAGTGAAGGGTCAATCTCTGGGCATCACACTCTGCTACCTGCTGCCCTGCAGGGTTCCACTCCTGGGGAGTCCTGCATGAAGAGAAACAGGCAGAAAATCCCAGAGGTGGAAAGGCTTCAAACATACAAAATGAGAGGCCTTTGCTTGGGGCTGTGTGCCTTTACACATCACTTTCCAAGAGGAGAACTTCACCGTTCCTCTTTCTGTGTTATTTCATCTTCTCTATACCCACCTGCTTGTGAAATGATGAATTCCAAGGCTCAGGATTTTCCGAAGCGCTCTGGGGAGAGCTGAGCTTTCCTGCAGGCTCAGAGCTCCCCTCCACCACAGGCTCTGAAACAGCAGAGCTGGGGGCTGAAATGCAAATTTTATCCTTTTTCCATGTCCCTTACTTGCCTCCTTTTGCCAGCTCCCAAAATGAACAACCGAGAGCCACCCAGGGCAGAGGCAGCCCCCAGAGCAGAGCTGTCCTCTCACCCTGGGATCACATCCTGACACAGAACCATTTTGGTGTTCTTGCTGACACCTCAGCCCTGTTCTCCTCCCTGAAACCCTTCTTTTTCCTCAGCTTTAGCCCCTGACCTGTTGTCAAGTGACACCATATTGTTGCTGTCATCTCCAAAGACCTTTTTGAAGCATAAAAGCAGCACCTTTGAAATCCCTCGCCCTTGATGCAGCTCCTGTTTTGCATTTCCAACCAGCCTGGCTCTGACACCGAAGTTTTATTTCACCTCCTGCAAGCACAGAGCATCTTCCTCCAAAGCACAGCAGCAAACAGGCTGGTGGGAGGTGCCTGGATGCAGACGAAATTAAATTAAATTCAATTCAAGGTGCAGGGGCTTCCCATCACTGTGCACTTCAAAGCTCCCACCTTGCTCCCTGCTTTGAAACAATTCCCATCATCTTCCCAGCAGGAATCCCCTGGATTTCACTCAGCACAAGGAGTTTGTTATTTACTGCCACGGCTGAAAGGAATCCAATACCTGATCTGACACAGTTTGGGAAAATTGCTTTATCCAGTGCCTGGCCAAATCTTCTCCCTGCTCCCAGCACGGTTCCAAGCTCCAGTTTCTTATCTGTAATGAGGTGATGTGGAACAATGCAGGCTGCTCCAGGATTATCAGATGGAGGCACAGATGTAAAACATTCATATTGGATATTTCAGCGGCTGCTGTTGTTGTGGGCTGCATTAAACAGCTCACAGATCACCTGAGCACCAGCCCTGCACTTGCTGTCTGATAAGGGCTCTGATAAGCAAATTACCATTGCTATCACTATTATCTTGATTCAGGTGTTTATTAATCAATTTTAAGGTGTCCAGGGAAATTTATTATTTTTTATTATGGCTGATAACCTCAGGCTTAGCCGGAAATTTGTCTTTAATGTGCTGCTAAACCTCAAACCTGTTCCTCTGTTCAGTGATAAGAGCACCCCACAAACCCACGGCCAACACTAACAAACCAACAGGTGCAGTTTGCAAGTGCACAGAATACAAGTGAAAACAAGAAAATCAAACCTAGGGTAACTCTCCTACAGGATCTGGGAAAGCACAAGCAAGAAAACAATTCCAAAATCTGGGAAATAAATCCGAATTATAAAGAAAACCAAGGAGAGTCCAGCAGAAAGCCACTGGCAACTCCAGAAATATCAATCATTATTTGTTGAGAGCTCATGTTGCAGCTGTGCTGTGCAATGCAATGATTTTTACCACAAACCATTACAAACAACAAAAAAAACCTGTTATGAAAAAAAAAAAATCCAAGTATTGACTTACAAAAGTAATGGGAGTCTAACAAACAAAAGTGTTAATTATTGGAGATTAAACTTTTAACATCTCTACTTGATTAAAACAGCAGGGATTTGAAATCAGCCTCCACTAAGTGGTTTTTCCATTTGCATTTTGTTCAGGTTTCAGCTCCCCACAGGTGCTGGGCTGGGGGGGTTTTATTGACTCAAAAACCCACCTGGAGGAGGCACAGCCTGGCAAGTCCTGAGCTGCATGGGACAGAGAGGTGATGAAGGACAAATCATCCTTCATGTAGCAGTTTTATTAAAGAAAAATTAGCTTCAACTCCTTTGGCTCCTCATCACACTGAGACCAGGAACGCTTTGGGGCTGCAGAGTTCACACAGCATCAAAACTGGAGCCTTTGCTGGTCCAGCACTAAGAAACATTAATTAAAAGCTAATTAAAGAGTGACATTTTCACTGTGTGGGGGATTCTCTACATCCTAATGAAAGCTGCACATCTTATTAGACAACAGGGAGGGATCCACCAGTAAAACCGAGTTTCCCCAAAGAAGCATCTTCAAGGCTGCAAAAATCTCTTTATTACAAACGCCCTGAGCTTGGTCACTGCCCCATCTTGTGGGCTCAAGTGTCAGGAGCTAAAGCAGGACAGATGTTACTCTCTGAATTAGAGCACAGGAGCATAAAATGCTTAATGTTCTTTAAATAAGTCCTCCTTGCATGCCCTAAATCAAATCCCACCTGTCCAATCCCCACCACGTTGAGCAGTTTTAGGATCAGTTCATAACGGTTGGGCTGAAACTGAATTCAAGCGTAAAATGAAGGCACTAAATTCCAAGGAGTGACAAAAGAAGGGGAATGTTTGTCCCAGCAGACCATTAAATGATGCATTAACCTTGTCCTTCTTGATAGGAACATGTGAAATGGGCTCAGGCTCTGGCAGCACAAGGTCAATGAGGTGCCAGGAATATCCTGAGCCTGAGAAAAGCCAAAGACCCCCCGGCTGTTTTGAGTTTTTGCTCTGAGCAGCTCAAGAGCTGCCCGTGGCCTCTGAGGAATTGTAACAAAGCATTTGCCATTCTTTAGCTGGAAGGAAACAAACCTGTGACACTTTTCTCGCACGACACCGATGCCATCTCTGCTATTCCCCGCTGGAAAACAGCAGCTCCTTTGTGCCTCACTTCTCTGAAACGAAGGAGAGTTGGAAAATTCACTGCTCTTCCTGCTGCTCTGAGGGGGAAAGGAGTGAAGTGTCAATATTTAGGACTGACTGCATTCTGAGAAGCTCAGGCACACAGGATGTCCCTTCCTCCCTGCTAATTAAGCAGATACAGCTCAAACTGCCTCAGCTGAAAGAGCAGCCACCAAGCCCAGAGAGCTCCTCTTTACATTTCCATTAATAGCCGGGATGTATTAATTATAGTAATTTATGGCTCTGCATGAGTGATTATTCTAATGCTGATGGAGATAACGATTGCTTTACAATACTAATCAAGAAATAAGGATGATAACCAGCGTTTATGTGAAACGTGAAGCTTGTGATTTACAGCGAGGGAGCAGCGAGGCAGCTCTGCCCCTGTCCATCCCTCTCCTCCTCCTCCTCCTCCACAGTTCCAGCCCCTCTCCATCAGCTCCACATATCCCCCATTATTTTGGGGATAATCTCAGTGCTTTCTCTCAAATCACTACATGGCATTGCCATCTCTCTTATTGCTAAAATCTGGCACTAGGCCATTCTTTGCTTTGCTGCATATTTTCTTTCTTTCTGCTTTAATCTTTTCATCTATTTTAGATTTATCCCGTGGTTGTTGGCTGCCGTTGCGTGCCAAGGGATTCCTGCCAACTGTTCTTTTTAAACCTTTCGAAAATCCAAAATAATTGTGTTTTGAAACCAGATTTTTGTCTGTTGTTTATTCCCCAACACTAAATTTTAAGTGCTCCAAATGTAATCAAAACAGAACAGTTTTATTTCCCTCCCCTCAAGCACCATGAAATTATCTGTGCTCCCCTGTAAGATCACAGCAAAACGTTGAGGACTCTTTATTTTGTTTGAAAGGCACTGTTTTCTGATAGAAATAACACTTTTCCATTCGTTAATCTTAGCAGAGGCCCAGCCTGTTAAGAGGATCCCTGCTGAGGAACTTTGGTTTTGATTAGAACAATAAACAAGTGATGCTAAAATGAAACTCATCAATAGTTCACTCCAACAGATACCACCAACTGTACCCTCAATAAACCCAGATAAACTCTGTTTATTTCAGTTTTCCCAGATCAACTTTGCTGTTTTCATAAGTCTAACACTAGAGAGCAAGAATTATAAAAGGGAGTTGCAGCAAACCTTCCTTGAGGAAATTAAACAGCTCATTAAACAATTTGCTGATTATTTCTGTTTACTGAGGGCATGGGGCTGCTTTTACCTCCATGCTCTGCAGATCCACATTTAATAAAAGGTGGATTCCTTGTGCTTTCTGAGAGCTTTAAACCCATTTTTATTCCCAGTGCACGTTGTAAGAAATGTCAGCACATTTTAATACACAAGCTCTTAAAATCAGGCAAAAATAGTTTTGTTTCATTAAACACTGGGAACAGAATGTAACTTTTAGAGTTTAATTCAACAGTGGAGTGACCTGTTCTTCATACTGCTCAAATCCTCTCGGACAAAAAGCAACTAATTAATTCCAAACATGTTTTACCAACTCCGTTGCCCAGGCTGAATGTTTTTATTAAACCCTGGATGTATTACAATGATGATTCTGGGGAAAAAAAAATCCAATTAATTCACCTGCATGTTATAGCACCAGGACATTTCTCTGAAAAACACTAAGCCTGCTCTTCTGAATGCAAACTCCAAAGAGAAATTCCTGAAATTCTCAGTTTTGTGCAGTTTATAGCTCAGACAGCACAGCCACCTGTGCTTGGGGAGGGACAGGGGCACTGCCCTGTGATGCCACACGAGCAGCACCAGGTGACAGCACCTTTTCAGTCAGAAATGATGTTTAGGAGCACCGAAGTGCTAGAAATTGCAGTTGTACTGACATAATTAACTAAATTGGGAGTTTTGGCCTCAAATGCTGGTTTTTAACTCATTTCATCATCTCCAGGATCCCCCAAACTCCTCAATTTTGCCTCTGCAGCAGGCTTTGAATTCAAGCTTTAGATCAAACTGACAAATAGCAGGCCTGGAGAGAAGCCACAGATCCAGCTGCACTTGTGGCTGTCAGAATATTTAAGGGCTCATTTCTGCAGAAATTACACTCTCGGGGTCCTCTCCAAACTGTAATTCCCACACTAAACCCCATTGACACCACCTGCAGCAATGCACTGCAATCTGTGCACACCTTTGTCACCATTTCACAGCCAGTTCTGGCAGTGCCCAGGGTGTTTATTCCAACTGGTGCAGGATGCAAAAACATTCCTTAATGCAATGAAGTGACAAAACACAGTATTTTTAAAAAAAATTATTTTAATGTACTTGTAATAAAACACTGTTGATGTTTTTAACAGGAAGAAAAATGTTGTGTCTACACAAAATCCTCAAGCTCTGGTGTTTTGTTGGATTCCTTCTGCCTCAGAGATGTTTCCAGCAGCACCACCTGGAACACAGGAGCAGGGTCAGCTAAGCAGCCTTCATCATCATTAATTTATTTATTAATGAGTGAGATATCATCAGAAAACCTTTTGCTCACCACCAGTCAATCTGCCGGTAATTCCAGCAATTTTGGGTTAGTTTCATCACATGATATCACAGGGAAATTGATACATTTATGGCAGAAGCAAATATCTCTTTGTCTACAGCTGCTCTTACACATTTATTGCCTGTATAAGAATTGGTTTTTGGCCTGTAACTTCATTAATTTAGAGCAAAAACATTTTTGAGACTGCAGCCAAACTCCACCACGTTGAGTGAAGAGCACAATAAATATCAAACTCACCCAGCACTCTCCTCCTGCTCTGCTGTCTCAGAGCCTTCCCCCAGGACTTGTGAGGAGTTGCCACATCCATGGATGGACATCAACAACCAGCACGTGGCAGCAGAGACCTGCAGACCCTACCTGAATACATCAGGAAATCAGGATCAGACTTGGAATTCCAAGGAACACAGATTAAATGAAAGCACACATCTCAGGTTCCTTACACCCTACAAACCTCATTTTAAATTTACATTTCACCTGGTATGAAGTTATACACACAGTGCATTGAAATCCTCACCTTCACACTGGGGTCACCTCCCCACTCGCTGCCAATCCCATGGTGTCACATCGGCTCTGCAGAGGGAGTGGAACACAGGGACACCAAGTTTAGAGGTTTTCATGGAGATCAAGCTGCCTGCTGAGCTCTAGAGGATGAATTTCTAGCTGTGAGCTCCTGTGTGTAGCTGCATTTCAGACCAGAACCCGGGTATCGTCAGTTCTCGCATCTGACGGCACTTCCTATTCAGGGTTATCATCATCAACAGCCATTAATTAACTCCTTTAATTCATCACTTGAAACACTGTAGCTTTTATCTCAAACAGTTGTACAATCTCCCTTCTGTGAATGAAGCTTTAACTCTCAACTCGTGTGTACACAAAATCAGTTTTAGTGAGTTTTTATTCAATTTAAGATGTCATTTTTACATGTTATTTTTGACTTATCAGTCCTGCATTACATCATCAGCATAAAGTGAAGGCCTGGAACCTTTCTGATAACTTTGCACTTCTTAGTATATAGAAAAAAAACTTGAACTTACTCTTTACTTCAAGACATCCTTCTGCTGTGGGAATAAAAACAAGAGAAGTGTTATTAGAACACTTTTCAGCACTATAAAGTAGGCTTATACAGAGGAAAACAAGAACAAAACCAGACCCTCATGATCAACTCTCTGCTTCTATTTCCACTGCTTATACTTTATGTTGATACGAATCACTGAAATATTAGTATCATAAAGCTTACAGCAGTCCACAATCTTCTCTAGGCAATTTTGAATCAGAAAATTTAGGACTATCTAAATTTAGAGTAGTGTAAGAATGCATCTCGCAAGATTCCATTTACCAACAGGGCAATTTTCAAATTGAAATCGCTAACAATACAATGCTGTGGATTTAAGTTTTAATTACACAGAATGGGTCTGGCACATCCTAAAATCAAAAAAAGAGACCTAATTGCTGAAACAGCGCTATAAAATCGATGGACGGCGCTGGATGCCGAGCACTCCACACAGCAGCGTTACCTGCACGGCCCTCACGGAGCCCGGGCAGGGCTGTGCCCCAGCCGCGTGTGATCCCCCACCCGCAGCAGCGATGCCCACAACACACAGCCCCGGCCCGGCCGAGCCCCTCCGGACTCACCGGGGAGGTTTCTCCGCAGCCCTGGCGGGGTCCCGGCGCTGCCGGCGGGGTCGCGCTCCCGGTGCCGCCTCCATGGCCGCCTGAGGGACAAGGGCCGTCAGCCGCCACGCGCCGCGAGGCCGCGCCCCCCCCCCACCCCTCCAATGGTACGGCTCAGCCCGCACGGCCCAGGCAGGCCTGGCGGCCGCTACCATTGCCGAGCTGGGGGAGCGAACCGAGGGGCGCCCTCAATGGTAGGGGCGCTTTGATGGGCAAGCCGGGCCCGCACCTCCCCGCTGCCCGCCCGGCAGGCCCCGATGGGAAACCTGAACCTAGGCTCTCCCGCCCTCACCTCAGCACCTCCGAGGGCACGAGACGAAAAGGCGCGAATGCCTTCCGCGGCGTCTTATAAAGGCTTGGGCCGTACCACTCCGCGGCGGGGGTGGGTTGTGCCATTGTTCCTCCGGCGGGGGTGCAGCGAGCCTTCCATTTCGTCCCGTGCGGGCCAGGGCGGAGTGCAGCGAGCGGAGCCTCGGGGGTCCCTCAAACCCTGGCCCGAAATCCCGGCTCCAAAACCCCGGGTTTAGGCACCACCTCAAGGCAGAGACAGGCGACAGCCCGGGGCAGAGACCCTCGTGTCGCCCCCGGCCGGGCACAGCCGCAGCGAGCACCGGCCCTGCCCTGGGTTCCGCGTTTTCCCGGAAAACTGGAGAGGTCGGAGTGATTTCAGGCCGCTTTTATTTGGAACAGAGCAGCTGTTTTTAAATAAAAGTTCCATTCTTTTCACACTGTGTCATTTTGAACTGAAGGCAGGGGTGTTTTGGTTTCCTCTTCCCTGTTAAATGCATCAGCCGCCGTTTTAAAAGAAACACAAAGCCACCTCTGCTTTAAAAATCTCACCCTCAACACCACGGGTTAAGTCAGCCTGAAGAATTATTTATCAAAAATACACCTTTTCCAAACAGCACAAACTTCCTACAAGGAGGACTGGTGTGGTCCTGTAACACATCACCAAAAGATTTTTGTCCGAGGCACAGAACCTCCAGCAAGAGGGTCTCCATCATTCCCCTTGCAATTTTTAACATAAACACATTTCAGTGTCACACACAGGTCCGTGTCTCCCTATCAAAAATTAATTTCCACATCAAATTCTTGTAGGGGATGATATCTGGGAGGTCAGTAAAAAAACCAAGAACGCACGAGCTAAGGACTAAACAGCTGAGCACAAAGGGAAGGGGACTTGGATCAAAATTCTCTTTGCAACCTCTCTCTCCATCAAATAGATGGAAGTGTTGAGGGAAAAACATTCACTTACAATTCACTGCTCCTTTTTAATTACCAAATCGCAGCAGTTCTTGCTCAGGTAACTACAGAAGCCTAAAGCAGAACCAGATTTAAGGGTGCCTTTTCCTGAAACACAGGATTGACTTCACACCTCCATCAGCTCAAATCTCTTAGATCTGTTGAAGAGATTCACTATTTCCATTAGTTTATCCTTCACCAGGCTTAAATGAGGAATATTGTCATGGAAACACCAGGTAAGGGTTTCCAATAATCCAGGAGCCTTCGTGGATGAGGTGATTGATTCCCATCTACCACATCCTTTCAGGAAAAGGAAAGGTCACAATGGATTCAAAGCAGGAACACAACACAAAGGTTTACTGGCAAAAAGACACTGGTTAAATAAATTTTATCAGGATCTGGAGAGATGGGTGTGATCCTCTGGGAAAGCCTGGGGAGGGGAATATTAATGAAAGCACACATTTAAAATGAGTTATTACAGTGATGAGACATTGCAGTCGTTTCTCTCAACAGTACTTTTATGAGACATTTATATATTCAATAATTAAATAGAAAATCAAGGGTGAGTGTCACAAAACAAGGAAACAGTAAGGCTTGAAGCCTGGCCAGCCCCCAGACTGCCCCTCCAGTCACTGTGCCTGTCATTTGACCTTTCATTTTACATGCTGCTATTCTCACACATCATAAAGCAATAGGAAAAGTTAATTTTGCAGATTCCTTGCTGAAACCTCAAACCTACTTCAACTTAGTACAAAAATAGCGGAGGGGCAAAAAAAGAAAAGGAAACATTTGCTTGTTAAAAAGCAGAAATGAGAAGAGAGGTTCACAGACATTTTGGACTGACAGAACCAAGGAATAAGGACAATGCAAACAAATTTCAGACCATTAAAATGTTTTTGCTACCTGTTGTTTACCTGAATGTGATGTACTGCATTATTCCTTACTCAGAATTACTGGCAACCAAAAGAAATGCCACGGGAAACATGAAAAAAAAGAAAAAAATAGCAGTTGCACACTGATCAGACCCTTTTCCTACCTAGGGAGGGGTGAAAATGTGCAGGTAAAACAGCTGAGTGTAACAAGTCACCCATGTCCACATCCACGTGTACTATACAGGAAGAACATCCAAAATATTGACAGGAGACAGTGATCCTAAAGTTTTCCTTTTCTCTTTCACTTATATATAGACAGATAACAGCACAGAGGAGAATACCAGCAGAGCTTTCACCGTGGCCAACAGGAAGATTCTCACAAATATAAAAATCCTTTCCAGCTGTTGGATTGCTTCAGAACAGAATCCAGGTGGAATGAAAGGAATATCATCTCTCCTCATGGAACAACAGCAAAAAAACCCCAAACCCTCAGGGATTTACACAATTCTCAAACATCCAACTTGGAAGTCTTGGACATCTCAATCCCTGCTACAGCAGAATGTGGCATCACAAAAATAAATGAGCAGGATTCCTTGGATTCTGGGATAACTACATGGAATTGAACTGTATTAAAATGTGGAACTTGGATTTACATTCAGTGTGTTGGAGGAAGGGAATGTGACAATCAATCCCTCCGTGCTTTATCCTTGCTGGCTGCCCACCCAGGAAGCTTTATTGTTATTACTTCAAGAGGAAAGGAAAGGAAAGGTGCTGGTAAGAGCCAGAAGGGCAAGGCAACAACCTTGATCACGAAACGCCCTGTTCTTTGGATGAAGTGTGTAAAACATTTCATTAAAAGCCTCCATGATGAAAATATTAAGAACAGAAAAGGTCTCCTTAAAAATACAGAGCATTTCTGTCCCATCTTTTAAGTTCAAAGCTTGGGGTGGGGGAAAATGTTTTGCTACAATTCACTACAGGTTTGCTGTCATAAACATAGATGACAATGCCCTACACAGCACAGGGCCAGCCACAGACTCCAGACAAAGGTCATTGCTTTAGGTTTCAAGTGGTTTATGCCTCTCTTGTTGTAGAAAAGGAACAGAGACACTTCTGGAACCTTCACTGCAGAGTCTTTGCCAGTGTCCAGCATTTGGGCAAAGGGAATCCTGCCACGCTGCAGAGTCACCACCTCGAGGGTGAGCCTGTGAAACCAGTCATGATTCAGAGTCTGAGCCAGAGCTGCTTTCCCGGCTGATCTCGATTTGTAGGGAGGGTAAATGATCCAAGCGACTCTTTTTTTGCCTGGACTGTTCTTTTTCCTTAATGAGAGCACCCCAAACCCTCTGCAGCTCTGAGTCATCTTCCTCTGGAGAAGCCACAGAGTTTTCAGGTTTCTCTGGAGTCTTCTCCTGTGTCTTCGGAGCAGACCCTAATCTGGTCCATAAATTACCTAAGCAGATGAAAAACAAACATCTTTTTTTAATAAACCAGACAGGGCTGAGAGGAAGATGTCAAGGAACCAATGCTTCAATTCAGTGCATTTCTTCAAACCCTTCATACTCCTCCCACCTTAATATTTGGCATGGAACTGATCATGCTTTGAAGAGGAGTAGAAACTAAGCTACAGGAGGCTCAGGAAGGTTTGGTTCACTGAGGTCCATTTGCAGAGGATGCTTAATTCACACCTGAAGTGCTCCTGCATTCCTCACTCTTGGTTTGGTGCCCACAGTTTTAAAGCTGCCCTCAATTCTCAGCACACCTCCATAAAAATACTGCTCACGAAAATCCCCAGCTCCTCCCTGCATGGATTTAGATTTCAAAGCTCTGAACAAACATCTCCTAATCTATCCTGAAGTTCATTCAGCTTCACTCCCTTCATGGCTTTCTGCTGGAATTTCTCTTAGACTCCAAAATCGAAGGAATTGCAGAACATTTTCTGCACAGAACTGACCTGATTTCTTCTCTCTGGTGTCAGAGTAGAGGCCTTTTACATCTTGTTTGGGGATTCCCAGCCTGCTGTGCACATCTGAGATGGGTTCTCGACGAGGAGCACAGGTACTGCTTGGAGGTTTGATTTCTGGAGAGTGTGGCCTTTTTCCCAGTCTTTGCCTCACATCTGGGGATGTTTTCAATGATTAAAATGACAAAAAAAAGATCATGTTGCATTTACTCTACCTCTGCCAGCTCAGTTTATGCTCATTCACTATTAAAATTAGATTCTGTTTTTATCTTTTTAGTCTTTTCATTTAAGTCTTTCATCCTCAGATTTCCTGGCAATTTCTGCAATACAATTTATCCAGACTTCATTTCAATTTTTATAAATAAATTTGACATTTAATGTTTTCAAGTTGGGCTCTTTCCAAAAGATAAAAATCTAAGTTATCCCATGGCTTGCTACACTCCTGTTGTGCCACAACAACAGTGGCAACAGTGTGCTCAGTGTGTAAATATCCAGCAGAAGGTAAAATTCCATGAAAACTGGTCTGCCTTCAAATGATTGTTTTCAAATAACAAATACCTTGATTCAGAATTCCAACACTGCTTGGTATTTGGCAGAATAAAATAAAAAGAATCCTAAATATATTGATACTTAACCCTTGATGTGAATTTTGTGTTCTGAAGTTTGCCTGGCTTAGCTGGATGTTCCCAATCTTAGAGGGGGTCCAGACAAAAATATGAAGGCAAAGGGAATTTTAGGACCACGTGCCAACTTGTCAGAGGTCCAAAATGGGCAGGAGGGGCAAAATATACAAACATAATTGACATTTCATTGGTACAAAAAGGTGTTTTTCACTTATCAGTCAGATAATATTACATATGTCAGAGGCTGCTGAAATTATACAGATTTAGGTCAAAGAAAAAAGTCATTTAAGCTCAGAAATAAACCCTGCCAATTGCAAAAACATCCATATTCATGTAATACACATTGTTTAATGTAAGTGTAGTGAGTGTTTCACATTTGATATTGTGCATGACCTTCCCTGGTGCTGTTTCTGAGTTGTAGAGAATCTCTGCCTCAAGGAGGGAGCAAATCAAAAAGGACAAAGTGGAGGGAAACAGGCCCAGGCAAAGAAAATGGATGCAAATAAACAACACTACAAAGGCTTTCACTAAAGTGTACTTGATTTTTTTTCCCCAAAGAAATTCCCAACTCAGTCTCTTAGTGAGGACAAGCTGTGTGAATGCAGTGGGGAACAGACAAATGAAAAATGAATATATTTTAGAGACAATTCTGCCCCACAGTGAGTGATGAAATCACCTGATTTGACAGTGCTGTTTGGCTGCCGAGGCCCAGTGTTATTCTGACGTTTCTCTTCCAACAAGAGCCTCACATCTGCAACTTTCTCCAAGGATGCTTTGCTGCCAATCCTGTTTTTGATGTTGCTGCTGGCTATGCTATCAGCTCGCATGGAATTCCTAAAAGAAATCATAGAAATCAATAAGCAAGGATAGATGAATCTGCACAAGAAGGTGTATTTAAAAAAATGATAATTCTATTAAAAGCCCGTATTTATTGATCAAATATCTACCAAAAAATTATAATAAGAAGCGAAAAACAGTTTCAAGTTTGTCTTCAAGCTTCAGCAGCTCTTCACTAAAAACAGGAAATGCCTTTTTACTGCTACTTTTAAAGAACAAGAAACTTTTACCTAATATTTTTCAGCTGTGACTCCACCTCGTCTGCATACATGGTCATCTTCATGCTTTTCTTGGGCGAGGGGGTGGAAATCATTTTCAGTTCCAGGTCATAATCCATCTCATCCGAGTCAGAGGTGCTGGCACTGGATCTCCTCGCGGCGCTGCGCTCCCGGGACTGCCTGAAAGCCTGCAGCTCATCCCGGTACTCCACCACCACTCTGTCATCTTCATCCATGTCCTGATCTTCCTCCTCCTCCTCTTCCTCCTCAATAGGCTCTTCAGGAACATTTACCAAGCCTGCAGCAAAACAAACTCATTCTGATCAACTGAATTTTAGCTTGAAAACCAAGACCAAAAAAAACCTCCACCTTGCTGTAATTAATGATCTCCTACAAATGAGTCTGTAGCTCTTGAAGTTCTCTCTTCTTAGAGAGAATATTTTGTCAAGTATTTTAAGTGGAATTAAACTGCCAGAAGACAAAATGTCCCTGGTGCTCACTACCTCAAAGCTGGCCAGAGTCACTTTAGTACCACTGCCTCTTGTAGAAGGTGCAGTTCTTCCTTCCTGAGCTAAGCACAACTCCTAGGATGGGTCTTACAGGGATCAATGTGCCAGCTGCTGGCTCTGCAAAACTCCTCTCGAGTGCTGCAAGCAGCAATGCCAGAAAGAACACAGGTGTCATTATTATGAATTCATCCCAGACACTGATTGAAATAGAAACGACTCCAATTTAGTCATCACCAGCACTCAGACATCTCTTCAGACAGCACGACACGACCAACATGGGAAATCTCCCATGAGATTTGACACATCCAGGCTGTATTTTTAACAGGCCAATCACACTTTACTTATGTCAGATTTTTACATCCATTATTTTTCTACCTTAGGCAGCAGATGAAGATATTTGAACCTAATTAATAGAATTTTCTAATGTCTATTGTTCTGCATCTAAGGATTGCTTTCCACAGACTGCAAGAATTGACTTAGCAAGTACAACAAATTGCCAAGAAGTCTGAAGAAGTCATTCATCCCTTCTTTTGGCCTTTGATGCTACACTCCACATGCCCTAAATTTGTACAAGAAAAATGTCACCTAAAAACCAGCAGCTATTTTAGGAAGCAAGGAGCAGCATGGAGTTTCTGCCTCAGGAATTTCCTGTCAACTCTTAAAACAGAATTCAGATTTATTTCTTTAAGCAAACTTCCACACATGCCAGGGGATTGGTGAGGCACTGCTGAAGCTCCTGCCCAGCCCTCCAGGTCCCAGTGTCCCCCCAGGGCTGTCCCAGTGCCACCAGTTACCCGAGTGCCGATGTTTATAGGGGGGAGTCAGGCCAACATCGTCCCCAATCAGAGTCCTCTTCTTGATCACATCCCGGTGGATTCGACGGGAATGGTATCTTCTCTTCCTGGAAGAACAGAGAGAGGATGACATTCCTGTCACAGGAACTCTGGCTCATTCATTAGGACCCAGATCCTGGATTAAGGATATGCAATTATCACCTGCTTTAACACCAGACACACGTTTAGGTCAGAGATCTGGTCTGAATGTTTTGAAACTTTATTTTCATCAGAAAATTCTCTCTCTGTAAATTCACACTCACACTGCAAAAGCATTATTTACACTGAAGCATCTACATAAAATGAATAGAAAGAAAATCCACAAATTAAAACAGTTTCAGATGAGCTTGTCCAATTACCTGCAGTGTTCCAACACTCACCAAGAATTGCTAAGGATTCCTTTCATGCCTCCATAATTTGGATTGCCATATTTCATGTAATACTGGCTTCTCCTTGCAGCTCCCAGCTCCTTTTTGTCATCTGCAAAAAACAGAAATGATAGGCATTTTTCCCTCTTAGAATATAACTTACAGCACATCATAAAAACAAATAACCATCCAAAAGCACGGAGTGAAGACTGAGTATGCCTTAAAATCAGCATTAGTTCATCCTCCTCTGCGAAGGATTCAGTTTTGCTGACACCTCTGGAATTTCTCCTAGCACCACAGTTTTATTTGTGTCTAGAAACTGAATTCCAGGGAGACTTGGTTTCTACAGATCAGCTTAACAGAGCACCACACATCCCCCTGTCACTGCTGGAGGCTCCACTCACCTTCCTCATCACCTTTCTTCTCTTTATGAATGTGCCACTTCCTGCACAGCCCAGAAATTATATGGATTCTCATTTTACTCGTAAATAAAATGAGGATTTAGCAATAATTTTTATTAATACCTCACTGGCATCTCAACTTATATCCGTATTTATAAAAGGTGGAATTTACTTCTGGAAAAAGGCATCATAAAACCTATTCCATGGAACTGGGAGGAATGAACTGAGCCCAAGATACAATTTCCAGGCACAATAATTGTCATACAACTCAAAGTGGATTTAATTGACACAGTGGATTTATGGCAAAATCTTCACACCTAATGATGAGCAAAAAATTAACACTTTTAAATAAGAAGCAGATACTTTGAGTCATTAATTAGTCAACAAATAAAACTACAACAAGTAATGAATTCAGTGTGCTTGTTAAGGTGGTCATTTACCTTTAGTAGCAAATCTCATGAACAGCTTGTTTCCTTTAGCCAGTTTATTGGCAGGGCGAAGGTCATTACGCAGGAGAGAATCCTCTTCTACTTGGGAGAGGGCATCCAACTTTGGGGGCAAAAAAGGTATTTTGGACTCAAAAGTAAAATGACTGTTGAACAAAAATGGATTGCTTACAGACAAGCAATCAAGTGGTTATTAAGAAAGTCACTTCTCACATGATGTTCAAGTGAGATCTGGTTTTTTTTCCTGACAAGCCAAAATTAATTTTTAATGTAAACTGCCCTGAAAATTTAAAATATTTCCTTCTCTTGCTCTATGACATTAACTCAGATTATTAAATCCAGTAATTGTCAAATGATTCTATATTACTGACTGAAATGCAGAAAACAAACAGCACAACTTGGACACGGAAAAAATGATTTTTTTCCTGTCACATATCTAAATGATTTTATTAACAAGTTCTCATGCCCCCACACAATGATTAAAAACCTTCCTTTTTCATTTATAGCTGCTTTATAGAAACTAAAATTCAGACTTCCATGATGTAGGAGTGTTCACTGAGCCGTTCCTAAAGGAAATCCTAATCACACCTATTATGCACTCAGCCAGTGAAGATTAAATTGCTCCCAGGACATCAATGTGTGCTGATCCCCACAGACCCATGGGCAGCCTAAATCCCATTGGTCTCTAAGCACTTTCCCTGCTGAAAGGTCTTTGCCTTCCATTATTGTTCTTTCATTGCCTCCTCTCAGCAGAGAAGAGAAGCCAGGCTCACTCTTAACCTCTCCAAAATCTATCTTCACAAAGCACTTAACACTGGGATTATCACCACCAGCACACCTGCACTCCCTCTCACCCCTCACCTAATTTATTTTGATAATTAAATTGTGAATTGCAAATATCAACCCAAAATGCTGCGAGAACTTCACAGCAGCCAGAGCAGAACTTCCACAGCAGAGTTTCCCTCTGTACTGACCTCCACGTCACTGGGATTGTCATCCTCAACCTCGCCTTCTTCTGTCTCATCATCAGAGCTTTCCTCCTGTTTTTCTAAGGAAAATAATTGGGGAAACAAACAAAAAAAGAAAAAACCAAGCTCCATTTTAGTGTGTCGGTCTCATTTGATTTATGATTACCTACATTGGCTGAGATCAGCCTGAAGGTGTTTTCCTTTCTCCTGTGCAGCCTAGGGAATAATCCAAGCAGTGAGTGCCCATGGAGAAGTGGAGCACACAGAGCACAGTGAAAGGCAGAGCCCTGTGCCTGCAGCAGCTCATGTGCATCATTAACTGAATTCTCTGAAAGCAAAAACTGCTCTGCCCGGCAGAGATCAGCAAGGCTGAGATACTAAAGGCACATAAAAGCCTTTCCTTTTAAAATGTCTACAAATATCCAATAGTAACAGTGTGAAACAGGTTATTGATCAAAAGCTTTGAGACAGAGAGAGCAGTAAAAAGGAAAAAAAAACCCAACCTTAGTGACTTAAATTTTGCCGTGAAATAACTAATTAAGAAGTGCATGCTTCCAGAACTGCTAAAATTGTGAGCTGCTTTGATTTTTCAGAGTCCTTTTTAGCTCAGTGTAAGAAAATTCATGCTGATTTTTTTCCAAAGTCCCCAAGAAATAAAATATTGTAAAAAAGTAATGATTATGGGCAGCTATAAAGTGTGATATGCCAATACCATGTGCAAGGATCTAAGTATTTCATAGGCCTAAGATTAAAAAACCCTCTCTTTTATATTTCAGAGTTCCTTATCCCAAATCTCATCCAATAAGAAATTGAAAAACTTAAAATAAAGACTGGCAGCTGTTCAAAAGATCCTGAAAATATTCCCGAGTGAAAACAATAAAGCACAATTAACCCAACTGAAACCAAAGAGAGAACTGAAGTAAACAAATTACCCAAATTCAAACCTGAATAATTAAGTTCCACCAGGGAGAGTATTCATGCATTTTGCTCTCTCATAATTAGAAGCTTCTCATAGCAAAGACCAATCCCTTGCTTCCCTGGATGTCTAAATAGACCTGAAATTCCTATCTAAAAAAAGGAATGTAACCAAGCCAGATGACTCCAGGGTATCTGTATGCATCTCACACCTTAAGATGTAATTGAACAGTCTGTCCTTTCTCCACTATCCCACTTTTCCAGATGAACAGGAGTCACTCAGATGACAGTTCTCCTTTTCAGATGTGGTGTAATGACAATATAAGATGCAATTCATAGCAAGGAGGATTAAATATATATATTTATGCTTCATTTAAGCAATGTCCCTAATCTCCAGAAATTTCATAACAAGTCTTACTTGAAGCTTTATCCACATTTGGCCAAAATTAAAGTCACGTGGATGGTTGAGGAGGCACTGCTTTGCGAAGAAAAGCAGCATGAAAAGGTGGTGAATTAGAAAAATCTATAAGTTTAACAAAGTCTTGAACACTAAATTTCCCAGAAAGGCTTTTGGAAGCACTGCAGACATCTAACAGAGAGACTGGCTACTTCCATTTATGTCATAAATAGCATTTTTAAGGAAAATCTACGGAAAAGTTAACAAACATAACATCTTTTTGCTCTGAATCATGTGATAGAGGACCTGCAAACAGCACTCACAGCAGCCTAAGAGCAAAACAGTCCTCAGGTAGCAAAATGCAACTTTAAACTTCCACACATAAAAGGAAAATGCATTTATAATCAAGGCACTCAGGTACCAGACTCATCACGACACCGAGATGTACTTTTGCTGCTCTGCTCTTTTATAACCAACCTTTTAATAACTTCTTTCTTAAAAGTCTAACAGCCAAATTTAGAGCTGATACACACCCTGGAGAAGTGATGCACTGTCACGCTGCTGTGAGGGATACACTCGAAGGATGGTGGTGCACTGAAAAGGGAATTAGCTGTGGCATTTCAAAAATAGGCCATTTTCTCACACCTGCTTTTTGCCCACTTTGCAGGCACATCACACAGAGCTATTTCTGTGCACCATGGCCCACTATAAATACCAGCTCTCAGTATCACCCTCATCTAACACGTTTAGTATCGACTGAATTACTGCTTTTGGTCTAGCTCCAACCCACCTTTTAAGAAGCAGCTTCTTCAAAAGGTTTCCAAGATGAAAGCCTTTTTTAAAGTGGCAGAATACATTTACCTGAAACTATATGATAGAAGCTCCTTCAGTGATTTAGGTTATGCAATACCCCAGCACAAGTTTAAAGTTTCATTGATTTAATGAGATGATGTCTGTATTTGCATATCTCAATCTACCTTTCTTGGTTTTTTCAGCTGTCTTCTCTTCATTGTTTTCTCTGCTCTTTGTTTTCTCCTGATCAGGCAGGGAACTCATATTTATTAGAGCCCGTGTTGCTGTCACTTCATCGAGCCAGACCACATTACCTGTGACAGACAGAAACACACACAAAACCCCAATGCAGTTTGTGTCATCAAGCAGTCACATCTCCCCTGCCTTGCTGGGGGGAAAATGAGCAACAGAAATTCAGAAATGACAGAAAAGCCATCAGATCTCTTGCAGGGAAAGTCATGTTCTTTAACACACCTGATAAGCTGGAGGACACACCATTTTCAGCTTGTTACAAAGCACAAGAGCTGATCAAAACCCCCAAAATCACTGAAATGCACAACCGTAGATTTCAGAGGCTTCCTAAGTGCAGCAAATCAGGGCACTGGATCGGGGTCAGTGTATCCATGTGTTCCCACACAAAAATGATTATGGGAGCAGCAGGGGGCAGGAATGAAGCCTGGATTTTTTTTTTCCCTTTGGCAACTTAACAGAACCTTGGACTTTACTGCAGAATTCTGTTAATCTTTTCCAAAAAAGCAGGAAAATAGGGGGAAATAGGAGACTGCTCAAGCCCTTTGCACAGATTACAGAGTACACGGGTGAGCAATATCATTCAGGATGTGCCTTAAGTATCAGCAGATGGTACTAAAATATAACTTATTAGGCCAATTAAAAGCATTTCACACATCCCGAAATTGAAAGAGCTAAAACTGCTTAGAAACAGGATTTGAACAAAAGCTTTCTGCACTTGGTGCAAATACAGCAACAAATGTGTCTGTTCTGCTGTTAGGCAGAGTGGATTCAGATATCAAGAAAACTGTACAGTGACCCAAAGTAAGAGATTCTCAAATTACTTAAACAGACAAGAATTACAAGGTGAAGAACACCCAGATATTAACTTCAGTGATTGGTTAATAAATTTACTTTTTTTTTCAGTCTGCCATCTCAAAATTTTCCAAACCTTTATAATTTCATGTTCATCAGTTTGAAACACAGAACACTAAATTCACCTTTGCACTCTGGCACCTTAAGATGTAATTCAGTTGGGAACATTAACATTTTTTGCCATGATGCAAATCTATGCTGAAAAGAAAAAAGCTTTTTCTTGATATTTTCACCAAGTGTAGCTGACATGGTAACTCAGACACAGCATGAAAATTCACCATTAAAAAAGACGTGTAATAACTATAACTGGGTGTTGTTAGCACCCCGAAGCCTTCATTTTCACTTTAATTTACTCATGTAAAATACTATTTTAGCATTTAAGAAAACAGACAATCTTAGAAATGAAGCCTCAGATAGGGAGTTAAGCTGTGCATTTCCAAGCTCATGCATCAGCACAGGTCCATCCAGCAGCTCTGTACTGCAATTATCCACCCAGGGCTCAGTGGCTTTCAAATTTTCTATCAGCTTGTGCCAGCACTTCAAGCTGTCACATCCAGTGACTTCAAGGTTACCAGTATTTTGTTGAACACCATCTATTTTGTCTTGCACTGGAACATAATTTCTTCAGGGTCACTCCAGAGAATGAAGCTACTGATTCTCAGCTTTCAGCCATGCTTGTCAGTAAGTTTCCAGCAATTTGGAAAACCTGCACTGGCTCCTATTTCTTTTTATATCATTTCAGGTACAAGGTTTGTACAATCTCAAGAGTATTCCAGTTCTGGAGTAAAAAACTCTTCTACAACCTTCAGTATCAGTGAGGAAAGCACAACTCTGCACCACCTTTGATCTTGCTGGCATTCTCACTCCCCAAAACAGCCCTTGCCATGTGCACTCACACTCCTTCCCCAATCTATGGAAATCACATCCTGCTGCCACCTCCTTCCACCCACCCATTTCTCCTGGAGCACGCACCACACAAATATGGCAACAAATCTCCTCCTCCTCCTCCACATAAATCCATCCCAACCTGCCCAACTGCTGGGCTCAATCACCTTCTCTGATATGAACTATTTATGTCAAGATGGAAGCAGCACATAATTTTAGACCTTTTACTTTTTCCACTTAGAGGTACAGCTATGACCAGTATGAAAAAAAATAGAATAAGAATTACAAACAATCTGTTTACTTACAGGAGGTGTCATCCAGCCACTCAATATGAGCAGGAGGATACTCTTTGAAATAGGCAAAGATGTCCTGGGTACTCATCTCATCCACTCCACAAATGTAAATGGTGTCCAGTCTAACTTTAGGGATTGCTATAAAGAGGAAAAGACACAAAACTTATTCCAAGCTTTCAGATTAGTAACAGATGGATTTATAAAGCAAAACTTTAAATAAACTAAAGAAGAACTAATTGAAGTGAAGCACGACATAGACCATAACTTAATTTATTCTTCCACCATGCAAAACTTCGATAAATTGAGAATTAAGAGAAGTTACAAGCACTGGTAGATACAGAGACTGCACAGCAACCAAACAGCTTGAAAAACATTTTTTTTTTCTCTTTGAACACTGCCAAAGTGCTATCATTAAGTACTAAAGAGCCAGAATGAAACAAGGCCCTGCACAAAGCACTTCCACTTGTACCACCTGATGGGAACTGCTACAGGCCACAGCTTAGCAGGTCCAAGCTGCCAGTTGGAAAAAAAGCCTTGAGAACTAACTGGGTGCCAAAAGCACCAATCTGTTGTGCACGCATCTCCTGGCTTCCATTCCAGCTTGCCATCAGTGCAGCTTCACTGTGTGTACAGCACAGAGTCTGATCTGCCTGTGCACAGGACACAGAGTCCTCCACGTGTACCCACACAGTGCTCCAGAGTTTTTACAAAGCATTTAAAGATTCTTGAAGCAGCACTGATGCACAAGATGAATCTTGGGCATGTAGCTCTAGTAAATAAGGCACATGCAAAATGTTGTCTTGGTCCTGGGGTTGGTAAAACAAGGAGTGAACTGGCAAGTGTCAAATAGGTTAAAAAATAATGATGTGCAAATAAAAAGATAGAAAAAACCCAAAGTGATTCCTTTTGGCAGTAATCTGGAGAAACCTCTGGGAATGCAGAAAATATTGCAAGATAAGTCAAGACAGTGTGAGGAAGTAAACAAAGGGATCTTTTCTCTTGACTGCTGGGTGAACTCATACCTTTCTTCATCATGTCCCGATCCAGAGCCACATTCCTCTGGGCGAGATTCACCTCGGCCCGAAAATGAAAGCGTTTGGCTCTTTGTTCCTTCTTCTCAATTGCTTCCTGCAAAATGCAAAAAAATGCACTCAAAACAGGAATCAGGAGCACCCTCAGCAAACTGCACTGAGGATATTTAAAACCTACCAGACAGCAACAATTTATAGGAATAATTTTATTAATTCTGAAGAGATCTGTAGGTTTCAGAATGTAGAAGTAATTCACCAAAATATTTCTGTGCCACAGAACAGTTTTTGTGTAGGTCCAGCAATGGGAATCAGGATGCACAGAAAACAAGGTGTCTTGGACAGCACAGACTCCGTGATGGAACAGGAACATTATCTATTCCTTATTAACAATCTTTTCAAAAAAACCTCTCTATTTTAAAAGAAGCATCTCTACCACAGGCAAAATTAATCTTTTAATATTATAGAAATTTTTCCTTATGTGTTTTTTAAATATATTAAAGTCTGAATTTGTTTCTCTGAGCACGAATTTAACACTGGAGAGGTGGCTCCAGAGAACTTTTTAGACTGGCAATTCAGGCTCCTCTTACGTAGCTCATGAGCAACAGTCTGCCTGAAACTTGTGCAATTTTGGAAACTGACTGAGAAGCTCCTTGTTCTCCAGATTTTATTAGGAAGCATTATAGGTTTTTGGATCTTTGGAACACACACTGTGATCCATGTATGAACACCAGGCTAAGCCTTTGTGCATGTTGGGGAAGAAAGACATGAAATGGTTCCACCTCTCCAGTAGCAAAAATGACAAAATGTTGAAGAGCCATAGCAGAAAAATTACCTTGGAGGTCACATCTATTCCAGTAATGAAACTTCCAGCTTTGTTTTCATATCTCCTACTGGTGTCCTGAAACAAAGCAAAATGGGAATGAAATCTCAATGAGCACTGAAAGTAAGAGTTTCTTACATTGAAAAAGACACCTGATCATTTCTACCAGAAATAGATCCCCTTTTCCTCGATGCAAGCTACATCCCCAGTCTGACAGGCACACAAGCAGTAACTTTCTCTGACGTCAGTGAAAGTAAAAGCACATGAACTGAACCAAACTTCCCTTACTGTAAGGATTCTTTCCTTTGACAGAATTTCGTTTCCACATCCGCTGCTGTCAAGCTTTTTAGCTACTACTGCTTTGATACTGATAGAGGGTAAAAATAGAGAATGATGGGGGAAAAAATTCCAAGTTTCCTGGCCATCAATCCGGACTGCTGCATTCAGAGATGGACTAAACTCCACAGCCCCTGGACCAATGACCCAATTCTGTGCCCTCCATTGTCTGAATCTGTAAAATGGCACCTCTTCATTCTGACACCCTCATCTGGCAAAAGTTTGGAGCTGGAAGAACACCTCTTGCTTTCTTTAGGAGTAAACGTGTTTTTCACACTTGTGCTGCAATAATTACTTTGGCTAAAGGACCATTTCTAGAAGTAGGTTAGTCTCAGTTTAGAAAGACGAAAGAGCACACACAATCCAACCGCTTTTCTTAGTAATAGCATCAGAGTTCCTCTAATGCTGCCAAATGTTCCGAGTTACTAGAAAAAGAAAAGCAAAATAAACATGATTTTTAAAGTTGAAAACTCCCACTGGCTGAGGTTGACTCACGGAGCACAAGGAAGTACAGCGCGGTGCTGTCTCTCAGGCCACATGTTGGGCAGAAGCACAAGCACGTTGGGAGACCAGCTGAATAAAGATTAGCTTCCAAAGCAATTTTCACCCAAGTTTTGACAGCAAAAGAGTACTTAGGATTTTAGAACTGTGACCCATTTTTAGTTGTTATACGTAATCCTACTAAAACTTGTACAGAAACAATCGGGGAGAGTGAAAAAGGGTAGAAAAGGTTCGGGAAGAAAACCCTCAAACCCCGCTCAGGAAAGCCCCCATTCCCAGCTCTGCTGTGCCGCGGTCAGCCCCTGCTCCCTGCTCCCACAGGTATTCCCTGTACGCTCTGCCACCCACAGCCTCCTCTACACCCCAACACTGCACCCCAAATCCTCTTCTCCACCGCCTCCTTTACTCCTTTCCTTCCCAAGCACATCCCGGCCGCTTCCGCAGGACTAGCCCCCGAGTGTCCTCATGTCCCCGCTCCCACATCCCCGCTTTTCCCCAAGAATCCCCCCCAAAAGCCCTCACGGACGCTCAGACATCTCCAACCGCCGGACCCAGCCCCTCTTCGCCCACAGCTCTCGGCCCTCACCGGGATGAGCTCCCGCAGCGAGCGCCTCACAGGGATGGTCTCCAGCTCGCCCTCTTCCACCTCCATGGGCTCGGGCTCGGGGCCGCGCGGCTCCGCCGTGGTCGTGCTCGCCTCCGCCTTCACCGANTGCATCCAGAGCACCCCGGCACCGCCGTGCGCCCAGCCCGGGGCACCCCGCATCCAGCGCACCCCAAATCCGGCCTGCATTGAGCCCGGGGCACACCCCGAGCCCGGGACACCCTCGAGCCCCAGCGCCGTTCACCGCCGTTCACCGAGCCCAGCGCGCCCCTAAGCCGGGCACATCCCGTGCCGGACGGAGCCGATTAATGGTCCAGGGGCTCAGAACGGCCTCGGGGGCGGGAGGGAGGACAGCCCCGCCGTGTCCCCGAGCACCCCCGGCCCCGGGGAAAGGCACACGGTGAGCGGACAAAAACTGAACCTAAGTCCCCCCCAAATTCTTTTTTTTAAACTATCTGAACTCTAATGTTCATTTTTCCCCTCCCCTCCATACTAAGGGAATGTTACACCTCTGATATAATCAAACTGGTTCTCAGCTCGCAGTGTTGTATCCCATTGTTCTGGGGCTCAGTTATTCTCTTAGTCGCCTTGTCCCAAGGTGCTCAGGCTGCTCCAGGAGAGCAGCCCCGGCTCCCCTTGGCCTAAATAAACCACATGGTTTTACTCATTCCCATGAGACAAGTTCTCCATTCCCCTAATTACTCTAATCAGTTCCATTCCTGCACACACAGCAGACCAGAGCCCTGTTCTAGCTGAGGAGTTGCTCCTGCCTTGGCTTCATTATTTCACACCACAACTGCCAGGCTACACAGCCACATCCCATCGTCATTGTGTGTCATCATCACACCATTAGGAATTCCTACTCCTTCTCCAGCTGCAGGACCATTCCCTCCTGCTCAGACTGCTCCATGCCTCATTTCTGCACATTTTACAAATAAACCCCCTCCAGTCCATTCCCTGTGATATGTCATTTTCCCTCTGAGCTGATGGTACTTTCCAGGAAAATTCAGATTTAGACTTTGTCATGAAGACATTTCCCAGCTGGCAGCATAAAGACTCCTCCCCTTAGACAGAATCCAGCGGGATCAAGAGATCATTTTATCCATCACTCACTCCAAGATTATTTATTCTCAAGTGTCAACACAAAGTTTGTGACACAATGGCTCATGTCACCATTCACCAAAAGTGCTACATGTGATGCTGACATCCCACAGCAGCACCTGGCAGGAACTTCTGACACAGGTGACACTTCCAAGCCAGGTGTGAACATTTCTGGCAGAAGAGATGTGTGGTGAGGTGAAGAAAAGGAATAAACAGGACACAGGCACCTCCTGTGAGCAGCTGAGTGCAAGCTAATTGCAAGAGGAAACATTTCTGTGGAAGACACGCTGTTTCTTCGGCTCATGGGGAAAAGAAACCAAGAGATGGAACTTCTCCTCCTTTAGTTTTAATTTTCTAAGTAGGACACAGAGTATGGCCATGTGATCTAGACCAGCCTGACAAAGCCAACCCCTCTGAGGAGCAGTTGGGACAGGGTTATGTGACACCAGGTCACCTTGCACTGCTGTCAGCAGAGAGCAGATGAACCTTTGGCTAACCCAGGTGTTTCCTTATTTTGTTTTAACATCCCTGAATGTCACCTCGGACAGAACATTGCTGTACTACAGCCCTCGAGGCCTGGCACCTTTTCAAGACTCATTCATTGAACTCAGCAAGAAACTTTCTACTGATTGACTGTGGCTTTAGACTGGTTGCCAAAATTTTAGAGCTTCTTAGGGAAAAAACAATCTCTGGCCAACTTGTAGGGACAATAAAATCAGGAGAGGGAAACCAAACCTGGGTACCAGTGGGGTTTTTGCTGCCAGGTGGGTGAATAAAATGTTTTCACAATATTTTACTACTTCTTTCAGAATCTTGTTATTAACTCTGAATTCTTCAGAATTACAAGCTGATTTAGTTTTCTTCTTCTGAGACTGTGCCCCAGAGCTTTGTTTTTCTTTCACATTCCTCTCTGTCTGCAATCCCTTTGCCTGTGGAAGACCATCTGAACTCTGAAAATGTTAATTCTTTCAAACCTGTAGGAAGCAGGTTTGGGCAGAAAGACTCTGCCTTGTAGCCTTTGTGCAGCAGGGATGGGTAAAGGATAATAAACTGCTGAGGGATGTGGCATTTAAATAGGGGAGGAAAAAGAAATTTGGGAAAATCTACCAGTCATTATCAGAAACGCTAAGTAAGGGAAGGCTTTTACAAATAATGAAGGTGAGAAGGCAACTGTAGAAGGGAAGCTGTGGACAACCCATCCCTGGAAGTGATCAAGGCCAGGTCGGATGGACTCTGAACGAGCTGGTCTAGTGGAAGGTGTTCCTGTCCACGGCTGGGGGCTGGAACTGGATGACCGACGAGGTCCGTTCCAACCCAAACCATTCCACGATCCTATGAAATCATTCCAGCATAAAAACACCCACAGGAGCGATTTAGGGCAGGAGCGTTATTAGTTTCCCGGTTTTGACCACCAGAGGGAGCTCGTGCAACAGAATTCCCAACGTGCGAGAAAACCAAAACCTGATGGAAAACACCAATTCCTGCAGTTTTGGGGTTCGGCTGAAAACAGGAGATGGGGGCCGGGAAGGAAGGGGGGAAAAAAAGAGTCTGTGAGTCCTCAAAATAGAAAGCTTTTTTTTTCAGTGGTCTGGCATGAGTCAGAAAAATGGTGAATTTTGCCCTAATAAAGTCTTGGTTGATTTGTTTGTTTGTTTGAGGTCTGTGAACACTGAACAGAACGGACACGTGTTCCTGCGGATATGATTTAACTCTCCTGCCGTCCTGGGATCTCAACAAGGATCTGCAGCTCTTCAAACCTGTGAGAAACCCATGGCAGTGTGTGTCCAGCTGGCCAGCAAACCCCACACATCACCACGGAAATTGGGAGTGGCTTCCAAATGGATTACAGCTAGCTCTGACCTCCAGTCCAGCTGGAGAGAGAGCAGGACCAGCAGAGGAAGGATGTTCATTTGAAGGATGGTTTCATTTTGAAACCATTGGATAAGCTGAAATCAAGCACCTGGTGTTTTCTTATGGATTTGATGAACCACAGGCTCCCCACCTGTAAGACAGAATATTTTCTCACTGGGATATTGTGAAGGTTAATACAGCCCTGGTTATCTGACACAATGGCAGATTCCCATCCAGGAGACAGCTACAGAGCCCTACAAAAAAGCAGGATATTGGGAGGCAGGGAAGAGCACAGCACCCTCACAGTCAGGGACAGCTGTGCTCTATCATTGTTTATGCAAGTGCTGCCACAGGGACACCACAAAAAAGCACATTCCTTTTTGGAAAAAAAAGGCTCACAGAACTGAGCAGAGCTGGAGCAGAATCCTACACACACTGACAGATATTACTCTGGGATTTAAGAGATCTTGGAGAACAATCTAAAAGTGGTAAATATTGCTTTGTTCTCACAAATAATAATTCTTAACTTGTGCCTGCCCACACACACGGTTCCTCTGTGGCACCAGAACAATTTAAGCCATTCCCTGTTGCAGACCTCTCTGGTAATGCAGTCAGTGAACTGCCCTGAATAAAATGAAACTTTTTCTTTTGCAGGGCTATTTTTAACCCAGACCAGCTCGTTGGCCCAATTCAGTGTGTAGTCCCATGAAAAGCAGCTGTGCTGGCACAGCCCTGGGGTGGGAATATGTGGCTGGCAGGGAGGATGAGGACAGAAGCTGCTGGCACAGCCGTGAAGGAAAACACACAGTGAGCTGCAGCCTTTAATGTGCAGAATCACAGAATATCCTGAGCTGGAAGGGACCCACAAGGATCATTCAGGCCAACCCCTGGCCCTGCACAGACACCCCAACAATCCCACCCTGGGCATCCCTGGCAGCCTCGGGGCTGTGCCCATTCCCTGGAGCCTGTTCAGTGCCCCAGCACCTGCTGGGGGAAGAACCTTTTCCTAATATCCAACTTAGCCTCCCCTGACACAGCTCCAGCTGTTCCCTCAGGTCCTGTCCCTGGTCACAGAGCAGAGGTTGGTGCTGCCCTTCAGGAGGAAGCTGCAGCCCCCAATGAGGTCTGACCTCAGTCTCCTTTTCTCCAGGCTGAACAAACCAAGTGACCTCAGTACCTTTTCATAAGACTCTCTCCAGATCCTTCACCATCTCTGTAGCCTCCTCAAGCAAGGGATGGTGTGGCAGCAATGCCAGGGAAGGGATTGCTCCCTAACTGGGCACTGTGTCCAATTCTAGGTCCCTCAATGCAGGAAGGACATCGAGGGGCTGGAGCATGTCCAGAGAAGGGAACAGAGCTGGGGAAGGGTCTGGAGCAGCAGGAGCGGATGAGGGAGCTGGGGGGAAACTGAGCCTGGAGAAAGGAGGCTCAGGGGGACCTTATCTAAAACTCTACAACTGCTGGGAAGGAGTTTGGAGCCAGGTGGGGGTCGGGCTCTGCTCTCAGGGAACAAGGGACGGGACAAGGGGAAAAGGCCTCAAGCTGTGCCAGGGGAGGTTTAGGTTGGACATCAGGAGGAATTTCTTCACAGAAAAGATCATCAGATATTGGAACGGGCTGCCCAGGCATGTGGCGGAGTCACCGAGCCTGGAGGTGCTCATGAAACGACCGGACGCGAAACTCTGATCTGTTAACAAGGCGGTGTTCGGTCACGGGCCGGACGCGATGATCTCAGCGGTGTTTTCCAGCCCGACCGATCCCGGGATTCACCCGCGCCTTCCGCCGTTCCGAATTCCCACAGCGTTCCCGCCTCCCCCTCACGGCCCGCCCTCACACCAACCGCCCCGCCCGCGCGGGGAGATGACGTCACGCCTCGCCGCGTGAGGTCACGTCCGGTAGGTGAGGTCAGGGCCGGGGCCGCCATTTTGAGCGGCTCCGCGGGCGGCGGCGGCCGCGGCGGGGGAGGAGCGCGGCCCCCATGGCCGGGCAGTTCGACTCCGAGGACCGGGCGAGCTGGTACTGGGGGCGGCTGAGCCGCGCCGAGGCCGTGTCGCTGCTGCAGGGGCAGCGCCACGGCACCTTCCTGGTGCGCGACTCGGGCACCATCCCCGGCGACTTCGTGCTGTCCGTGTCCGAGAGCTCCCGCGTCTCGCACTACATCGTCAACAGCCTGGGGCCGGCGGGAGCCCGGCGGGCCGGCGGCGAGGGCCCCGGGGCCCCGGGTGAGTGACCCCCAGGGCTGGCGGTGCCCGCAGCCCCGGGCAGGGCAGCCGAGGCGGCTCCGCTCGGTGCCCGGGCGGTGTTTGCAGCGCCGAGCGCTTTGTGGTGGAGCTAAGCCGCGTTTCGGAGCTGCGGCCGCTGCCCGCGCCGAGCCGTCTGTCCGCACCTGCCGTCCTGTGCCACAAGAAATTCAACATCCTGGAGTTGGGCAGCCCGCAGCTCCAGCCTCGCACCTCTTTGTTTTCCTAAACCCCTTAGCGATAATTCAGAGGTTTTCCGTGTCATCTCAGCCGGGAGATGGTTCTGTGGAAGTGTCATCTCTAAAGTGTGACTTCTGACAAGGCAGCTTTGCATTATCAGGGAGGCTGTTCCAGTGGGGAGTTTGAGTAGTGGGAGCTGTTCAGGATGTAAAGGCATTGGTTTCTTTAAATCAGATGCGAAGCTCAGTTTCCTTCCCCTTGAAAGGAGAAGTTTGATATTATTTCTCATCAACCGAACATGTAATATGACCAAGAACACGTTTAAGTGTAACACTTCAAGAGCAGAAGGTACTGATTGTCACTGGAAGAAGCAGCATTTTTGCTGTTTAGTCCAACTAAACCCCAGCAGTGCAGAACCCTTGGATGTGTCAGAACGTGCAGTCCAAAGGCAGTGGTGTCCCTCCTGTGGGAATTAGTGAAGTTGTTGCTGGAACTGCTTAAGTTTGGATATTAATCCTTGCAGAATGATGTGGATGTGTGGTTGGCGTCCCAGCAAGGAGCCACTAGATAATTTTGAAGTAAAATAGTAAGCCTGTGTAATAAGAGATTTGGTGAACTTATTTGGCAGAAAGCAAACTGTGAATCGCTGCAGAGACACTCTGGTGTCTGTCTATGGAATAAGACCAGTATTGGAAAGATATCACAAGACTTGTTTTATCAGTCTCTGCACAGAGTGGTTGACTAAGAAGGAGATAATCTGAGAGAAGCCAATATTGCTGCCAGTGGGTTTGCCCTGTAGTACAGGGGAAGCATTTCAGATTGGAAAAACTGGGAAAGACTTAACTCATCCTGCTTATCCCAGGAACTTCCTAGAGCTGTGGAGTGCATTCCAGTCACAGAGTTCCACAGGGAGAAGTTAAAGGTGGCTGAATTCAGCTGGAAGTGGAAGTCATTGCTGCTTGGGGAGTGGAATGGTTTGCCACAGAATGTGGTGGGTTCCCTGTTGTTTCATGTGAGTGCAGCCAGAGGTTTGGTGCAGTAATTGCTGACAAGGATGGCTGCTGTGTAGGGCAGAGTCACTCACCAGGATGGTTTGTTGTGGGATCTAACCTAATAAGATTTTAAAGACAGTAAAAAACACTGGGTCCTGAGTGTCTGTCACTTCTGGGCAGTTGGTTTTTTTTGAGAGCAACTCATCTCTAGAAAAACAGTGGCCATCACTTCAGTACAGCCATCCTGACTTTTCTCTTGTGTTACATCTTTACACTCAGTAACATTTTGTGGCATTCTGTGGGCTGGCTTAGGTTAAAATCACAAAGTACCTTGTAGTTCTCTTCTGTTTTAAATTATTATCTTGTTTTAAAAGCTGTGTAAGGTGGTGGCACGGTAGGCTTAATATGGCTGGAAAAGTATAATTATGGCTTGGTTGGTTTCCTTTTTATTTATCCCCTGGATGTTCTGGGGAGGGGTGATGCATCACTCCTGCACTACAGACACTCCCACGCTGATTTCAGTAATTTTAATTAAATCATGCCTCCGTGCTGATACTGCTGTCTTCACACTCCAGCCAAAGAAGGTGCTGGGGAGGTGTACATTAAATTATGCTTCAAGTGTAATTAAGGTGCTCTTTCAGAAAAAAATAAGTGGGAGGTTGTTCTGCAGTGGAAGGGAGGTAAAAACATTGGTAGAAGATTGAAGATGATTTTGTGTTTGGGTAGAGAAGCTAATACAGTAAAAACAGTTACATGTTTGCAAATTGTCCTGCTTGTTTATTGTGACCAAGCTAAAACATTAAAATACCCAAATTCACTATATTGTAGTACAATATGGGGTTTTTTAGCAATTTATTGTTGGCAAATGCACGGGTCTTGCTGGAAAATCTGAATGTTCCAGGTGGGGTTCTTGGGTTGATTTTTGTTGGTCTCAGTGTTGGTGAAATTCCTGACTGGTCTAATGCTGCTCTCAGGGATAGGGAAACCTCAGCACAGAATGAATGAAATGAGGAGCTTTGGCTTCCCTAAAAATCAGAATGTCACAAAACCATGATAATTTATTGGATTTCTAAAGTATAAAGTAAACTTGCAGACTCTTTGTTAAATTGATCTTTCATCTGATGCTGCCCTTTCTAACTTCTTGCAGGTGATTTTTCAGCATAACAAAGAAAAAAGAATTGAACACAACTTCTTATGTCTTCCTGGAATGTTTTAAGGAATTTTCAAAAATTGGATAAATCACTGAATTATGGGAAAGAAAAAACACTGTTTTCAGTGGAAATGGATCAGAATTAGTGTATCATTTGTGATGAAGTATCACAGTTATGGCTAAAGAAATCCCGAAAAAGACAAAGTGCTCCATGCAGGCATTAGCATGGTGATGGACAGCAAAGGAAATAGAAGTATATCATGTGTTTGCAATTTGACATGAGGGTTTGGGGTAAAAATGTGTGATATGCACTAAAAAATGCTTGAGCTACCTAAAGATAGAAGTGCTTTCTGTTGAGAGTGCAGCATTATAAAGACAGAAACCTTATAGTGTTCCTAAATTTGTCTGTCTGAAGTAGGGAAGTATGACAGATAAAATGCAGAAATGGATGTTTTCACCATTTCTGAGTTTTAAGAACATGATTCTTAATTTAATGCTTCTAAATCACTTCCATCGTGACTGAAGTTGGAATCATAGAATCCTTACAGGATGGTATCCACACTCAGCTCTGGATGAAGTGGCTTTAGGGATATGTGAGCAGTGGGGTTTCACTCTGTTGCTTGGGGGTTTGGTTTGAATTTTGTTGGGTTTTTTTAATTTTTATATCGAGTTCAAAATATATTAAAATGCAAACTAATTGTGACTTTAGAAAGTGCCTGTACTAGACATCTGCTCTTTGTATCCTCTGATTATCTGCAGAAATGACAGTCTGTAACTCCTGAGTGAATGTTCTCCTGCTCAGAGCTCTTCCAGTCAATGGAGTTTTATGTTTTTATAGGGCGTTTGTAGGACTTATTTGTTCTGCTCAGTGTGAGTAAGAAGGTTCTTGAGAACAAGGAAAAAAGGTGTCCCTGTGGGGGTGGGGCAAGCACAGGGCTGGAATGTGGTGCCTTCAGAGCCCAGTTCCCATATGCTCCAGGAGGAACTGGCTTACATCACTGGGGTATCTTCTTGTGCCCTGTGTGATAAGAACAGCTTTTCTGGCCCTGAAAAGAAACACACCCTAAATTGGGAATGGGAGCCACCCTTACAGACTAGAACTAGATGCAAAATTTAAAATCTGTTTTCCTGTCGAGGAAAAGCTTTCCAAAGTTTGGGAATAAAGAGAAAACTCCCTAGTGACACTAACAGTTGGAGTGAAGAGAGAAATGCAAACCCCTGAGATGTCTGAGAACGTGAGAAGTTGCTCTGTGGTTTCACCACCTACCTGCCCAATCAGTAGAATATTGGGTGGTTTATTCCCCAATATGTGTACAATATTTAAAACCTATATAAGCAATCTTTCCCAGACTGACACAAAGCCAACAGAGGGTTGTGTCAGGAGGGAGTGTTCATCATAAACAGAGAGCTGACACAAGCCAGGTTTGAAACTTTTTTCAATTCTGGGACCCTTTGGATTTTAACTCTTTCCTTACCTTTCTGAGAGCAGGGGTTTTGTGGCATCCTGAGATGGCTGGAGTCAAGTTAGTGGAGATGGAGTAAGGAAGAAGGATGATACTCAGCCCTCTGTGCTTCTCATTCAAAGAGTAACCTTACTCAGCTGAGCAGTGCTGGTGGTGGAGGTACTCCCTGAACAGCTCTTCTTCTTCAGCTGTGCTGGGCTGCAGAGGAGGGAAGATAATTTCCAGTGCTCAAGTGTCCAACTTTCATAGGAAGTGACTACAGTTCTTCCAGGAGCTGGACTCACCTTTACATGCTTGTGCTCTTCCTGGGAGCACTCAGAAGATGTGCACACTGTGCTGCTCAGACTTGTGTCTTCAAGAAAAGTCCCAGGATCATGAAGGAAAACAGCTCTTACTCTCAAAAAAACCTCACTCACCTTGTTGCTGTAACTTTTTCTTGTGTTACATCTTGCCTGAATTATTCCATTGGCCTGAAGGTATGAGCAGTGTTGCAGTTCAAAGGGGAGGCTGAAGAATTCCTCTGAGCCTGAAATCACCAGGGAATGACAAAACTTGGGAGCCTGTAATGAGTGGAATAATTTCCCCACTACATGTGACCATCATTTAGCTCATTGTAGCTGAACAAGAGTATCCACAAAAGACTTAAACTGATGGAAAGTTTTCCACTTGCTTGGGAAGGTGGAGTTGGGTTTTATTTCCAACCTCCATTTTACCGACTGTGACTTTGAACTATGTGGTCCTTTTTATGCCTATTTTAAGAGTCTTCTATTCTGCAGACGATGAGGTCGCTGCCTTTATATTAATTGGTGATTAATTTGGATTAAGCTTGTAGATTTCTTGTTCTAGGTCTTCTCAGGTTTCTGTAGCTGCTTTACATTTTTTTTAAAAGAAAAGCATCAGAAGTGCAGGTGGTTTTCTGGCAGTGTGGTGTTTGTGAGGGTAACATCTCTCCTTTCTGATGCTTTTCTCTCTGTCCCTTCAAGTAGTGCCAGAACTTGGAGGGTCTGTGTCCTCTGGCTCTCGTTCAGCTGTGCAAAATGCCTTTTAGGATCTGATTTTCCAGGATATGGTACAGTGATTTCAGTCACCCCTTCCCTGTACATTATGTTCCAGAGGACTTTTCTTCTTAAAGTCCAACTTGTATTCAGGTACACTTGGCAGCTCTCTCTGGCTGTTGTGCATTAATTCAAGAGGGTGAACCTGTTCCAAGGGCAAAAAAAAAAAAGACACTCCAAAATGCCTTGTTCATCCTGGTGAAGACTGAAGATTGACCAGGCTGATAAATGTTACTGATGAACTGTTCATTCCCTGGGACCTGTTAAGATATTCCTGTGAATCCTTATATTGCTGAGACAGAGCTCATCCTCCTGGCTGAGTCAGTTTGTAGCAGGTTTTACTGAGGTAAATTGATGTTTCAGCCTCTATATTTCTGCCATGTGAAATAAGTTCCATGTCAGTGAACTTTCCTGAGATTCAGTCTTCTCCATGTGGCTGCAAAGAGCTTTGCTGCCCTGCTTTGAAAGTTCCTGTGACTTTTTCTTCTGACTCAAGCATCAAGCCTTGATCCTTAAAGGTTCACAGCTAAAATAGTGGTAGATATTTGCTCATGTTTCTGTCACCAGGTTGGTCTGAAACCTGATGTGTTTCCCACTCCAGTGGTAGTGGAAGTGCAGCATTCCCAGATCCCATTATACACCGAGTAGTGAACGTCAGCTGTTCAGAAGTGGTGTAGGGATGCTGCCTGTCCAGCCAGAATCCATCTCCTGGGAGCCCACAGAGCTGACAATGCCACAGGGGTGCTATTCCAGGGTTCTGGCAAAGTTTAGAGCTGTTAGTTACATCTCAGCAACAAAAGTTGAGGGAGTTTTGCATCTTCTTAGCACTACACTTTGGGAGAATGAGGTGGAGTCTTAATTGCCTTCCCGTGCTGGGCTCATCTTTCTTACTGATAGTTACATTAACTTCCTTATCTCTTGGTGATGCCAGTTTGTGTTTTGTTTTTTGCAGTTTTTCACTCTCTGTGTTTGTATTCATTTCTTTAGAGAGCCTTTCAGGGCTGTTAATGCATGCAAACATGCATTTTCCAATGACTTAGTTCTGCTCCTTTGAATTTCCTTTAACCAGCTCCACTAATGCTCATGTTCCTTCAGGATACTTCAGAACTCATTTCTCGGGTGTGTGTCTGTGTTGATCTTATTGAATCTGCCCTTTTCTCTGTTAGAACCCCTTTTTGCTCTCCTGAAAGAACTTGTTGTAACATTAGCTTTCCATGCTGACAGTGCTACTTTGCAGGGAGTTTTGGATCAGTGACAGCTTGAAGGATTCTGCTAGCTTTGTACTCCAGAGCTAAGTCTTGGGACTGTTAGATATTCCCTGCAGAGAAAACAGACTTGCAAAGTAAGCATCTCTTTCTTGCTAAAAGAGTTACTCATTAAAGCATAAATCTTTTCATCTGCACTCCCCTCCCCCAGCCTTCCCCAGTTCTTCCCATAACTGATTGCACGAGGCATGGTGGAAATAGAACATCATATGTGTGTTTTTCCCCAGCTGAGCCTGAAGAACATAAAATGGGAAAAAAAAGCACAGCACACAGATTGGGAATGGATATTCTGCACTTTGATGCTTGTAATGGCTTGAATGTGAACATCATCAGATGCTTAGTGTATTTGAGGTTTGGATTTATAGCTTGGGCTCTGTCTGACAAACGTGGCAAAGAAGCGACAAGATTTGAGATTAAAAGGCTGAGTCATACCTGTTATGAAAATATGTGGTGTTGCTTTGCATTGCATAGAGTGTAGATAATTTTCTTTAGTAGTACCTTCTATCAAAATGAAAAATAACTTCATTTGTTCATTGACATGACTTCCTTGCTGCTGTACAAAGCAGTTTTCTGTAGTGCCCATGCCTTTAACCCAAGATGTTACAAGAGGTGAATAACCATTATTGCAGTGTTGCTCTTTGGAAATAGATCTGGACAGCAGAAGAGAGTTTTAAAAAATAATTTCCTTGAAATGGTACCAAAATTTAATTTGCTTCCCATATTTAGAGTATAAAGCAGGAAAATTGTACAGGCTCCTGAGAAACCCTGATGTACTGAACATTTTCATCTGTTAAATCCATATAACATTGAAAGAGACAAAGATATTTTTATCCTAATTCGGGAAGTTTGGCAGTGCCAAAGAATTTCTCTTTTCCTTTCTTGACAAAATCTTTTTAAAAAAACCTGTATTCATGATCATGATAGTGCTGTCTTTGATTGAAAACACTCAGAAAAGCTGAATATGATGTAAAGATGATGAAATTTGGCATTGAAATACTTCTCAGATGCTTTATTTACAGTTTTAATGCTCTCTTTGACATGTTGCCTTCTCTTTTTAGGGTCGAATCCCACCAGATTTCGAATAGGTGACCAAGAGTTTGATTCTTTGCCATCTTTACTGGAATTCTACAAAATACACTATTTGGACACTACAACCTTGATAGAACCTGTTTCCCGCTCGAGGCAGACCAGCGGGGTCATCCTCAGGCAGGAGGAGGCCGAGTATGTGCGAGCTCTCTTTGACTTTAATGGCAATGATGAGGAAGACCTTCCCTTTAAGAAAGGAGACATACTGAGAATCCGGGATAAACCTGAAGAGCAGTGGTGGAACGCAGAAGACAGCGAAGGGAAGAGGGGAATGATTCCCGTTCCTTACGTCGAGAAGTATAGACCTTCCTCTGCTTCAGTCCCTACTCTGATTGGAGGTAACCAGGATAGTTCCCACCCACAACCACTGGGTGGGCCGGAGCCAGGGCCCTATGCCCAGCCCAGCATCAACACTCCGCTCCCTAACCTCCAGAATGGGCCTATTTATGCCCGGGTTGTCCAGAAGCGAGTCCCTAATGCCTACGACAAGACAGCCTTGGCTTTGGAGGTACATAATGGGCAAAACTTAGAAGGAAGAGATCTGTTCAAGGGATTTCCCTTTCAATCACGTGGTAGTTTTTGGAGGAATGAGAAAGGGAAAAGCTTTGTAATACTGGTTTTATGTTGTGATTAATAAGTTATGGATAAAATTAGTGACTTGAGTCACTTGTAAATTAGATTATTGTTGATTGTTATTAGGTTACTCAACCAGTATCATGTCTGTTGTCAACCATCACTAACATAAGTGTTTCCCCATCCATGTTTTCTGTTCCTGAAATGTTTATTTTGTGGGGGAGGGAGAGGGAGCAGCTCATAAATGGTGTGTCTGAACCTATGTTTGCTGTTGTGTGCCTCACCACAATCTGTACAAGGTGTGCTGGGTTGTTTGTTGGTTTGTGTTGTGTTGGGGTTTTTTTTTTTTCTCCCCAATCTGTCAGCAGTTTTAAAGCAATCAGTGGAAACATTGATGCACTTTGGAATGACCTGGGCTGAGATGATGATCACACATAGAATTCGATTGTAGCAACATCACCTCAAGCAGATTACTTTGGGTTTAGGTTTGAAGCAGGAGCATTTTACAATTTGCACTCCAATTTGTTAGGGAGGTCTGGTATAAAGCAGTGATTGATAGAGTAGGGTTTGGAGTAAAGCAGTGAGCTTCCCCCAGGTTGATTCACTCCCTGACACGATCAAGTACTTGCACAAGCCCTTCTTGATTTGTCTTTTTTCCCCTTAAAAAGGTGACTGGAGTGCTTTATCTCTCCACATCAGATAGTTCTCCCCCAAATTACGTTTGGGGAAATTGAGACCAAGGCATTCCCTGTGGCAGACCTTTGCCTTAGGATATATAAATTGTATCCTTTAATCTAGGCTTTCTTTGAGCTAGAGGCTCTGGAATTTCCTGATACCTAATTGACTTCCTGTTTATATAACATTTTAAGTACTTGGGAAAAAACAGTTTCTGTGCTGAGTCAGAGCATCTCCTCTCCACTCTCAAATTCTTTGTGTAATTGTGCATAGCACAAAAGGCACTCCAGGACTTCAGTGATCTGGCAGCTGTAGGTGTGTGTCTGGTGCAGAACTGGGAAATGCAGCCCATGCTGCAGATGGATAATTGATGTACAGCCTGGCAGATGTGAAATCTTTTCCCACATAGGTAGTAAATATACTCTGCTACATGTTCTGGTATATATCTGAATATTTTTGGGTTGTGAAGCAGGTATAGGAATTTATGTTATCAGATTTTGGGGAAATGTGAGGATTTTTACCCTTCAAACTTTCAGAAAGGCTAAAATGCTGTCTCTTTCCCTCTTTTTCTCATTCTTTCCACCAAGTTTCCTCCCTGCAGCTTGGGAATATTCCTGAATGTTCCTGACTGTTGTAATTACCAGATGTTAGATTGGTTTTGAGCCTCTAGATATTACATTGTGGCATATTTATCAAAATCTTTTGGTTTTATTTCTGAAGTTTGCATTCTCTTAAGCCTTAACTTTACACTTTATTTCACTAAAGAATCCCACACTGCTGCCCAGTGCAGGATTTGGGAGCATGGAGTGAAACAGGGAGAGTGAGGAAATGCTGCTAATCCAGGCCATAAGCAACTTAGAGTGAAAGGAAATGCTTTCCATGCTGGAGAGCAGCTTGTGAGTGCCAGGGCTGATCTTAGGTTAGTTCAATCCTCTTCACCAAAACTCACATGATCTCTCAAGAGTGCTGTGCTGTGGGAAGAGCAGTTTTGTGGGTAACACCTCTGTTTTCTGAGCTACCTTACACCTCTGGTGTCTTTTAGTAACCGATGGTACAGGCTGAGTAGCTGAAGTGTTTGGGAGGGGCAGCTGAGAAGTGTCAGCTCAGCTCGGCTGTGTGACCATGTGAGATTTCTGGTGGCCAGAAATGGCCTTTGTGGGCCTCTTAAAACTGCTTAAATATTTACCAGTTGACATCTTGGCCCTCTTGGTTAGGGTGTTATATTCCTGTCTTGCTCTCCATGTAAGGAATGCAATAGCAGTGGTGGTTCTTTATTCTGTATGTAATATTGCAAAAATGTAGTTTTCAAAAGTGAGCCATTTATCACTGCTTCTAGCAGCCTTCAAAGCTTTGCAGCTTTTATCACTTCCAATCACAATGTTACTGAGTTGCTTTCAATGTCTGTACAGGAAAAAAAAGCAATATGCACTTCATTTTCTCCCAAGTTTTTCTCAATCCTGTCAAGTGCTGTTTCTTGTTGTCTCCTTTCTCTACGTTCCCTTTCACTTCATGGTGTTCCTTCTGTGTTTATTTAGAGATCTCTTTCTTAGATAACTTAGTAGGGAGCATTATATAAATCTTATCAGACCATTTTTGCCCAGACCTCTTTATAACTACAGAAAGTGGGATTCTTTCCAAATGAAAACTCTTATCCTTAAATCTGGCAATATTCATGGGAGGGGGTGGATCCCACTGTTTCTCTTAGAAAAATAGATTCTTAACATCAAACAGTTTTTGCCCAAACTGCAAACAGAATATCTGTGCTGTTCTGTTATTTTAAGCCTGACATGCTTTTGAAGAGCTCAAGGAAGGAGGATCAGAGCAGGCGATGTTCTAATAAAGTCTGTGCTCTATTATGGAAAAAAGATTCAGCAGGAGAAGTTAACATTTATTTTGCATGTAACTGGACCTATGCAAGGAGTTTTCAGTCTATTTTAAGAGAAAATAGAGGAGAAAAAGGGAAGATCTGTGTGGTGAATGACTCTGAGATCGATCGATTTATTTTTTTTCTTTGTAACAGTAGCAGAACTCTGCCACCTTGACCTCACCAAAGAGGAGTACTTGGAATAAAACCACAGCATACAGAAGTCTTCACTTGAACCTTCAGTTTTGCTTTGAAGCATATGGGGTATATTTAGTTTAAAAACTTCTGATGAAGACTGAGACAAACCCAGCTTTCTAGCAGGGTACAGTGTTGTTCCTGAGGTGCTGTGCTTGGTGGGATGATGCACTGTGGACTAATGTTACCATAAGGCAATGCTGAAAGTGAGGAGAATTCAGAGACAACATCCACTTCTAGCCTAAAGGTTTTAAAACTTCAGCACTTGTAATAATAAGTAATTTTTGGGAAGGTTCTCTGTTTTGTCTTCAGGAGAGTGGTTGAACTACAGCTTAGTAGCAGAGGTTTGAAGCAGATCTAGAAGGATCTATCAGTTATTCAGGATCTAGTGCAGCCATTTTATTAAGCCAGCACTTGTGAAATGGTCCATGCTTGCTTAAAGTTAGTCCTGCTTTGACAGGTGTAAAGATATACAAGAACCAAATGAGAAGGTTTATATATATATATATATATATGTATATGAAATGGGAATGAAAAATTTTATCAGTGTGTCTGCTAAATGAAATTACTGTACTAGTAAAAAGGAATATTTAGTCTCAGAGGTCTCTCCTCATTTAACAATTACTGAAATGCAGCTTTCAAGTGTAGCTCCTTCTAGTCAGGGGATTTCATGAATGAATGGCCCTGAAATACCCCTGAAAGCCAAAAACCAGCTACAGGATGCTTTGGGAGTGAGGGCATGTCACAAGCATCCCATATTGTAACTCAGTGTCATTGCTCTGTTAAACCCACCTTTTGCAGGTGAGTTTATCGTAATGCATCCAAGAGAAGCCCTAATGAACACTAATTAGTGTGTGATAGCAGAGTAGAGGCCAACAGTCTTAAGAAAAGTCCCTTGCAGACAGCAAACTTCATTGCAAGTCATGCTTTCCCTTCCCAGTGAGTTGGAGGTTAAACACTTCTCTGGAAGCTGATATGTAGATTATATCCAGGTCTGAAGCAGTTTAAAGTTGTCTGGGACACTGTTCTGGTAATGGCTGTGATTAGGAAATCAGATTTTCCACTTCTAGTATTTTCACATTGCATCTTATCCTTGTTAAATTGTAGCTGATGTATTGTTTTGGTCAGCAGAGTATTTTTGTTGGTACAACCCCCCAGTGGTTATTAGCAGTAGCAAAATTATACAAACTGCATGATTAAATTCCTAAAGAGCTGAAGCTTGCATTCAGTACTGGAGGAAGGCTTCCTTTTTGCCTGTAGCAAATACATAAGAGGATTTTCTTCAAAATATGATTCATTAAAATGTCTATACTAATGACTACAAAAGGAAAAAATAAAGCTACAGCAAGAGTCCCAATGGGCCTCTCATTAACAGATAAGTAATCATGAGAGGTATGGGAAGCTTAATTAAATGTCCATGAAAGGGGTTGAATTTATGAGCTGTTAAAAGCTGTTCTGGCAAAAGATTGCAAGTGATTAAAACCTGTAAAGTTAATGGAGATTGGTAACATCTGAAATTGTTTTCCTTATTCTTCCTTGGCTGCCCAGAAAGTGCAAATAATGAGGTTGTGTTCTGGATGGATTTGGAACACAGTGATGAGCATCTGTGTAAACTTTATATTCAATGAATTTCTGGATAAAATGCAGTGAGGCCTTTGGCCACACCTTCAGAGTTTATTTACAGTATTAGTGAAAGAAAATAGAGCATATCTGTCCCAAAAGCATCCTCCATCTGTGATGTGGGAAGAATTTAAAATCTGTTGTACGTTAGTTGTAAATCAGATTATTGATAAAATTCTGCAGAGGGGTAGGAATGAGTAGACAGCTTTTCAGTGGTGCATTCATTACCTCTCCAGTATCTTTACAATGTAAATTGTGCTTCCTCTGGTTGTGTAAGTGCCACTTACCTAAAGTACCCTTCAATATGAAGCAGAGTTGGGGTCTGATCAGACCTAGACTTGTGTCCTGATCTGAACTCTCTGCACAGCCTTGGGGAAGTGCTTGCTGTGCAGTTTCTGCCTTTGTCACAGCGAGATGATGCCTTTGGAACTGGTGCTGGGAATATTAGGATGGAGATTAGGAGATGTATTCCTGGGTGAGAGGGAGAGGGCATCAGTTGTCTTTACTGTTCCCACGAGTGCTGGACTTGGCAGTGCTAAGTTAATGGTTGGACTCGATGACCCTAAAGATCTTTTCCAACCTGAACAATTCTGTGATTCAATGGGATTTATTTCTGGGAGAAATCCATGCTGGGCGAGACTGAAGTGCCATCTGGCTTTGCCTTTGCTGGTGGCTGGTTGTGGGTGCCCAGAGTAAGAATAGAGCAGCTTTATGGCACTTCTTAAACACCTGTTATAATCTGTGGAGAGAGAGAAAGAGAGGCTCTACTTTCCAGAGCTTGAAAAGTGGACTTTCAAAACTAAGGAGCAGTTGATCTTGCAGATTAGTGTCCACTTGGTACAGGTACAAGCCTTCCTTGCTTTATGATACTCTTGATGGACTCCCAGCAGTGTGCAGGCCTCTGTCAGCCCAGCAAGGCACATTTATCAGGACAGCACCTGATGGGAGGTCCCAAGAGCACTTGGAAAGATTGGTATTGGATTGCTGGCTCTTCAGTTCAGGTAGTTCTCACCTGATCTAGGCACATTTCTTTATCTACTTTCTTGGAGTGAATGGTGTTGGGGGCAGGCTGATGTCTCAGAAACTGTCAGGACTAAAGCTGCTTTTTATAGACGTGTATCTGGTGCACTTGGGTGAAGCACACCGAGGGAGGGGTGGCAGCTCATCCTGCCTGTGTTTCTGGATTGTAACGTGTGCATTTCTTGCCCCACAGGTCGGTGAGCTGGTAAAGGTCACAAAGATTAACGTGAGTGGTCAGTGGGAAGGAGAATGTAACGGCAGACGTGGTCACTTTCCATTCACACACGTCCGTCTGCTGGATCAACAGAATCCTGACGAGGACTTCAGCTGAGTGTGGCTCAACAGTTGCTCTTACAGATGGGAACAATCTCAACTTGTTTTTATTGCAGATGCCATCAAGACTATGCTCAGACCGACGCTGAAAGCAGTATTGCTTGGATAAGCATTCTGATAACCTGCAAACCCCTGGGACTCAACACCACCATTCCTTAAGCAAGGGTCATGTAATTCAGGGTACGACAGCAGATAACTCGTGTGTCAAGTGGCAGAACTAGGCCATGATTATAGGTTGTAATGCCTGCTTATGTCCATGTGCATGGCACCCTGGACCTTGCCAGCAGCAGCAACTGGAGAAAGCAGTGCTGTAGATGTTCAGATAACATTTATAGCTCTCTCCGGGCCCATTGCTTATGTTGCTTCTTCCTGAGGCAATGAACATCAGCCGTAGACAATTCAATACGTAGATAGAAATGTCACAAATTTATCCTGGAGCTCTCTCCATGTTTTTTTCCATCCCGGATTCTCTGTCCTAGAAGGGCTGCACAGTGCTCTGTGTGGTCAGTTAACTGTGCACAGCACAGACTGATGTAGGGCCTGTTGGGGGGACAGCCTTATGATTTCCAGATCCTTACCAATTTCACAGTAAATGACAGATCCAATCAACCTCAGAATTCTAGAAGCTCGTGGACACTAGATTGATTTCTTCAGTACTGTTGATGCTTCAAACATAGCAGCTGATTTTAATTTAAGATTTTTATTAACACAGAATATCTCTTTTTATCCACAAATAGAAGGCTTATGGAAGTGTAAACCTCCATATCAGTGCTGAAACATACGTGCGTAGCACTTTAATACGTAGCTTTAAAGCAGTGTTTGATTCACTAAATATACTAAAATATTGACACTGCTTTCCAATAAAATTAAATTGTGTAGGGCTAGTTTAATTTTTCTAGAATGCTTCAATATTTGTACAATACTGTTACAGTACAAATCAGTGTCAAACACGGTGAACTGACAAGCCAAATATTACTTTTATTTTAAAGACGCTCTGGGAACTCTTCTGGTTTAATTCCCATCTGTAAAATATTTGATAGTGAATTCATGAGGATTTTATTTTTAATAAACTAATGGAAAATAATTGTGTGCTTCTGGATTGATTCTCAAAAGGCATAATAGAGTAAATATGGCTTCCTAGCTCGTGATGAAAATCGGTGCATTGAGTAGGCAGTATTATGCACTGCTTGATGGTTGTTTTTTAGTCTGTTCTTCTAATGATCTGGTTTTCTCTAATATAAATCAGAATGGATTTAGTAAGTTTTGTAAACTGAAATTAAACACTGAAGTAACTCTCCCTTGCCTGTACCCCGGGTTGTTTTCCAAGCACAGCACTCTGGTGACCAAACTAAATTTTGTAACTTCGACTACAATGTAATCCATGCAGAAGGGTTTTTCTAAATAGTATCAAACTGAAACTGTTGGGTTTGGCTGCTTCAAACCTCTGTGACTCCAATGGCTCATGGGTTGCATGTGCTGCAAAGGCCTTTGCTGCAAGGCACCGACCCTACAACAATACTGGTAACACTTTACCTCAGAACTCTGTAACATGCTGGAAATTATAATATTTCTGTTCTATTTAAGTACTAGTTGTTTTACTTCAAAACTAATCCATCAGAGCAAGTCTGAGTAATGTTCAGGTTATGGGCACTCATTAATTGTGTGGACTAATGTTAATCACAGCTGTCCATCACCAGTCTCATGAGCACTACTGAGGATTATGATCAAAAAACTGCCAGCAGGGACAGTGGTGTAAGAATGGAAACAGGGAATTGCAGCTCTCTTCTACCTTGGATTGCTACTCTGGTTCGGGTGACGTGCCAGTGATTGTGGGAGCTCTTCTAGCTTAGTACAAAATTTACTAGGAGGGGAAAAAAATTGAGAAACTAATTCTAGGTTCTGTAACTCATCAGGTTCTTTAAGACTAATTTGTATTTTTTTTCTCTGATCTTGATATTTACTGTAACTGTTTGGGGGGTTTTTGTTCAGTAGCTGCACTCTAAATAATACGGAGTTTTTCAGTTGCCCATATGTGATTATATTTTTCTTCAGGTATTGCAAAAGAAACCTAATAAACAGTGTGTCCTTAGAGTAACACTGTCCTGAGTATTTTTGCCAACTGCAGTTAATGAAAGCCCATATATTTTTACCTTTCCAATCAGGAATTAAGATACCAAAACAACATTTTTCTGGAAGTTTTATTATGCAAACCTTGCCTTTTTAATAAGAAAGACATGAATTGAATTAACTAGCAAATACCCTGCAAACTTTGTAGATGTGGTTTTGTTAAGACTGTATAAATTGTGAATATTTGTACACTTTGAAAGAGCAAAATAAAGAAACTAGAGGAGTCTTAATAGCTGCTGTTACACTAGAATCCCGAGTTCTTGCCAAGCAGTTTTTTTAGCTGACTGATACATTAATGCAACTGTTTTCCACTCTTCAGTTCTAAGCTGAAATGTGATTTTGTTTCATAGGTGATAGAAAGGAGTATCTTTGCATTTGGACAAAATAGACATTTCAACTTGTCAGGCTCTTAAAGGCAAATAGGTAGAAACTATGTTCATGACCATGTAGATGAAATCCTTTTGTGGCCTTTGTTTATCCTCTTCTATTTGTTCCCTCCTTTCTCCCCGATGCGTGCAAAAAAATCATGAATGTTGGTCACAATCTTTTGTCTCTCCTTGGCTGTGGTTTTGGTCTCTTGTGCATAGGCAGGTGTTCAAACTAGAATAATCATTTCTAGAAATACACCATGAAAGCAGAATGCTCAATTACACTGTGTTCTTCTGGTGCATTTACACGTTATATCACACTAAAAAGTACAACTGGCTGCTATGGTTTTTTAATATATATTTCATTTTGGTAAGCCCCAGCCTTTTTACTAATATATGACCTGGTTAAATCTTGTTAATCTGTTTGAATTGTATTTGTTAATAATGCAAATATTTCTAATCATCTTTAAGAGTAAAACACTTCCTTTTTGTTAATGGTTTTGGGGAAGGATTCTAACCAAACCTGTTTGAAGAAAAATATGAACATGTGCCATTGTATTATAACACTATCCACTTTCTTGACAGTTAAAGTCCTTTTTTATTTTTTTGTAGCATGTAATGTATATGTTCATAGTACGTGAAGTAAATAAAAGTATAGCCAAAACTTTGACTTGGAGTCATTCTCAATTCTTGAAGTACTTGCATTTAATAATTGAAAACAGAGGGAGTATGGCCGTTTTTAATTTGCCATATTTGTATGAAAACAATTAAACACGACACCTACAGAAGTAAGACAAACTAAGGTAACTTATCAACCAATAAAATATGGCTTTTTTTGAAATAAGGTGACTTTCTGTAACTAAATGAGTCAAGGGGTTGGGGAAGATGTATATTCTCTTTAAAAAAAAACAACCTGTGAGGAATGTTAAGATGAGATTTTGTAGCTCTTGGTCTCAATTCTACCTGCGTGACTGTGAGGGAATAGTCTTGGGACTCTTTGGATGAGGTGTATATGTTTGGGAAGATAAAAAGCTGTTTATGTATTCTTAGAAATATCAGTGGAAACAAAGTTACACAAATGAATACCAGCAAGAATCTCCTGCAGAAGGCTACAAATGTGTGGTGGTGTGAGAGCACTACTTCAGGTAAAGGCCAAGGTGTGCAGGTGCTGTCAGGGGATGAAGGACAGAAAATCAGGACCAGAATCCCATGGAGGGTAACGTTTGTAACATCAATCTGCATTAAACCTACTTTTGCCACCGTATTCCTTAAAAACTGCAAGGGGACAGTGGCCTTTAGGCCCCAAGGATAAGAACCTTGATGCATCTCCCCACAGTAAAGATTATTCTATCAGCTCCAGATGGAAAAAACCTTAAATTTTCATAGTTAGAAGCCCCCAGCTTTGCTCCCCCACTGCAGAGCTGCAATCCAAGGGTGCCTTTTAATGAGATTAGCTGAGATAATTTCAGAGCTCCCTGCAGCCCAGAGGAGGAGGCTGTGTCTGCCCTGCCAGCCATCCCTTCCTGCTTCACCTTGCCCTGGGGTTTGCAGAGCTCCCCTGAGCTGATGGAACACAGGGGCTCATGGAGAATCCTGGAGGATTCATTTCCATTCCTTCTCCTTCCAGCTGTGGGGTTTGGCTGCAGCAGTGGTTGAATGGATTCATGTGAAAGTTGAGGGGGCAAGGGGCAAGCAAGGATTGCATCAGCAAATTGTGCTGTGGGTATTTCCCTGGATTAGGCTGTTTATTCCTCATGCTTTGCCAAATCCCTGACCAATTTCCAAATATCTGAATGCCATCTGTAACGAGTGCATTCAAAAGAATTTAAAGTATTTAGACAATATGCTATTGTATTCAGCAAGGGTACCAAGAATGCACCACATTTCTGGAAATTAAATCTGCCTGAAGTGTCCTGATTTATTTATATTATTGAACTCTCAGCAAGCTGAGTGGCTGCTAAGGATCACAGAAAAATTCCTAAATTGATCCAAATCTAATTTATTGTGCACAGCTCCCTAAGTCTCTGCTGAAAAATAGACTTTTATTGTCAATAAAGTGCAGAAGTGATTTGCAAGTCTTAAAAATTTACACAGATATCATGACCACACTGCTGGGACCTTTAGGGTGCCTAACTTTGTGCCATGTATTTACCAGCAATTCAGAAGTAAAGGTTTATTACAATTCCCTATTCCAGCAAAATCAGCATTTTCTAATCATATTTCAAATAAATTGAAAAAAGCAATTTTTTTTCCGAAGTTGACACCTAATTTGCACCTTAGCTGAGACATGCTGGTGTCTTTGTTTCTTCCTTTATGAAATCCGGACTGGATGATCCTGATCTGTGAAAAACAGGGCCTAAATGTCCCATGAAAACAGACCACTGATTTTCTGAGCAGGCAGACAGTGATATAAAAATAATTCTGGCAAGTTTTTAGATTTATTTGTATGAAAAACATAAGGTTATGTTAATTTTGCAGACTCTAAAACTCTTGTTCATCAACTAAAAAAAAAAAAAAGGCAGGCCAACAATAAACTATTGAAAAAATGCACTTTAAATGGTGTTTAAGGTGTGTACCCTCAGTCACCCATCAGGAACCCACACAATACAATAAATGAGGATACCTGACATGGTGCTCAGGAGGTGTCAGGGCCAGATCTGTCTCTGCTGTCGAAACCTGCAGAGGTTTCTGTGCACTTCTCCCATCGGGAGGGCTGAGCATCCTTAACCTGCACATCCAAGGAGACACTGGGAAAAGGGACAAGACTTCATTCACAGCTACCCTGAGCAAATCATAGAATCGTGGAATGCTTTGGGTTGGAAGGGATCTTAAAGCTTATCTCCTTCCAATTCCTCTCCCATGGGGAGGGATACCTTCCACTAGACCAGGTTGCTCCAAGCCCCTTCCAACCTGGCCTTGAACACTTCCAGGAATGGGGATCCTCGAGTTTTACCTTTTAGTTTTCTAAATCCATTCTGATTTCAGAAATCGAGGCGTTATCTCAGTTATTTAAGTGAATGCGCCTTTTCTTTTTCAGAAGTACTCTGTGAGGAACTAGTGAAACATTAAATTTTAATTTCTAGTTTTTCTAGCCTCTTGAAACCGTGATATTACCACGTGCTGTGCACTGGAGGTGATATTTTGAGCAAACACCCTGGAGAGGCTGCAGGAACCGGCATCTGACCATCTGCCTTTCGGTCACAGATCCACCCTTCTGTGAGGAGTACACCCGGTGATTTGTACCGGCCTACAGAGGGAGGGTGATTCAAACAGTGCTGTCAGCATTTGAGGGCAGAACAAACACGGAGAGAACGAGCCGCACCGAGGGAAACGCCACCGGCGGCCGCGCCCGCTGCCCCCTCCGCCCGCCCAGAGCCACGTTCCGGTCACGGCTCCGCCAGAACCGGGCGGGGGAGCGGCGGGTCCATCCCCGCCATTGCAGGGCCGCCTCACCCCCCATCCCGCTTTATCCTCATCCCGCCTCACACCGCTTCATCCATCCTGCCTCATCTCTCATACCGGCTCACCCCTCACACCGGCTCACTCCTCCTCACATCCCTCACACCGGCTCACCCCTCACACCGCCTCATCCCGCTTCACACACCTCACACCGCCACATTCCGCTTTATTCCCCATCCCGCCTCATCCCGCTTCACAGCCCTCACACCGCCACATTCCGCTTTATTCCCCATCCCGCCTCATCCCGCTTCACACCCCTCACATCGCCACATTCTGCTTT
>VZRF01011029.1:219669-280770 GCA_013396875.1 Vireo altiloquus
GGGGCAGGGGAGCCGCCCCCGCCTCGGGGGGCCCCACAAAGAGACCCCACTGCCCCTCACGGCGCCGCTGGCACCGGCCTGCCCCGGCGCCGCGCTCCCGCGGCCAGGCGGCGCGGGGCGAGGGCGGCTCGCCGCAGACAACGCCCATGTGCCGAGCGCTCCGGAGGGGGGGCCCGGCCCTCGGCCCCTCGCCGGCCGTGCTCGTGGGGGGTCCCCGGGGACGGGGCTGCGCTTCTTTCTCTGCCTCTGCCCCCGGCTGGAGATCCTGCTGCCCCTGGCAAACCCAGAGCGAGCGAGTTCTCACCCTGCAGGGAGCGAGTACATGATTCACTGCCTAAAGAAAACGCGTATGCTTTCATTATGTGGTAGAAATTATTACAGATCGTTTTACTTTCCCAGCGTCTTCTTTTCATCCTTTTTCCCTTTTTAAGTTTGTGCGCTATCCCTGATCGTTTATTATCCGTGATGATTTAATATCTGGGGGAAAAGTGGTAGAGGGGAGGAACCGGCAACCCTGGGTGGTGTCTCTTGCCCCAAAAATGTCTGTCTTGCAACTGTTCCTTTTAAACATTGTTCCCCTGCATATAATAGAAAGGGCCTTTAATTTTCTCGACTCTTCTGAGACTGTTACTTTCCCCTAAGAGCTGTGATTATTCATTTGAAGTGAAATAAATATATGTATATAGAATGTGTGAATGCAGTTACACTTCATTTAGAGGTAAGAAGACACTCCAGATACTTTCTGTTCATAAATTTTCATAGACAACATGACCAAGTTCTCACCAAATGACAAATTTTTACTGAGTTGTGCTTAAAAAACATCTGATGGCACCATTGCAGAACATCTGAAAAACGCACGTTTTGGGGAGGAAAAGAGAAACTAAAACAAAAAGAAGGCCTCAATAAGACTCCATTCAGTTAGAGTTCTGATAGGAAAATAATCCAGAATTAATAGCACCACTAAAGGAAGGCAGCCAGGCAGTTTCCACTGAAGGGGTTACAGAAAAAAAACAGCCCCAAAAAACGAGGTATTGGGGTACAACAATTAACTTGGGCAGAGGGGCACATCCATTTTCCACAATAAGGGTGCAGCTTCTGCTGAGGAGGGAAGGGTTCTCCACCTGATAGGGATGAGTCAGTGCCACTGAAAGTGTTTGCTTTGGTTTGAGTGGAAACCCAACATCCTGGAGGAATCATCATCCTTGGGAGCTCTTGAGGCATGGCTGTCTTTCTGGGGTTTTCTTGAGTCAGCAGTAAATCACTTCATTAGAAGGTAATAGGACTCTACCCCATGGCACAGATCTGCAATGCAAACTTCCTGTCAACTAATAAAAATTGGTTAGGAGGGATTATTGCCTTGGTGCAGCATTTCCCTGGGTGGACTTTCGATTCTCCCTGTTCCATGAATGTTTGCTAAACAGGCTGCCCAGAGCAAGATGCAGAAGACTTCTGAATGGGCATGAGACTTGTTCCAATTTAGGAGGGAGCACTGAACTGAAAGCTGTCTTGTTTAAATCAGTGCTGTGGGTTTTAGCCTCCCAGAGCTTTTAGGAATCAAGTTGGGTGAACGTATTAAAGATGCACCCTATAATTCTGCCAGCTGCTCTAAATGCATCTTCACATTTCTCATGTCCATGGCCTGGAAGAAAATGTACTGTAGATACTGTTTTATCATTTAATTCTGTGTTCTTGTTCAGCTGAAACAATTAAAAATGATTGGCATAATTTGTTCTTGTTTATGTGAAATAATGCAGTTCTGCCAAGATCATAGCTGAGACTGCTGAATAATTCTGTGAACAAAGTGATTTGAGAAGCAATATGAGGAAAGTGTAAGCTACTCCTAATTTTGCTCCTCAATTTGATCTTTGAGGTGCACGATTATGAGGCCACAGTTATTAATTGGCACATGTGAAATGGGGTGATGGTAAGTACTGGCTACAGATCCATTGGAATACGAGTATTGGGTGTACCCTTGGGTAATTCGAATATGAGTTTGGCAATTTTTTTGTGTTTAACATCAGGATAAATGTAAAGTTCTGTCCCATCTTTCTCCTGGAGACTGAAAGAATGGTGGGTTGCTATTTATGTGTGGCTCATGGCATTTATAGCAGCACTTATGGTGGGCATCCAACTGTGGCTTCTTTGGTGTTACTTACCTGACCCACTTAGGGAATTTATGAAGTCTTGGGAGCTGTATTTGTGAACGGCTGGGAATCTAGTGCTGTGTCTGTACTGTCCTCAGGATGTTGGCCCAGATTAAGAGGACAACTTTCTAGGTACTTTTGCAGTGTAAGTAGCACTTAAACCCTGATCTCCAGAGATATTAAGAGATTTGGGTGTCTGACTATCTTCACAGATCTGCTTAGGCATGTTATGGCAAATCACAAAATGCCAGGAAGCTTACTCCTAGTACAGGAAGCTTTGTGAGAAATCTCACTTACTGCAATTCCTTATTGGTAGAATAATATATAACTAAATGACTCCTTTTTTGGAAAACAATTGGAGTAAGTGATATTGTGGAGCTCTTTATATCAAGAGGATGTAGAGGATTCGTGTAGACTGCTTCTGAATATTGAAACCAGTTCCTGTTTCTGGAAGCTGGGAACATCTTGGTTTTAGGTGAGAAACAAGCTATGGCTCAAGGCAGACTGTGAGCAGATACTTCAAACAGCTGCTTTGTACAACTTGGGGGAGGTGAAATAGGTGGGGTTTTCCCCCCTCAAAAGGAGATAATAGGTTAAGGTATAGATAAGGGAAAAACCCAAGCCACCCATGACAGGTCTCCTGCCTCCCAGCACAGCAAGCTAACAGCTGCCTCTCTTTGTCTTCAGAAATTGTCTGTCAGGGAAATGTGTCTTTATCACGAAGCCAGGAACATGTGCAGCAGTGGGTTCAGTTCAAGATTTGAACCCTTTTTAGAAAAAACTGTCTCCTAGTAACAGGTCTTCAGTTTAGAGCTTAATGAAGAATCAATAAGTCACAAATTAGAATTCAAGTTGCATATTAATTTTGGTTTGCAGAGGATTGGTCTCTTTCAAGCAGATGTCAAACACACTTCAGTTTTTTGGGTTCCTTCCCCCATTAATGGTTACCACTTACTTTGTGTGTTAAAGATCTTACTGCTGTATTGAAGTGGGGTGTGACTGCTGTCTCTGAGCTAAAAGAGAGATAAATCTCAGCATATCCCTGAGAATTGTAGGAATCTGTGAGTTAAAGTATAGGCAAGACAGTGCTAAAGGAATAAGACTGCACATTTTTTAAAGTGGGAGTTGTACATACTGGGACATAAATTGACTTGTGAATATGAGGAGTTGTGTGAGAGAGGGCCTTTGTCTGTGGTGGCCTTCTTGGATTTCCTGAGGTACCAGGAGCAAACAAAGGAGACAGAATTCTCCAGTTGGATGGTGTGGTCCTCTCCAAGAAGCCCAGAAGCTTAATTGGTGTCCAGCTCTTTTATTAGAGGATTGCTCAGTAGCAGCTCTCAGTCAAGGGGAGAGATGTATGATGAGGCCCACGCTTGAGATGTTTGTTAGAAATAGTGGGGATATCCTCTTGATACAGAAAAGTAAATGTCCACACCTTGAAGAGATTACAGGGACGATTTAAAAACGTTCTTGTTGCAAGAAGGACTTGTGGTAGGCCATACAATTGATTATGCAGAAAATCCCACTGTTGCTTGGATAAGTGACTAACCTGTTTCTCCAAGGAAAGGTACAGGACTGTTTATTGCAGAGTCATGCAGTCAGGTTTGCGAAGGCTTTTCAACTGCACTAGCTGTTACAAACCTTACACAAGGAATAGCAGTATAACCCTCTGCTTTGTCCACAAAATCATCATCAAGCCACTGTGCAGGTTGGATATGATTTGTTGGTTTTTTTTTTTTTTAATTTTCCTCCTCTGCCTGTTGGTTATCTTAACTGGGAATCCACCTGTTAGATTTTTTTATGCTCCTTTGTGTAAAACTTGTACATTGTGGTAAGTGTGGAATGCTTCTCATGTGTGCTTGGGTTCTGGTCTGACCCTTAGAGCCAGTTCAGTTCTCTAAATTAGAAGCAAGATTAATTTTTTTTCTTTGAGTAGTTGTCTGAGCTGGTGACCTGAATGAGCCAGTTGAGAGGTCAGAGGGGTCTTGAGCTGGCAGGAGGGAATTGATAGAGATGGGGCTCAGCCATCTCTGGAGTCCTCTTTACCAAACACAGGATTCCCTAAGAGAACAGAAAAACCTAATGCAGGCAGTGTAATAGTGTGTCTAGAAGAGTTCCTAATGGATAGGAAGAGAAGCTGAACTTCCACTTGGTTGAATTTGGAGCTTGATGTTGTAGTGAGTAGGGTGGTGCCCACTGATGCCAGCTGGAGGTCTGTAGCTTTGGGAAATGCAGTTTGTGGACATTAATCTGCACAGTTACATTCATCTCTTACTGAAGAAAATACACTGGCCCCTGTTTCTTCAGTTCTTCTTGTGTTTGTTCCTAGCAGTTTGCTGCTCCTAAATTAGTACTTAGTACATGCTTCTGTTTTTGTGGCTCACTCAGAAATGCCAGCCTGCTTCCCAGCACAGATCCCTTGTAATTCCACTGGTGGGCTTTCTCTGTTCTCAGCACTTGACTCTCATGTTCATACCCTGTTTCCTGTCTTTCAGCCAAGTGTTTATCCATGTGAGGACTTTCCTTCCTATCCCATGGCAGTTGAGTTCCTTAAAGAACCTTGGGTGAGGGACCTTGTCAAATGCCTTTGGGAAATCCAGGTAGACTATACCAATTATGTCTTCCTTGTCCATGTGCTTCACTTGTTCAAAGCATTCCAGTAGATATGTGAGGCATCATGGAAAGCCATGCTCTACAGTATAATGTTCATGCATATATTTATTAATTCCAGGGATTTTTTAAATATAATTCCCATTAGCTTGACCCTTAGTGAGTATTAGGTTCATGGTTTTGTAGGTCCCCCTGAGTGTCTGCTGGAACCTTTTCTCAAGTGAACAGTGTAAACCACTTAGTGTTTGCTGCTTCTATTAAAGCCCTAACCAAGAGGTTACACACAAGTACAGGGTCAGATGCTTTGAGTTCTTGGAACTTGCTTCTGATCATCTTTTGTTCATTGCAAGAATGAACAAGTACAAGACTACCACTTGTACTGAGTCTTTAAATAGTGCTTGTGGTGTGTGATCATCAACTCTTCAGAGGGAAGAGTTCTTTTTCTTGCTGTGTCCTTCACCTCCTTGCAGCTCACAGGATGCTCCCTTGCAGCTTTTAGCTCCTAAAATGCTGAGGTGAGTACTGGGCAGCAGCTTAGAAACTTGAAGAGCTTGGTTTGCTTTATTGCCCTTAGATAAGGGCAATAGAAACGATTAAACTTAAAACACAACTTCCGTTTTCTGACGTTCTGCTGCTACTAAATGGAGTGTTAAGACAATGCTTCTGCTCTTCTTCATTACATATAGATAAGAATTCTACTTTTCTGGGTTCTCTTAAGGTTCATTTTGATTTGACTGTGATGGTCATTAATCATCTCCATCCCACCTTTACTCAACAAATTCTTTTTCTGTTCTTATTTTAAGAAGCTTTCTCACTTAAGTAGTTCCTCTTTTGGAAGGGATGCACCCCACTAAGAGATTTTCTAGCTCTTGTTTTTTCCTGTGGTGATGTTGAGCCAGTGTGTGTGGAGGCAAGGGGGAGTTACTCCAGCAGTAAGGTTGAAGTAGATTCTGTGTATTGTTTAAAGTCAAGAGGAATGCCCTGGTTGGAAACAAATCCGACCGTGTAGCGGCCTGGTTGGGACTCAGGCACTGAAATGGAAGTTACAAACATTGTAGAAACCTAACAAGTTTTCTTTAGTGCACCAGCCTTTGTTTAGGCCAAATGGTTTCTGTTACAAGCACAGATTTTGATAGAACTGCCAGATACTGGCTATTCCTTTGGTAGGGTCTGCTGTTTCTTGGTTTGTATCCTATATTGGGAAGGTTTTTAGTCTTCCCACCAAATTTGCTGTACATCACCCATTTCCATATTTCCTTACCTAGGGATATTGCAGTCCCCTGGTTTTTCTGAATTTCTGGAGTTTAAGAAGAAACAAATGCCTAGTTTCTCATTTGTCTGATTGAGAGGCAGTCATTATTTTGTGACCTAGTATGAGTCCTTATCAGCTGTGCCCTTTGTTCTGTGGTTTGGCTCCTAAGGATGGTTATCAAACATGTGCTTCTCAACACTTGGAAACTTCGCCACTTTTATTTTATAGTAAGGTTTATTCCCAAGCCATGCACCTTGCTGTTCCACAAACCTTTTGTAGGTGGCCACCACTGTCCCCAGCCCTTTCCAGGCTGTGCTCCTGTGTCCCTCCTGGTGACTGGAGGTGAGTCAGTAGCATTAGCAATGGGAGCCAGCATTTTACTCCTAGTAGTAGAATACAGGAACCTAAAAAATGGCCTGGGCATCATTACAGTTTTGTAGTATGTTAGGCAGTCTCACATTTTCCATAAGAATATACAAACCTCATCAAAGTGCCTGTGTGTTGTGGTATTTCTTAACCAACAGCAGGTGCTTGGGGAAAGATCTAAATCTAGGGCAAGCATGTCATTCTCCAGAATATTCCCCTCTCCTTCCACAATTTACATTTTTGGGATTTCCTGCCTTGATGGTGGCATGGTCTGACAGTAGCATAATAAGGTGACAACTGCAATCACTTGAGAGGTTGGAACTTAACCACTTAAATACAGTCTGTGTCTCTCTGAATCTGCATAACATTACTTTCTCCATAATGCAGTATAAGGATCTCTGGATTGTGTATGCAGTGAGTTGTCATTACTGCAATAATCCTTCTTAATGAAATATAATCTCCGACCTGTATTTTGTCTTGAATGGTCTCTGTCTGAGCTTTTCACCTCCTTGTGGAAGCTTCCAGATTGGTAAAATGGCACTTAAAATAAAAAATACTTGTTCTGTTGGCAGGTATAGATGGCTTTATTTTTGTTTTCTGTTGGAGGAGATACAGATATGTTGTCTCCTTGCTTTCGTACTGCCTGTGTTCTTAAGATTTTTCATCAGGCTTAAATTTTCAGGGCTGGATTATGGCTTTACTGTGGAAGACCAAGGTATGTGCATAATATTTGTCTTGTTGAAATACCAGCCCAGGTTTTTGTATTGTAAGTAAAATTGGACTCTTTACTAAAAACTAGAAACCTTTTCCTCCAACAGCTTTGTGTGTAGACTGATAAATGTTTTCTCTTTGGGTAAGACAGTTGTTTATGGGTGGGATTCTAATCTGTGGTTGTTACCTAGTAACAAGATCAAGATTTTGAAGTGGAGACCTTTCAGTTCCTGTTGTCAGGGTGTTGGGAGGTTGCACCCAGTGTGAGGGGTGGTGAAGCTCTGGAGGGTTTTGTGCTTCTCAGCAAATGCAGGAACCTCAGGTGCTCCCCCATCCCCCAGCATCCTGTTACCAGTGGCTGTCACTTGTCAGAGAGTCTATTTAACTTACTAACAAGTCAGTCATAAAAATGTTGGGGTGATAAGGGCTGTTTACTGATAGTAGTAGTTGTGAGCAGGTGCCTGTTTTCCTTTGGCTCAGTTGTTTCCGTGGTTGAGGTGACTGCAGGAGGGTGGTTAATGACCTCCTTTGCCAGCAGACTGAAGAGATGCAGCAGGACTGAAATACTGACAGAGGAGCTCCTTGTAGGGTGGGGTCTTGGGTTTGGCTTTGTACCAGCTGTTACACAGCTTCAATTTGGTTTATCCTCCAGTGCACAAAGGTGTTTAAACCTCTATTTCAAGGGCTTGTAGATGTTCAGACTGGTAATAGATATATAAAATACTGCAGAAACCAAGCAATTGATTAAATTGGTAATGATGTGTTTGAATGGACTCTGAAAACTAGATGCTCATTTTCAGGGAACAGCAAGTCTTGTGTATAGTTTTTTATTTTAATTTTTCACGCTAGACAGATTTGCTTGTAGGGAAGGGATTGTGAAGGAAACCTGTAGAACAGTTGATAAAAGGTGCCCTTTTTGCCCCAGTTGTTGCAATTTCCTGATGCAAAGCAGAAGATCTTGGAAGCTGTTGCTGTACATATTCCTCAACCTCCACACTTCCGGACTAATTATTCCATGTATATCACTTATATAAGATAAGTGTGAATAGATTTTTGTTGTATTCATTAAGAAGCAGGTTTTCTATAAAAGCATTGTGTACATCCTGGAGTATGACTGAAGTGCTCTGTAGTTAATCCCAGTGGATAAAGCACAATAATAGAAACTGTTTTTAAAGAAGGCAACATCTTCTGTAACCTGTGTGTTGCTTATCTGAAGGCAGTCAAATATTAGGCTTAAAAACAAGACCTGCATTTTTTGCTTTAGCTTGACAAAGATACCCAGGCCATGGAGACTGCAAATCTCTATTCCTGATGGTCATTTTTGTCCACAAGAACTGTCAGGCATCTTACCTTGAATGTGGCTCCACTGTTTTAAAAAACTTCAAAATATGAGATGGCTTAATTTGCATAATTTAAAAAATTTACAACTTTTAAGTAGGTTCTTTGTATGAATGGGATGGCAGGGTCATCCTTCAGGAAATAAATCATAGTGCTTGCTTTATTTAAGTAGCAAATTGTAGCTATATTATATTGCCTGTAACTTAGCTAGCTTAAAATACCAAATTGTTTATGTTAGTATTAGCTGTGTGAATGTGGAATGTTTTAGGGCAGCCCTCAAATTCTTCAGTAAAAGCAATTCACCATTTTGCAATTTCAGGGTGGTGTTTTCAAAAAGTTTTATCAAATGCTTGGTGGATTTTTCGTTACTTTCTGTGATTTGGGGAAGCAGAATCTGCTGATAAAAATAGAGCCACCATAAAATTTTGTTCTCCACATATGGAGACCTGTTGGAGACTGATAACATTGTTCCTGCCAGGGAGCCTACAGTCTCCATTGCTGACGTAGCTTGTGCCTGTTTAGGTTGTGATTTTGACATCTGAGGGGGAAAAAAATTATAGTTAAGCTTCACTTGTATATTTAACACTGTTCTTGTAATGTGTCCTGAAGAATCGTGGAGTAGTTAGGTAATGAAAGGGTTATAACCTTCCTTAAGTAGCTCAATCTTTGCTTCCACTGGCATGTGGGAAAGCTGTATTTGGTAATAATTGTTTTAACCTCAGGTTTAGAAGTACTTTTCAGCAGGCTTAAAATAGAAATATACATTCATTCATATTTTGTGTGTTACTTTTCACTGTAAATGGCTGCTTGGAATGGGTAGATATGGTTGCTCTGGGTACACTCAGGATGACTTTTTTGTTACCACTCCAAGCACCAAATTTTTCCTTTGGAGGTTCATCTTGCAGCTTTGACTCACTTTCCTAGTAACAGTACTCATACATCTCTACATGTATTCAAATCTGGATTTTATGTTTTTGTTAATTACCACGCTACACTGTGTTCCAGTTGACAAATCACTGGAGCATTCTGTAATTCCTCAGTTTTATCCTGGCTGTGCCAAGAGCCAGATCACATTTGTTCATCTTTTCTCACTGTTCTCTGTCTTCTCCAAAGCACTCTGAAGAACACAGCCTCCTGTAGGATTGCAGTGATAACTCCTGTCCACTGTAGAAGAATGTTCTTGCTGCTACATCCTTTTTGTCTGTCTGTTAAAAAAGGCAAACCAAAAAAACCCCACCCAAACCAAAGGCCAAAAAATAAAAACCAAAAGCTAAAACTACCTTTAAAGAATTTTTGGAACCCTTGTAAAATATCAGATGAACATCAGATACTTCCTTTGTGTATGTGCTGATTGATTTGTTTGGAACACTCCAGTGTAAAAGCGAGGAGTAACTGGATGAAAGGAGGAGGGAGCCTAATTTGCAAAGCTCTCATTAATGTGCAGCTTGTATTGAATGGTTTGAAAGATGTTTCAGGTGTGAGAATAATTGCCTAACCTTTTCCTCCTAGAAATGGTTGAATCAATGAAGAAAGTGGCTGGAATGGATGTGGAGTTGACAGTGGAAGAAAGAAACTTGCTTTCTGTTGCATATAAAAACGTGATTGGAGCCAGGAGAGCTTCCTGGAGAATAATCAGCAGCATTGAACAGAAAGAAGAAAACAAAGGTGGAGAAGACAAATTAAAAATGATTCGGGAATATCGGCAAATGGTAAGATGGAGTTGATTTTACAGCAAAACGTCCTTTAGTTCTGGTCCCCTTGCCATAAACTGCCCTGGTGTTCCAGATTGCCTCTGGTGTGCTGACCTGGAATAGGGTGACAGCCTTGGAAGGCTGGAGATTGTTCCTTACCTGGAGAATAAATCTCCTTGGTGAAGGGGAGAGCTTGAGTGTTTGTGTGTAAACACTCAGAAGGGCAGCAGCCTCAGGAGAGGGAGGGCATTTCCCTCAGTGCATCCACAGCTCTGCCAAGCATCCAAACTGTGCTTGGCACTTTGTCTTCCCTGCTTGTTCAGGTGTGAGGCTGCACCTTCTCAGGAGACCTTATTCTTTCCCCTCCAACCTGACTTACCCCAAGCAACTTGGTTTTTTTGTTAATTAACCCTGTCAAAGGAGGCATTTGGCTGTTAAGCTTCCCCTTCCTTTAAAATTGTTTTGGATCATACAGTGACACTTTCTGTGATTCCACTTCTCTGTCCTAGAGAGTTCAGAGCATTAACACTTGAAGTGTCCCTGGGGGAGGCTCTTCAGTGCTCTTCTTGGCTCTTGCCTTTTGTCACTCCATGTTCTGGGGATGTCATGGTCATCCCAGCTGTGAGACTTGGGTGTGTAGCAACCTCCAGGGCCTTGCTGTTCTCTCCCTCTGGAGAGAGAGGGAAAAATTGATCCACATAACTTCATGCTGACTTAGTGTGTGCAGCTTTACCTAAAATGGAGAACTTGCAGCAAGCTGACTTTCATTGGTAAGGGCTAATGAAACCTTCAGCTCTTAGTGAGTTGTTGTTCCCCCTTCCTGCCTGCCCTAAATGATGGTTTAGCACAGAGCAGACGTGCTCCCTTACTATTTAAATCCCACACATTTCTGCAGAGACTTCATCTCCATTATTTGAGGACAAGTGCCTCCACATGGTTCACATCTTCACTTCCAGAGAAACAGTGGAGTCTGTTATATCACCTGGCACTGATTCATATACCAGCAATGGAAATGATGTTGGCTTGGAAATCTTCTCTCAGGAATGGCTCTGGACTACTTTCTGTTGACTCACAGGGTTTCTGTTGCTCCATGGAGTTGTTAAAGTTTTGAGTTTCTAATTTTATGCTGGCGTGCTGATGGGATGAGGCTCTGCCAGTTACATACAGTCCCAAATAACCTTTTCTTGATGAGTATCTGCAATCTCCAACAGAACATATAAAACAAGACAACAGCTATCCAGTGATTAAATTTGTTTTACACTGTGTGCTTCCAGGTTCTTTTGCACAGGGTTTTGTGGGTAGTTACCATCTTCTGCCAAAGATCCTTTAATTATGAAAAGACTTTTTCCTTATTTTGAAAGGAGTCTAGGAACAGCCATTATTCTCCATCTCTCTTTGTAAAGGACATGTGCCATTCTGGATGGACTGGGGTGCAAGATGTCCGTGTTTGTAGTGCTTGAGGTGTCTGGAGAGAGAGAGAGAAGCCCCATGAAGTTCAGTGTCATGCCAACACTGTGATCATCTGTTAAATCCTGAGAGAGAATAGCTTTCACAGCTGCATGGGAGGAGGAGTGCACTGAGCACTGGCTCTGTACTGGAGGAAGGGTGGCTGTGGCTGTGGCTGCCCTGCTCCAGAGCTTTCCCAAGAGGATTCCAAGCATCATCTGCAGCTGAAGGCCTGACCCTGTTAGTAGCTGCTGGGAGACTTAATATGGGCTGGCATCTGCTCGAAGTGTGTGAATGGGTTTGGGTGGCCTGGGAGCAGGAAGGGCCTGAGGAACGTTTCAAAGGTTGGATGCTGCTGCTCACTGTCACTGCTGAACAGTAGCACTCCTGCCCTGTTGTGCTCAGTGCATCCATGAAGGAGCAGCTTTCAGCAGAATTCTCATCATCACGATTCCCTTGTGAACAAATACTGACTATTGCAGCATTTTCCAGAGTAAGTTCAGTGTTGGGAAAACCTTTCCCAGACTTGAAAGGCTCTGAAGAAGGAAAGCAAACTTCTCCCCCCCAACCCCAGCCCATGTTTGGGAGCCAGTAGGCCACGTTTAAAGCACTGGGAGTTGGAGAGAACCAGCATCTCTAAAAGACACATCTCTCACCTAGCACCAGAAGCAGCTGTGACCTTGCTCAGCTGCAGAATGCTGCTCCAGTAGAAATGTAAAGTTTCTGTAGTAGTTTCTGTGAAAGTATTTATTTGTTGGGTTTGGTGTATGTCAGTATTTACTGTAATTCAGCTCATGGCTCATGTTGGGAGTTTTTTGGAGCTAGTAGCCAGCATGACTTGGGGCAGAACTCGAGGGATGGTGGTGTTAGGAGGGCAGGGCCAGGCTGGCTTTGTCTGAAGTGTGCACTGGGCAATAGTGGGACATGAAAGACAGGCTCTGCCTCTTCCCAAACCACTTCAGCTGAATGGAGCCAAACACATCCATAGCCATGAGGGAAAATGCCATTTACTTGCTTCCTTTGTAGACAGGCTACTCTCCTGCCTCCTGTGGCCATTTGGATACACAAAAGCCCCTGAATTTCTCATCTGGCTGCATCTGTGATGAGAACACGCTGAGGCTTGTGCTCTCCATCCTTGAGAGGCTGAAGTGGTGTGTGGCTGCACACAGTGCAGTTCCCTCCCTTTCATTCAAACCAAATCCATTCCCACACCACAGTACAGGTATTGACCTTCCCTTCCTTCTCTGGAGAAGTGGCACATGGAATGTGTGTTTCCAGTGCCCTGACTTCTCACCTGGGCTGTATTTTGGGGCAGCTGCCAGGCTCTCCTCTATCCCCCCTTCTTAGAAAGAGCTCACTGACCTACTCAATCTGGAACAGATCCTTTTTGTACAAGAGCTTTTAGTTTTGTTGTGGGGTTTTTTTGTTTGTTTGTTTTACTCTTAATTAATTTGATTTGTATTAAGTCTTTTTAAACTAAGCTTGGTCAGGACATTTACCTTGCCCCGGACAGCAGCTGATCTCTGATAACTGTGACTGATCCTTTAAGCAAAGCTGGGAAAGGTCTGTCTGAGATGAAATAGAAGTGTGTACATGTATGGTTATTTAACTAAAGAGGATTAGAAACTGATTTAATTCTTTGCAGTTTTGCTGAAGATCTCTCTGCAAAAGAAGTCATTGAAAAAGAGGATCAAGAGGAAAGAAGTTTGCAGGAACTGACTGCTGGCCAAAGGTTTTATAGCTTTTGTAGCCCAAGAATATATGAAGTAGATTCTTCTCAAGTGACCATATTTCAGCACCTTTCTTAAGCATTTGTCACATAATTAAGTACAGCATCTGATTCTTCCTGTGAATGTCAGGGCATTCTGACATTTGTACATGAAATTTGCTGTCAGTTAATTTCTCTAAAGGAACTTTTGCAAATCTGTTACTTTGTACAAATCAGTATGTGTGTATATGTGCCAGTTTATCATTTATTTTGGATCTGTAATTTTAACACCTTTTGGGTATAACTGCTGTGGTTACAAACCCGGATAGTTCAGGAGCTGTGTGGTGATAAAAGGATTACATGGCAAGGAAAATGCTTAAAGAAAGAAGGAGAGGAGAGCAAGGGCTTGGGTGGGAGGATAGGAAGGGATGATGGACTGAGTGGGGCTGCTCCTGTGATCCAAGACTTGCAGTTCCTGGTAGTTTCTTTAATGCCTTTGCTTGAAATCTCTCTTTAAATATATGAAATCATCTTGAGCCAGAGTTCTCTTCAGCTGTAGCTGTGAAAGTTACTGTGAAATGATGAAAAAGCAGCAGTGGATGGGTGACTGTGCACCAAGCACTCCTACTGGAATGACCCGGGAGGCTCAGAGCCAGTGTGGTTTGGGCAATGTTGGTGTCAGAGGAGGGGTTTCAGCTTTTCTGGGTGTGCTCAGTTTCTTTGCTTGCAGGTGTGAAACTCTCTGTGGTAAGCCCTGACCTCACAGACCTTGCTTTATGTTTGGAACTGGAAAAAATGAAGGTTGCTGTGACTGTTTTCAGTTCAGACTATTCAAATCCAGTATCTGTTTTTAAATAAGGCTTTATATACTGCATTTTTGGCCACAGATTTCACTGTCAGTGTTGATGATTTCTGCTGTTTTGCTGAGTTGCTGCGCTTTGTGTTTTTCACCTGCTTCTGGAGCTTGTTTTCATCTTGTACCTGACCTTTGTGTAACACATCCTGATTCTCTTCTGATACTCCATGATTTTTGTCTTAAGGCTCTTCTTTTAGAGCTTTGCCTCCAAGGACTCACTAGAAATTGGTCTGAAGGTGCCATTTAATTCTGGGGTGTAATGAAGTTGAGCTGATTTGTGTTAATTACCTTCAAATTGTCCCCTTTGCTGTTGCCACTTTCAGGGCAGCCTTCCAGGATCAAAAATGTAAGGAATTGAGTTGTGTAAGCCTGAAATTCTTGCAGAATTACATCCTGAGACAAACTTAATGCAATGGTCTAGCAAGATGTCTTCCAAGGAATTTACAATTCCACTGTTCAGATCCACATTTCATCATCCATCAGTCCCTGCCCTTGTGTGTGCCAGCTAAATGTGCAGAACTGTTTTGCTTAATGCACCTATGGAGCAGCTGAATTTTATTTATTTTTCTTCTGTCCTCCCCCTCTTTGGAATTTTATGATGTTACCTGTTTGATATTTGGGTACTTCTGAAACAGCTTTTAGTCTTAAGTGCTTGCCTCACCCCCTCTTCTAATTTTGGGTTGTATTTTTATTTTTTTTTACTAGGTTGAGACTGAACTGAAGTTAATCTGTTGTGACATTCTGGATGTACTGGACAAACACCTCATTCCAGCAGCTAACACTGGCGAGTCCAAGGTTTTCTATTACAAAATGTGAGTACCTCCTTGAAAGGAAAGGCTTGAAATAGAGACAAAAATTAAATAGCTGTAATGAGAACTTAATGTGAACTATTGTGCAGCTCTTAGATGTAGGAAACAGGAATTTTAATTGAGCTGCTGATGTAGAAATCACATCCCTGCTTGGGTTTTGGTGTTTTGTTTTTTTTTCATGAGCTGAACACTTGTAAAGAGAAGAAAATAAGGTATATCCTGTAGTGATGATTTAAAATTCCCTCAGCTCCTGGTGCAGTGTTGGTAATAACTGAGCAGCAGAGTGCTTGGAGTGCGAATGCCTAAACAGAGATTAATTTAAGATGTTCATTTAGTAAGTGGTGGGAAAAGGAGGATTACTGACTTGCTACTGTTTCTGTTTTCAGGAAGGGGGACTACCATAGGTATCTGGCTGAGTTTGCCACAGGAAATGACAGGAAGGAGGCTGCAGAGAACAGCTTGGTGGCTTACAAAGCTGCTAGTGATATTGCAATGACAGAACTCCCACCAACACATCCCATCCGCTTAGGACTTGCGCTCAACTTCTCTGTATTCTACTATGAAATTCTTAATTCTCCTGATCGTGCCTGCAGGTAGGTGGTGACTGGGGAGATATGGGAGTGTTGTGTGAATACCAAACAAGCCAGAAGTGGTTGCTCCTTGGTTAACTGCTTTTCCTGCTTTCTTCCTGCTGATGTTTGCTCTGGTTGGTATTGATTCACTGGGAAGGTTTTCAGCATCACTATTTTCTTTGGAGTCCAGAGCCACACGTTTGTGTGGGAATAATGGTGTGTGAGAAGCAGAGCAGTGACAGACTTGAACTGATCAGCTAATGGCAGTTCAGCAGGTTAACTCTGTGCATGCCTTTAAACTGCCCAAGGTGTGAGGTGATTTAAGTTCTCCTCACGAGCTAGGAGGTACTGATTCCTGTGACCTGTGAGTAGGTACAGAGTGGCAGTGATGGAAGCCAATACCATTTGTCTCCTGTCACTGCATATTACACTGAGATTTTAGCAGCCCTTAATCAGTTGTATTGCAAGATGTAGAAATGTTTAATGAAACCAGTATTCTTAAATAAAAAGTTTCTTAGAGCTCACAAATGACTGGTGTTAACCTGTGCTTCTGGATCATGCTCAGCAATATTTGTTAAGTCTTTGTTCTGTCATTACAGGTTGGCAAAAGCAGCTTTTGATGATGCTATTGCAGAACTGGATACACTGAGTGAAGAAAGCTATAAGGACTCTACACTTATCATGCAGTTGTTACGTGATAACCTGACACTATGGACTTCAGACATGCAGGGTGATGGTAAGTGAGTCCTGCTGGAAAAGCTGCATCCCTGACCCAGGAAACAGCCTGAAAATGGAGAGGGCTTTGGTGATTTACATCTGTCTCTCCTCATAATGACCCCCTTGCACTCCTGTCCTACCTTAACACTGGATGAGGTGATAGGGGTGACCCTGGAGTCTTTTGAGCAGCTTCTCAGCTCTCACTTCAAGGAAGGAAGTGTGAAATTAGCACCACTCTCCCCACGTGGCACCTGTGGTTATTGTAAAAGCAGTGACCTTCTTTATTTCATCTTTCCTTTCTTTCTGCTTGTCATGTTCATCTCTGGCTGTCACTCCCACCTGATGTGCACCTCCAGTGCAGGAGGAAGCACTGCAGATGCTTTAGTTCCCCTTTATTCCAGGTCACTCCACATTCTCATTGCCAGAGCAAATGCCAAATGTGACCCCTGGCAGTACCAGAGGGGACATGGGTTGCTTCTGTTCACTAGCAAAGGACAGTACAAATTTTTGCAGTGGTTTTGGCACACTGAATGGACTTTCCAACACTTAAACTTTCACATACAGTGCTTAGTATAAATCTGCTCATTTTAGGCTTTCTCTCTTGGAGAGACAAGTGAAAAGAGTTGGCTTCCTTTACTTTTAACTTGGAGGGGAAGAATTAAGTCCTGTTAAGACTATTTTGTACCTAAAAATGTACCAGAGCTTAGGAACATCACTGCTGAACTTCACATAAGTATGTGAGTGTCTTAAAATTTTTGGTAAGCTGTTCCTTGTTGCCACACAGCATTCCTGGGGTTGCTTCATTGGTGGTGTGTCCAATTTGAAAGCAAATGCAAAGTCTTTTTACCTTTTTCCTGACTCCCTGTTTTTATGTAGGGTCATGGGTTTGTTTTGAAGTGTTGTTACTTGATAGCTTCTCACTCTGCTCTTTGGGCTGCTGAGAGAACTGGGAATCCTATAAATGTGTGGGCTCTTGGCTCTGGGTTTACTCTACATCCCAGTGGAGTTACTTGCACCTCCCTTTTCAAGGATGTAAGATTATCTCATGGTGCAGGATGGATCCTGGATGGATCTGTAGACTCTTGTAACAAAACACTGCAGGTGTTGGATGCCTTCCTTGCTATGGGTAGGCGAGAAAAGAATGTTTCAAATTCCCACAATTAAGATACAACTTTTCCTTTTTTTTGTTGTAACCAAATACCCTGGTGCTCTGTGGAAGCCATTTCAGTGCAGTAACAAGGCTGGATCAATGTGGGATAGTACCAGTATCTTCCAAAGAGTGTTTTCCAAAAGCTCTCGATTTGGCCATGACTGATGTGTCTCGTGGATCTTGGATATTGTAATAGCTCCACAAGGTTATTTACAGGCTCTTTAGGTTTTGCAAAAAGAAACAGAGATTTGAATTTCTTGCTCCACAACATGGAAAACAGATACTTTGATTCTTCCTGGAGTATTTAATATTATCCTGGTTACTGGTGCCAGAAAGATAATGATTACAGAATGGAAAATTCTGTAGGACTACTTAAAATCGTGGTGGAATTCTTCAGATCCAGAAAGAAAGTGTATATGTAGAATATTTAGACACAGGTGCAAAGTTAAGTTTCCTTATACTTTGCCAATACTCTGAGTGCATTTCCAGCTGATGCTTCCAGAGCTTCATATTCCCAAATGGGCAGAGCCTTTGAACAATGAAATCAATAGTGGCACAATTTGCAGTTTGCAAGGGGTGGGAGAAGCTTGGAAAGGGCTTGTTCTTTGGCATTAAGCTTTTCCCTGTTTCCATTTCAGCTGTGCAGGGTGTAGGGATATGAAACAGGCATTCCCCAGCTGCTGCTCTCCCATCCCAATCCCTGTAGCTTTCCCATGGCCTAGACGAGTGTTGAGTTTATTTCCATGCCTGTAATGTCATCTCCATATGATTCCTGTTCTCCCCTTCTTTCCTGTTGTATAGATTCCTAAAGGAAAGTCCAACTGTTCATTTCCTAAAAACTCTACTTTGTAAGTCTCTTGTCGTGGCTCACTGGAGTTTTCAGTGTCAGTTTTCCTGTCACTAACAGTGCCTGCCTCTGTCACCTGCTGCTGACCAATGCTTGTGTCCCTGCTGCCCCTCCTGTGGCACCTCTCCCCCTGCCCAGGGATGATGTGCTTGACTAAGATCCAGAGTAACTCCCATGTTTGGGAATTGAGCTGCAAACCTGGATGGATTTAAGAATATTTGGGCATGAAAAGTACTTTACAATGGCCCAGTAGAGGAGTATTTGCTTAAGTGTGTTGGTTAGAGCATGCTCAGATCTTCTAATCTGGGTTACGGCCTCTGCTTTCCTCTCTTAAGTGATCTGAATTCTATCTATAAACTTTGTTGTTGTTGAATGTCCTGTGTTCCTAGGCCCCTTCTTCCAAAATCTACCTCCTGTTGTACCTGGTGGTAATCCTGAATCTGGACATACTCTGAGCAGACATTCTGGTTATCTGCTGGAAGTCATCAGTCTCATTTGATTGGGTTTTATTGCAAATGAAGTTTTTAATTACTAGTTGCTGTTTATTGCCCTTAAGAGAGTACCATCTTACGTGGTTACAGATAATTGTAAGCACTTTTTCAGTTTCCGTTATCAATTAAGTGAGTTGTGCATGTGTGATGGCACCAGCTGAGGTATGTGGAACTTCCCCAGCTGCAAAGCCCTGCAGAAGGTGCTGCTTGGGGTGGCCTGGGCAGCTGAAATGTAACCAAACTACAGGAATTCTCATGGACAGACCCCATTCCACTGCATGGCACAGCCTGGTTGAACAGAGACATTAATTTCCACAAGATGTTTTTCTCTAACGACCCCAAGGCCAGGGTTTCTTGTCAGGTTGGACTTGCAGTAGGGTGTTTTTCGTAACTTTGATAATTCCTGCCATCAGTGTAACTGTATAAAATTGCCTGAGTATGCTTCTGTTGTTGAGACTTGAGTGGGCTTGGGCAGAAAAACTTAAAGATGAGGGTTTGAGGAAGGTATTTCCTGATCCAAGGATGTTGATCCATGGCTCTTCCAATGGTTTCTGCCTCGGCTGCCCAGCCCTGGCTCAGCAGGACTGCTCACCTGCGTGGTGTCAGTTTTCAGGGCTGGGTTTGTTTGTCCTCAGTGTTCTCATGGCCTGGCTGCAGTTGTTTGTGAAGGGTGCAGGTGATTCCAAGGCTTAACTTCCATGGGAACGCTTCACTCCGGAACTGGCAGTGTGGAGTGGGAGAGTGAGCCTGTATTGCATGGAACTATTAATCTCTAGGTGCCTGTTGAGCCTTTCTGCAGCTCTCAGTTTTAAATGGTAACATTTTCCTTACTTCTTCCCACTTCCTTCCCCAGGTGAAGAACAGAATAAAGAAGCGCTGCAGGATGTGGAAGATGAAAACCAGTGAGACACAAAGGCCAACAAGAGAACCCATCTCTGACCACCCTCCCCCTTCCCCACAAAAACCCTCAGTGTCACTCTGAGAACCACCAAATCTGACTTTTACATTGGGTCTCAGAATTTAGGTTCCTGCCCTGTTGGGTTTCTTTATTTTTATTTTTTTTACACAGTTTAAAAGTTCTTAAAGGCAAGAGTGAATTTCTGTGGATTTTACTGGTGCCAGCTTTTAGGTTCTTTAAGACACTAACAGGACTGCGTAAAGGCTCTTTCAGCATTACTGTATTGTCTCTGCCAGCTGTGGTGACATTGCCATCAGACCTGGATGTGACACCTGAAGGCCGTGTAGGGAGAGATTGGTCCTGGCCAGGTAGTGCTCATGTGGTGGCATCTTTCTTTTTTTTATAACTGTTTAAACTGAATTTTATACCAATGTTTCAACTTAATTGGGTGTTTCGCTTGAAGTTGCGAGGTTGCATTTGGGACATTTATTGTAGTGGTTTTACTGTATAAAAACAAAAAGTTTCCAAACTGCTGAAATGTTGCTGAAAATCATGGTGCTGGTAACAGTTCAACAATCCGTGGCTGCTCATTCTTGCCTGTTCTTTACTTTCCCTCCAAGCAGGTTAGCATTGAAGGTGGCATTGATAAGCCTGCATGCGTGTTCAATATTTTTTCTTTTCTCCCTCCCCTCTCCCCATCTCCCTTCGCTCGCTCAACCTCTTTTGTTCAGTATGTGTAACTTGAAGCTAATTTGTACTACTGGATATCTGACTGGAGCCACAGATACAGAATCTGTATTGTTCTTACTGAAACACAGCATGGAATTAACATTAAACTTAAATAAAACAAACCTAAATTAAAAATGCCAACCATCACTATGACTTTCTTTTAGAAGAATAACTTTCCTTTGTTGCTTGTACTAGGAACAGTTGGAGGGGGAGAGAGCAGCAGGAACAGCCTTGTTCTTCAGACAGGAGATAAGGAAGATTTGGTCTGAGCGTGAGTTGTGCTGCTGGGAGCAGCCCTTTTATCCAGTCTTTCCCTATATAAAACCCTGGGAAATGGTTGGGGAATTCCTTTCACCTGCTGTTGCAGCACTTCTCATCCACTCCAGTTCCATGGATGGAGAGAAGGGACACGGGTTATCTGCTCTGCTGGCAATAACCTGCTCCTTGTAATGGACACAGAGGTGGAGCTGGGGCTCAGCCTTCCCCTGGAACATGTAAGGAAACTGCACCAAGGACAAGGGGGTTGGTTTTTTTGTAAAAATTTATTCAGCGTAGTCTGGCAGAGGTTATACACCAACACCTGCAGCACATCCCGGGGGAGGGCCTGCAGTGTACCCCAAATCTCAGCCTGGGGCAGGGCTGGACAACAGCATCATGTCAGGAACCAGAGACAGAGCTGAGGGGGTGAGAGAGGCAGCGTGGGCTGAGATCCATTCAGGGCTGGCTGTGGCTGCAGCAGCAGGGAGGGGAGGATTTCTAAGGCAAGCAGAGCAGGATGCACAGGCTGGGCTGTGGAGCTGTGCCACATGCAGCAGGAATTCCCTGGGAGCTGTGCACCCTGCAGGGTTAAAGGAAGCTGCTGAGGATGAAGCTGTGCTGCAGCCAGCAGCCAATCCCTGTGTCCCTGGAGCTGTGGGGCAGCAGCAGTGCCCAGGCCTCCCTCGTTAGGCAGCACTGAGGCACTGATAACAAATACTGTGGGAATCAGACTTCCAGTTATCGCTGGCAACAAAGGGAAAAGGCATTTTTCCTGAAGGTGCTGCTCTGAGCCTGCGGAGCTGTGTGGGGAAGGGGAGGGAAATTCATGTTCATCCCATGGCCAGCCCAGAGCAGTGGTAACCTCTGCAGTTTGTGTTACATTGTGTTTGTGTGGATATGAAAAATTCCTACAGTATAAAAATAGAGAGCAAGAAATGGGACAGCTGACTTCAAAAAAAGATAAAAGTCTCTGGCTCCTGATCAGTGAAGTAGTTACATGATGGGTTTTTCAGGTTATACCTTATAACCATAAACTAAAAACAACAGAAATTCCAAATCTAAAACATAAAAAGTTTCCACATCAACTCCGTCTCTCGTAGTGCATCTCATCCTTGGCTATAAAGTATTTACAGGTTTTACTCATTTACACAATATGGCTTCACTATATTTGTAACACAAAGCATTAAAACATCTCCAAGAGCAAAATTCTTCATAAAGGTGATGACAAGCAAAGTTTGGCATTTCATTGATTTGGCTGAGAAAGCAGCAGAGTTACTTGTTTTCTGATTGTGCTTTTTTTTTTGGTGATGACAAGCACAACTTTTGGTCATTTCCATCAGGGTTTAAACTCTCCCTCAAAGCCCAGCTGAAGGTCCTGAGCTGCGGTTGCAGGGATGCTGTGCTGGACCCCAGTTCAGTCAGGTAAGGAAGAGAGGAGAAGGCCTTTGTTTGGGACTTTGAGAGTAAGACAAGAGAGCGAGGATGCATTTTGTGGTTGTTCTGAAAGTGCAGGTCTTTGGTAATAACAGAAAGAGCAAAGCAAGGAGGGGGGTTTGCTGGGAACAACGTTCAGCCAATTCCATGGAGGGAAAGGTCCTGGCACAGGGAATTGTTCATCATCGGGAATTCAATCGAGGAGCGACCTGCAGGAGGAGGACAGGTTTGAAAGTGTGTTCAAAATGCTGCAAAAGGTTTAATTCCTGAACATTCTGAGGCTGGGCAGTCTGTGGTCTTAATGGGAGCTCTCAGCTCTGCTGGAAGGGGAGTCAGTGCAGTCGGGATTTGTGCTGGATTTAGTTCTGCATAAGCTGGGATGTGACAGTGCATAAATCAGCTGTAGGGCTGATCTGACCACCAGGATTGCCACAAACAAGCTGAGAAGGGGAGAGGGTTTTGTTTGGGTTTTAAAATGTATTTAAAATTTGATTTTCTAGGAAGTAAATGAATGTTGGGGGCAGGGGGAATAAATGAGTGCTGGGCCGGTCCCTTGCTGAGTGTGAGGTGAGCTTGGCATCCCCTCAGGGCTGCAGGAGCCCCATGCCCAGCTCCAAGTGGGGGAAAGGCTGGGATAGCAGGGCACTGCCCTTGGCAGGAACAGCCCATGGCACATGTCCCGTGTCAGAATGCTGGTTTGGATCCAGGGTGAGTGATCCCCAGCCCACACTCACCACTGTTAGATGCCCGTTCTTGGCTTTGGCTATGAGCAGTTCTGATCCCGAGATGAAGTCGATGATCCCTTCTTTGCCTTGTCCTACTGTGAACTTTATGCTGTGAAGAGCAAAGGGTGAGAACAGCTCTGCTGAGCATGAGGGACTCTCCAGGAGCTGGCTGTTAACAGAGCTGCAGTGGATCTGCTCTGGAGCCCTGGGGTACAGGAATGTTTCCTTCAGTGCTGAAGCAGAGCCGAGGCAGGGCCCTGGTGCCACTCACCTGCCCTGGTTGATGTTGATGTTGTTGATTTTGTTGGCCAGAATGGCTGCTTTTGTCAGTGTCTCGATCACGTGGTCACTCTGCAGGACAACATCTCCCTGGGAGGAGAGTTCATGCTTTAGGAGTGTGGCTTTAATGTCACTGTGTACCAAAACTACCCTGCTGTAAGGGACAGGGACAGCACCAGAACCACTGCTGAGCCCCAGCTGAGAGCACAGGGAAATAGCAGTGAAAGGCCCCTTGGAGCTGGCACAAAGCACATCCCTGTCACCCTGTGTGCCCCCCTGTGCCTTTCACCCTCTCTCCAGGGGCTGGAGAAGGGAGGGATGAGCCCCCAGTACCTTCTGCTTGTTGTCCTCACAGTGCACGTGCAGCACAAACAAGTTGTCGCTCAGGCTGCTGACCGAGATGCCTGGGGGAGAGATGGGAGGGTCAGCAGCATTGCCAGGACCTGGGGAGTGCTCCACAGCCTCTCCCAGGAATGCAGCAACTGTTCCCACACAGCACAGCTGAGAGGCTGCAGGGAGCTGAGGGGCCAAAGGCTGCAGTGGCCATGCTGCAGCAGGCTCAGCCGTTCTCCCCCTCCCAGAGAATCCAGTCCCTGTCAGATATTCCAAGGACCAAAAGCTGCGGAAGAGGCCCAGGCAGCTGCGGTGCAGGAATGGTGCAGCTCCCCTGTGGTAGGGCCCTGCAATTGGGAACTCACTCTGGGCAGGGTTCAGGGAGATGAACTGAGTCATTTCAGTGACATTTCATGGAGCTTCGTTTTAGAAAAACTCAATTACAAGACACTAAAATGTTTGCCAGGATCAGCTCATCCCACTCTTGTCCAGGATAAAGACAAATTAGGGTTGGTATGAGTGCATTAAGAAGTGCAGCTGAGATGCAGGGTCAGGACTGCCCAGCCCTGTGCCATCCCCACCTGTCAGGTTGGAGTAGTCAATCCGCTGCTTGATCTTGGACTCCTCCACGATGATGGCTGAGCTCTGGGTGAGCAGCAGCTGCCGTGCCCTCGCCTTGTAGCCCTTCCTGTCGTACTTGACCACGGGCACTGCGTACTGAAACACGAGTGAGCAGGGCCACAGCCCACCCGGGGCACTGCCAGCGCCCAGCAGGCACCGAGCAGGGCTTGGGAAACCAGCAATGCAGAAAATTCTCTGTGCCAGAACTTCCTTGCTGCCCCAGAGCAGCTCTGGACACACTCTGGTGGCTGCACTGATTGGGGAAACCCAGGTTTGGTGTCACTCTGGGGCTTTCCCATTCAGTTCTTAACTGACATCATTAAACTGCCCAAATCTCCACTTTCTAATCCATCAGCTCTTCCCAGACTGTCCCCTAAAGTATTACAAGCTTAATACAATGTAAAATTCTTGCTGTACTTTCTCCAGAAATCTCATCTGCCTCTCTGCTGAATAACTCTGGGAGCTTGAGAAAAGTATTAGGACACATCTCTCACCTTAAGTGCTTCATTTTCCAGTGCCTGAAGGACTTTAGTATTTATTTCTTCTCTACCTGTATTAAAAGCAGAGACGTGGGGGGGTCACAAAGGAATTTCCAGCAAGAAAAGAAGAGATTAATCTCCCCTTTCCTTCCTCCTGTTAAACTTGGCAACACCCACTCACCCAGTCGAGTGTTGATGAAGAGCCTGGGAACACTCTGAGGATAATTGTCTTTTTTACCCTTGAAAATCTCACTGGCAATTACTTTTTGTTCCAGCTGCAAGGACAAAAGAAGTGTTTTTGTATAAAATTTCTCCTCTTTAAAAAGATACATTGGTATTAGAAGAGACATTCTCTTTGTGGTTTCATAAGCAGTCATCATTTAGTTCCTGTTTGGATGAGGAGTCACCCTAAACCTTCAGTCCCTCAGAGGTGGCAGAGTTCCAGCCACTGCCCCTGCCCTGAGCTCTGGGGTCCTGTGCTCCAAGAGCAAACCAGGGACTGGGAAAGTGGGAAATGCCCACTGCTGTACTCAGGGCCAGGGCTGTGACACAGGACAAGGCATCTGAGATGATTTACAGGGAAAAACGGGGATAAAAGAGGCTCCTTATCAGTGAGTCTGGTTTGCTGGGGGAAAGCAACTGCTGAGCTGAGTTAATCCCATGTCTTTACTCACAGGCTCAGCCCCAGCCTTTCATTCCAGGTGTCCATGCACTGCAGAAGGTGAGAGACTGTGCAGTGAAAAACCTCCGTGGCACTTAAGCCAATACCTCCTATTAGGTCTCTTTACTGAGCTTATTTTTTTTAATATAAAAACTCCCTCCCCCTACCTTTCCAGGAGATGAATCAAATCTCAGTATCATTTTTATTCTTTTTAGCTAAAACAGGGCAGCTGAAACTGTTCCTTTAACTTCTCTGTTTGGAAAATGACTGGGTTTGTGTCTGCAGGATTCTTACTCTCTACTTTACATGGTAGAATAATGCAGCTTCTTATATTTTTAGCTTCCATGGGCAGAGTAACAGGGCCTTTAAATAGAGAAATTATGTAGGGGTTTGGCTCCACTGACTGTTTAAATTGTACCTATTCAAATATGTATAGAATGGGGTCTCTTCTGTGCACATTCCAGTCTTTTAGTATTTTGTTTTTAACCTAAACCCCAGTCAATGACTCTGTTCCTGTGGCACCCCAGAAAGCAGCAATTCAGACCCCTCTGGCTCCCCAGAGCAGGGCCCTGGCCCTCCCATCCAGCTGCCCCTCTCCTCCACGTCCTGCAGGCTCTTGGCAATGTCAGGGAAACCCTACAAAGGTGCCTCATACCTGCTGCTTCCACTCGGGGCTGATCCTCTTGCAGTAGGTCCAGACCATGTTCTGCATGCAGAGCCTGCGCAGGAGCTGCGACGCCTGCGGGGAGCCCACGGGAAAGGGGAGGGGTCAGAACCAGGGACAAACACAATGGGGACACAACAGGGACAAACCCAACAGGGACAAACCCAATGGGGACACATCCAATAGGGACAAATCCAATAGGGACACATCTGATAGGGACAAACCCAACAGAGACAAACCCAATGGGGACAAACCCAACAGGGACACATCTGATAGGAACAAACCCAACACTGACAAACCCAACAGGGACAAACCCAGTAGGGACAAACTCAAAAGGGACAAACCCAACAGCCAGAACACTGATAAACCCAACAACGTCAAACTTGAGTGGGACAAATCCAACAGGGACAAAAACCCAACAGCTCAGAGCCACTGACAAACCAATAGGGACAAACCCAACATGGACAAAAACCCAGCAGCTCAGAACCACTGACAAACCCAAAGGGACAAATCCCAAAGCCCAGAACCTCTGACAAACCCAAGAGAGCAGCAGCAACAGCACAAAATGCAGTGCTGGGTTAAAAAGCTGTTTCCTGACCAAGAATTAAACAATAAGTAGTTTAATTTTTGCCTTTCTCTGTGAGGGTTTGTTCTGTGATTTCCTTCCAGCTGTACCTTCAATCCAAACAATTCTTTGGATAAGGTAACTTGGATTTTCTGCAACATTTTGGTTTTGAGCAGACAAACCAATTCAAGCAGATGCAGAATAATAACAGCAACAGAGGGAACTGAATTTCTTAAGAGAAAAATGGATGGGAATTTCAGAAATGGATGAGAAACCCAGGAGAAAATGGTGCTGCAACAGCATCACACCCCAAGAAGCTGCAGTCCTCCAGCCCTGGATTCCCCTCCCACATCCCAGGGGTCATTCCCACCTCAGAGAGCGATGGGGGAGGAGTTGGCCACGATTTGTCCAAGACATTTTTTGGTAAGTTCCTCTTGAGGTTCATCAGGAAGGAGAATCGGATGTAATCCAGGAAATATTCATTCTCTGGGCACCGCGGGTGGTTCCGGTAAATGAAGCCTTTAATGAACCTGTGAGTGTGGAAAATATTGTTAGAAAATTTTAAAAGTCATCAAAATTAGTGGTATTTAAAGGTTCTGTTTCCTGGGCTTTACTTAATAGTTGTAATTTATTTTTTAAAAACTGTGTAGTGAGAAAAAAGTTTATTTTTAGCATCTTATTGTTAAGCAATGTGATGTTTGAGGGCTTGGGCTGCTCTTCACACACCTCCTGATGATCTCCACAGCCCATTTCCTCTTGGCAGCTTTTCGGCGTCCCAAGGTTCCCCTCCACCAGGACTGGATGGCAATGGCTAAAAATAACACAGAGATTTTGGATTAAGGGAGCTCCTTCATCTCCAAACTGACTCCACACAAAAGTGGCACCAAAAACGCTCAGGAAAACCCACCCTGGATATAAACAGCTTTCAGTGGGGCACAAGGGCAAGAATGTGAGTTGTTAATAATATGATACATTGGATAAATGTCAGTAAAAAGATGGGAAGTGCTGTGGGAGCTGCTGGGGGAACATCACTGCCTCTTATCTCTCATACCTGAGCGTTTCATGGTCAGGAATTTCTTCCGGCGGTAGAAACCTCTCCACGTCGCCTGCATTTTTGTGGCTGAAATTGCAAGAAGAGCAGCAGTTCACAACCGTGACCGAGCAGATTTTGGTAGATAAAGACTCAACATTTTAAACAGAAATTCACTTCAAGTGTTAGTGCCTCACCCAGACTCTGCTTCCTCACTTCCAGAGCATCTTCTGTCGCAAACAAGGTCTTGGGAAAGCGGATAAAAATCTTTGTTCTAGAAATAGAAATGCACAATTACATTTAACACGCTGGAGCAGCTTGCTTTTGGCATCCCCTTTGGGCTCTGTAATCTTTCCCTCCCCCATTATCTAGAGAAGCTTTATTTCCAAGGGACAACACGGACATGCAGTGATTCATAACCTCCGAGTCAGAGCACAGAACTGACCGTCCCATTTTGTATTCTTCTGGTTTGTAGCCAAGATGCTTCACCAGCACAGCCACCCCATCGTAGGGCCGCCCATCCCACGTGGGCCACGTCTCTGGACACAGGGATTTGTACCTGGGAATTGGCAGGAGAAGAAATTAAGAGAGAGAAGTGAATTCCAAAGACGGGGAGAGGCCACGGAAAGGGAGGAGAGAGCCCAAGTTTCCCAACCCTCTGTGTGGTAGAGCTGCCCCTGTGCTGTTCAGAACAGCTCCCCAGCCTCAGCATTGATGGGGTGATGATCAGGGAGAGGGAGCAGTAGGGGGAAAGAATTCCAAAGCAGCTTTACCTCTGCAGGAACACCTCGTATTTCCTGCGGTAGGCGAAGCCGGCTCGGCGCACCCGCAGGTTCTCCATCAGCCCCAGGTACTTCACCTGGTGTCGGATCAGGACTTCATCAAATCGATCTTGGCAGGGCATGGAAATGGGAAAACACAATCAGTGCACAGCTGCCCCTTTGGAGAAGGGGAATGTTCAGCTCTTGTTGTGTCTCACACAATTATCTTTAACCTCTAACGAGTCCTCGCAGCCCAAGTCCCACAGAACTTTGTGTCTCCTGCCTGTACCTCCAGCCCTTTTAAATTATTTATATTTACTTCCAAAATGAAGTTTTCCTTTGGCATGTTTTATGCATAGAGGAACCAAAAAGGAGGGAGAGTAAGGCCATTATAATGGATTTACATAGGACAATAATCCTGTCCTTTAACCATGACCTTCCTCTACCCAAGAGCAGTGCTCCCCCATTCCAATCCCTGCCTGCTGGCACTGCCACCCCCTCCCTACAAAAGCTCAGGCACAGACCCAAAATGAACCCAAAATTGTGCAGGGCTTCATTTCTGCTCCTTTCTGTGCCTCTCTGACCGGGATCTGTGCTCTGTCTCTGTGCCCAGGGCCATACCAGCCTGTTTGGCATCGTTGGGTTTCATGCAGCGGATGTAGGAGGGTTCTTTGGACATCAGGATTTCCATGAGTTTGGCGAGGCTGTTTTTGAACTGAGTTGCTGCCTAGGAGAAAAGGAAGAAAACTACACGTGAAGGGATGACTTGGAACTGGCTGCAAACCAGAGGAATACAATGTGAGGGGTTTGCATTCAGGTAACGTCAGAGAGTTCATGCTTTAGAAAGAGCACCAGCCACAGCTCCCTCCAGCTCGAGTTCTCACCGTTTCAGGTCTCTTTTTGTCTGTCAGCTCTGTCCTATCAAAGCACTGGTTTATGATGGGGTTCTCTGAGTTGCACATGGTCTGCAGAGAGAGATGTTTTCAGAGATGAAGCACAGAGAGCTACCAGAGAAACAAAACTTTCTAATAACAAAATGAACGCTGGGATTTCAATCACTCTTTTCAGACTGCAGCCCTACAGACACTCAGCCTCCAGGCAGAATCTACAAGAATCCTTTCCCTCAGCTGCCACCCCATTTTAAACCCAGCTCCTGATTCTGTTCTGGAAACCTCCTTGTCTCCACACTCACCTCCTTCAGGTTCCGGAAGAGAAGGTCATTGTTTTTATCTAGAAAACCTGGAAGAAAAACAAACCACTCAGGCTGTTCCATGGGAACTCCAAGGCAGGGATTTGAGATTTGAAATTAATCTGGTTGATCAGGTGATGTGGGGATGTATTTTAGGCCAGGATTTTTGCTTTTTCTGTGTTACCTGTGACACTGTAGGTGACATCTCCGGCGTAGTGCGAGAGGCGGAACTCCTCCCGCCCCAGCGACTTGCGCGTCTTTTGGTCAGCGAGTTTGTGCCTGGGGAGGGAGCAAAAACCTTCAGGTGAAACTAAATTCTGCAGGATTCACTTCAAAAAGCACCAGGAGATTCAATCCTGGAGTGGGACTGTGCAAAGGTGGGCTGGGAATGTAAACTGGACTTGGTGGTTTTCAGGTAAATTAAGTTATCGACCAGCATGTCATAGAAGTGCCATTAAATGTAATGGAAAGGGGAATTTCAGTGTTCCTTGCAGAGTGGTTCTGTGTGCACATAAGATGTAGAGGTCCTAAGATGAGCATTCAGGTTAAAAGCAGAACATTCAGAATAAACAGACATTTGGAACTCCAAAAGTGAAGTAAATCATCTGCGAGGTGAGAGGCGAGTCAGTAACAGGAGTTTTGTTACCCCTTTTACAATTCCGAAGCTCAGCCAGGCACTTAGTGTTGACAACCTACTTTATATTATCTTAAATATCAATCAAATCTCTTTGTAAAAGAAAATGATCATCATTTTTTAGGTGGGAGCCAGCACAGTGAGGATGTTATTCCCAGCCTGGGATCCAGCCCTGCCCTCAGCTGTGGGAACACTCACGTGAGAAAATGAGGATGGTTCTTCACAGTCTCCTCCAGTTTCTCCAAGAATGTCGTGTCTGTGGCATCCCCAGGTCTCAGACACTCCTCATCCTACAAACACACATATTCCAGGGATTTCTGAGTGGGCTCTGCTTCACTGAAACACTGCCCCAGTTTGGCCCTTTGGCCTTCCCACAGGTAATTAGCTCAATAAATGAAGAATTGTCGAGCTGAAAAGGAAAAAATTTCCCTCCTTCCAGACTGCCAGGATTGGGAACTGCTTTCCCCAGAGCCCATGGAGGTGATACAATGACTTTTAATGGTGTCACTGTTCAGTGATTTATTGCTCTTCCCACCTACTCAAACAGTTCCAACATAAACTGATTTTTTTCCCAGGTTTTCCCCCTTGTTTTCCGCTACACTGCCTCAATTTTTTCATTCAAAAAGGTGTTTTCAACTCACCAAAATAGAAATGATGCCTTTGAATTTCTCTTCCACCAAATCACAAATTATTTTGTTATTGAAATACTGAACTGGCTCCCACTGCAAAGACAAGAAATCACACTTAGGTGAAAACAACTCTAGACTGGGAAAAAAAACCAGGTAAATTTCAGAACATTTCAGAGAGCACCTGAAAAAGCTGTCAAAGCTTTTTCACTCATCACATTTGTTTTCCTAACATTCCTTTTATTTAAATCAGGGCAAAAGCTTGGGATGGCATTACTTACTTCCAGCTGTCTCACACAGTTACCAGGGTTTCAAAAAGAAGGGGAAAAGGATGGAAGTTTCATTTTTTATTTGGAGATCACAGCAGCAGCTCTGGAAGGAGAGGGAAGGGAGGATTTGGGCTCTTACCGCGATGCCCTCAGACTCGTACTCCTCCTGCTCCGATTTCAGTGTGAGTTCTATGAAGAGCTGCTGCAACTTTTCATTGCAATAATTAATACAAAACTGCTCAAAGCTGCAAAGAAAAATCAGAAAAATCAACACTAAGGCTGGAGCAGGAGTAGTTAAGCTACAAACAGTGGGGGCAGCAGGAATACAGGAAAGCAAAAGAAACAGATTTTTGTGGAGTTTTGTTCAAAGAGTTCCAGTAGGACATGAAGGATGGAACATNTAGGAATACAGGAAAGCAAGAGAAACAGATTTTTGTGGAGTGTTTCTTTGCTGACTGTACAAGTTTAGTAAGTTTATTATTTAGGGAAATTCAAAGAGTTCTAGTAGGACATGAAGGATGGAACATGGAGGAACAAAAAAACTTTGAATAAAGGCCCAATAACAGCAAATTTGAGAGTCTTGGTTTAGTGCTCCCTGCCATGGAGGTCCTGGCCTCTCTCAGTCCCATCCCCTGATTTATCACCACCATGGGAAGATGCCACAAGAGCCACCCCTGGGCTGCAGAGCTGGAAAAAGGCATGGCTCAAGCTATGGCATCAATACACCCCAAAAACCCAAGAGTTTATTTAAAATACCAGGACCATTAAGAGCTGTAAATGCTAATTATTAGCTGGATGCCCCAAGTGTTAGAAGCCCTGTGATTATCAGTTTTTCACCTGAATTCCTGACATTTAAATGCCACCTCTTTTACTAAGGAATGGAATAATCCCTTGTTTCCCAAGGGAGAGTGAACATTGTAACTGGATAAAGTCATTCCCAATTTATCGAGACAAACCTGTTGTGCTGGAAAACCTCAAACCCATAGATGTCCAGCAATCCTAGAACTGTTGTACTTCTCCAGCCTGGAAACTTCTCTTCCTGCAACAGAGCAGAAAATAAATGTAGGAGTGTATTCACAGAACGATCCAGCCCTGGATCTCCATCATACAATCACAGCGTTTACTATGCAATTTGGAAAACAAATTAATTTAGAAAGGACTAAAAGCACAGAACTTGCTTTGCAGCTGAGAGATTTGGAAATTGCTTTTTGTACCACCAAACAGAAGAGTCACTTGCCTTGTAAGCCAGGGATTTGTTGACCTTGTTGACCAGCCAGGAGAAGGTGCGGCCATAGACGGCCTTGGCCAAGGCGTCCCTGGCGTAGGCAGCCTGCTCCAGGTTCAGGGGACTGACCAGCTGCAGGCAGGAGCAGAAAAAAGCCACTCAGCAGCCCCTCAAACCAAGGGATCTCCTTTTCCTGCTTCACCATTAATAAAGAGCCACCCAAACCCATCCTGCTCATGGCTGAACAGTCACCGGTGCAGTGACAACCTCCTGGGAGGGGTGACAAGGAAAGTGCTGGCAGAGCTGATTCATTTCATCCCTTCTGCCTCCCAAATGCCCAGGGCCTGTTCTTACCTCCTCCCCTTTTGCTATGATCTTCTTGTGGGTCAGTGCATCCCGAAGGACAGAGCCATCCACTGCCAGGAGCTGCAAGCAGGATATTCAATCAATTTATGGAGCTGGACACTCCATTCTCCTAAAATCCCAGCCTGGCAAAACAACTCTTTATTCCCACTCTCACTGCAAGACCTCTGCAGCATCAATCCCTCCCTTCCCTCCTTTCTGGCAGGGCTAGGAGCTAACAAATGAATTGGCTGGAAGGTTCTGGCACAAGGAAGTGACCAAGCCAAGCACAAAGGTGGTTCTGTCTTTAAAACTCTTCTCCAGAGTCTATTCCAACCTCACTGCCTGAAGGTGAAAAGCTCAAGGCAGTGGTGGGTCAGGTGGTAAAGAGAGAAGCTGGCAATTAAAGGGGTTTGATGATAATATTTGCATTTTATTTAGGTCAAATAAAAGTAAAATTTATGGTAACTTCTAAATCACAGTCTAAAATGATGTCATGGTATCAAGCTCAAAGTAAGGAATTCTCTGCAATTCATGTTCCTGCAGTATCTCCCTCACTGGTGACACTCACCCTGGCCAGGTATTTAATCTGATTTTCTGTAGTGACCTGAGCATTCCCCTGCTCATCAGCAGCAAACTGGACATTCCCCAGGTGCAGGACACTGGCCACAATGCTCAGCAAATCCTGGGATGGAAGCAACAGGCAAAAATCAGGAGGATGGAATGAACCCACAGCGAGGTTTTTGTGTTAATTCACATTTTAGGAGAACGTTTTGTATCTTTTCCTGGATTTTTGTAGAGAATACATTCATTCTGAATTGATTCACTGGTTTCAATCAGAAATATTATATTAAAGCAGAAAAATTCCTTAAAAGGAGGAAAAATCTGTGCTGCTAAACCTCACCTCCACCTCGCTGTCATTGAAGCTGATAACAGACAGGGCTCTCCTCATGATCTTCCACTCATTTTTGTCATTTATGGAACTGACCCTTGCACAGTGACCCTAAAAAGACACAGTTTGATATAAATAAGTAAATAATCATCAAAGATCCATTATCCATGCTCAATGGATGCAGTCACCTCAGAGTTATTTCTGAAGTGAGGGAAGGAAATTACACAGTAATTGAAAATATCCCAGTCCTGTAATAGAATATTTTAAGAGTTACAAGTTAATGTTCACCTTTACTAAATAGTGATACTGCTGTGGGTTCTTCTCGAGGCCCAGCCTCCTCAGCAGGTCCTCCTCTCCTCCTTCCAGCAGCTGGTAGAAGATGTGGAAGTTCCTCTCGCCGTGGTTCTGGTGCACAACTCGAGATTTCTCCAGGAGGTAGTTCAAGATGTGGCCCCCGACAGGAGCCCCCTAAACCAAACCAGACACGTGGAAAGAGTTCATCAACAGAGAGGAAAATGCTTCTGTTTCTTGGTTCTGTTCAAAGACAAGATCTGAAGCAACAGCCTACAAAACCACAGAAAACTGTCATTGTGTGTCATGAGCTCTATTCCAGCTCCAGCACGGTGGTGATTTGAGCACTAACATTCCTTCTATGAATTCACCACAAAGGGAAAGCACCAAAACTGAGTGTGGAGGGATTAAAGGAGACTCAAAGGAGTGGAGGATGGCAAAGCTGAGCTCCTCAGCTCCTGCACTGTGCCCGCCTTCCTGGTGTGGGGCAGCTGGGATCAGAGTGGACACGAACACTGCAAAGTTACACAGGACAGGGATTACCTTCAGATCCCTCAGCTGCTTTATGTGGATTTACTTTGGGAGTATCCACTGGCATAGTGCACTGGAAATGAAATACCCCAGAAATAAAAGGATTTGAGCTCAGTGCCCCCTTACAGAGAGAAATAAGGGAGGAATGGAAGGAGAGTGAGTAAAACCCTCTGGACCCAAACTTTGCTACCACAGGCTCTGCTTATGCTGTCACCAAGGAAACGCAAAGCACTCACTACACACACACAGAGCAGTACAAGAACACAGAGAACTCCTATAACTGGGACCAGCTATTAATTATAAACCAGGTTCCAAGTTACCCTGTAATCAAACTGCACATCCATGTACTTCCCAAACCGACTGGAGTTGTCATTTCGAAGAGTTTTTGCATTTCCAAAGGCCTGAAACAAGAATGATAAGAGAAAAATAAGAGAGATTATTTAAAAACACTTGGGTGAAGCTGACAGTTATTTATTTACAGCCTAGGGTTTTCCTTCCTGGAAGCCCAGAAGGAAACAGATTGCTCCCTGAATTCTAACACTGATCTTTACACCCAGTGCAGATGGAACATCCTCTGAAAACACTTCCATCCCCCCTGCAAGCTGATTTTAATGCCAGTCCACTGCTGACAACATATGTCCTGTCTGACAGCCTTTTCCAAGCTTCCTCTGTCATCACAGCCGTTTGTCCCAGCTCGCTGCCAGAGGGGCTGCTGGGCTCTCCCTGCTGCTGGGAGCTCACCTTTCCCGGGATCCAGGACACAGGGATAGCTCAGGGCACTGCAGACAGCCGGGGCTGGACACTAGAGGACACCACAGCACCAGAAAATGAACCCACGAACGCCTTTCTGAGCTGCCCACCAGGATGTGCCTGTTTGCAGCGACCCAGAGCTCTTCCCACGCCAAATGCCTTCTTTCCCTACACCCCATCCACGCCCCAACTGCTCCTGGTGGATCTGAAAGGGCCAGGACAGCTCTGGCTGGGAATCAGAGCAGGATTCCCGGGTGATGTGCCTGCACAGCACTCCCAGGACTCGCTGTGGGTCCCTCTGTCGGGAATGGGATCATCCCTGGCGACTCGGGGCCAGGATTCCATAAGGGAGGTACCTCCAGGACGGGGTTGGACTGCAGCAGCCGATCCTTGACGGTCTCGACCTGCTGGCTAGCAGGGCAGGTGACTGCATAGTACTGCAGGATCTTCTTGGTGGCCTCGGTTTTGCCAGCGCCGCTCTCGCCGGAGATGAGGATGCACTGATCCTTCCTCTCGGTGCGCAGCGAGCGATAGGAATTGTCGGCGATGGCGTAGCTGGGAGGGGACAGCTGGGATTAGGGGGTTTGCCTGTGAAATCCCGGCAGAGACATCCCCCAAAAAAGCCCCAGGGCATGGGCTGGGGGAGATCACACAGCTCCTGCACAGCACTGACACCTCTGTCACACCTCAGCCACCGAGCCGAGGCTCTGCAGGGTGCTGACACAAACTGTCCAACCCTTTCAAACTCTTCTTTCGGTTGTTTTTCTGACAAGAAAAGGTAGAAGTTGACTAAACCATGCAGATCAACTGTCTAAATATAAATGATCTCTCAACACTGGTCCCGTGGGACAAGAGTTTTACACTCAGGAAACACCTTGTTCTCTAGTGGTATTTATTCTTGCTTATCTTCTAAGGGATGACACACTCAGAAGGTCACAACTGCATTTTGCTGTCTGGGTGGCTCCAGAGCTTCTCCTGGATGGTGGGAAGAGCTGGAAAAGCTCAGACTAAGGAGCATCCTGCAGGCTGCTCCCTCTGCCACCCTCCACTGCCCCGAACACCAGGCGGTTCAGCTCCCCTTGCCTGCACACAGAGCCCAGCCCTGCCCTTCTGCTTCCTCCTTTGCTGCTTTTTCTTTCACTTCTGCCTTGCTGCCCACGACAGTGCAGAGAGGATCTCACACCCAGAGTCTCACACACTCCTACAACACCAGAGAGCAGCAGGGGATGAGTGACAATGGTGACAACTGCTCAGAGGGAGAGGAAAAGGACAACACACTCACATCAGATGACATTTTCAGCTCTCACATGTGGTGATCAGGCAGATATTCTGTCTCCATACACCTGACAACCTTTTAGTAGCTCTGCACTTTTTTATTTTCATAAATAAATTTTCATTTTTTCTTTTTTTTTTTTTTAACTCTCCTGCTGTGCTATTAATTAGAAATAATCACACCAAAAGAACAGCCGTGGCCTTCTCAAGTCTATTAATACTTGGTGCTAAGGCAACACCAATGAGCTCCCTTAGCAACACAACTCCACACTCACCCCACAAAACACATCAGGTCCCTCTCTCCCTTCCCATCCAGATTCTGCCTCTGGAGTATTTTGGAAACAGCTGAATAAATGCAAATTTGATTTTGATTTGAAGCAGTGCCTCTGGCCCCTGTGCCTTTATGAGGTGCTTTATGGCCCCCCTGAGCTCAGCTCAGACGGAATCACTTCAGTAAAGATGTTCATGGTCCCATCTGCAGGCCATGAACAGCACAGGATGGGACAGATCTCAGAATATGCTCCAAACCCATAAGGGTAACTTTCCTCCTCTGAATGGGATGCACTTCCCAGAAAACGCAGTGCTCAAGGCTAGATTTGAACTATCCAACACTGGAATCTTGAAGTGTTTTGGCTTTCTATATTCAGTTTAGGAGAGGAGAAAGAGGAAAAAAAGACACCTGAGTTACTGGAAAAGGAGAAGCCCAGAGCACTGTACTGCAGATGGAGCATTTTGATGCTCCTCAGAGGATTTTTCAATGCATAAATAATCAAATAATGCAATAAAATAATCAAATATTGCAATAAAATAATCAAATAATGCAACAGAACAGCAAAAACAGGTAACAAAAAACTCTGCTTTCCCAGTTTTTTCCCCAAAAAAGCAGAGTAGCAGAATCCAGGATCACAGTTCTCCAGGGTTCACTTATGAGCTGCACATTTTACAGCTTCTGAAGGGACTTGTTAAAAGGAGAAAGAAAGCCTAAGAAATAATCAGCTAGGCTGTGATTTAAGTGGAATTAAAGCACATTTCTCAGTACTTCGTGCTATCCATGAGCATTGTCATCATCCTGAACCTACTGCACATTTAAAAACGGAGCTACAATCCCAAGGATTTTCCAGAGAGTCCCAAAATTCACATCTAAGCCCTTCCCTGACCGCAGGCAGAGTGGCTCATGTAGAACTGAGCAGGTTTGAGTGCAGGGTTTTTCAGGTTGAATTCTCCCCCATATGGGATCACACAGTAAAAATCACATTTTTGTCCTAACAAATCCAACTTCAAGTGCTGAGACTTCCCCAAGTAATGATGTTTCTCCCCCTCTCTACGCTTGCAGCACATTCTGGTTTGTTTACTCTCCTGGGCTGTGTGCCAGCAATAAGAAACAACCCAAATAGTTTGCTCAAAAATAATATCATTTACTCTTCCAAGATGTCTTTAAAAAAACCCAACACAACACAATATAAAAAACTCTTCAAGAGGTGCTCAGAATTTGGCCCTGAGTCCTGAAAAAAACCCATTTTGAAGCCATGTGGCCTCAGCTCTCAGTCTTCTTTTTCTTTCAGTCTGACAAAAAAATTCAAATGCTTTCAAAAATAACTTTAAACCTCAAACTTTTTTTTTTTTTTTTTAATGGGAAATTGGGAATGCTCACCAGGCCAGACCATGTAAATAAATACATTCCTTGTTCCAACAGGCTGAGGGTATCTTAGCAACAAGGGAAATACCAGATAAATATTGGTCAGGCAGTAACAGCAGAGGTAGGAAAGAAACCTCCACACACCAGAAACTCTTTCCCCTACTTAGCCCCGTGCTGGGGAAACTCAGAGCCCGGACACAGAGACCCCAAATAACCCTGGAACAATGAACTCCTGTCCTGCCAGGGCTGGGTAAGCAGCTCTGTTCCTGCAGCCAGGAAGGAACCAACTCCCTTTCCAAATACTGCTCTTGCAAAGGCAACTCATCCTCTTTGGAGAGAGGAACAGGAATAGAAAGAGCTCAAACCACACCCTCTGGAGGATCCTTTCGATCCCTTTCTATCCCTAGGATTTTCAGGGCTGCAGCTGGGACGGGGACAGGTCCTGTTTGCCTGTTTTCACATGTCCCAGCTGCGTGGGGATGACCCAACCTGCACTGGCAGCCACTCACAGGTGAGGAGAAACTTCATAGAAGCTGACGCCGCGGTACCGCTCCATGTTCTGTTTGGTGTAGATTTCCAGTTCCTTGTAGGGGTTCACAGACACCAGCACGGAGCCAATGTAGGTCTGAAAAAGAGAACAAAGAGCAGGGAGGTTACAGGGAGTCTGGAGGCAGAGCTCAGGTGTCTCTGGAGGCTCAACACCCATCCTGGTGTGCTGGGGATGCTGCTGAGGGCTCCCAAACAGGCCAAGGGTGCTGAGGAAGAGATCTCTTAGCTCTGGGAGAGAGACACTGCTGGAGTTGTGCCAGCCTTGTTATCCTTGCTGGGTGAACAGCACCTGCAAATGGTTTTAGGGCTTTTAACAAGCCATGATACTGGGTTGTTTTTGATACACATTTAGGATTGAGTTCAAGTCTGGAGTTGGTGGAAGTGAGTGAATTCAGCAGACAGAAGAACATGGTGAGAGTTGGACTTTCGGTGTTGTAAATGCCACCAGATCTCAACAGGAGCACTGCGGTGAGTGCCTACATCCCTCAACACAACAGCATCCCACACTGCTCCTGGCACAAGCCCCCGTGGCCTTTGGAAGCCAACACCACTCTCCCCAAAGCCCAGGGCAGAGCAAAGCCAAGCATCCAGGTCACTGCCAGGCCCCTGTGACCTCCTGGTGCTACTCACATAGATCAGGTTCTCCTTGAAGCGCTTCCTCAGGTTCTCAATGAAGGCAGCTTCGCTGGTGAAGTTCTCCAGCAGGACAAAGTCCTGCACCCCGACGCGGTCCCGGGCGGTCAGAGCGCTCTCCATGGTCAGCCGGATGCCGTTGGCTCCCAATCCCTGCAGCCACAAAAGCACAGGGAAGTCAGGAGAGCTGTGGCTTTGCAGGCAGCTCCCCAAGTCCACAAGAACCACAGTTACCTATGGATAACCATGGATATTAAAATAATCCTGCTGCTGGAAAAGAGTGATCCCCAACACTTCATGAGTTGTCTACTCTAATTGCTTCGAGGGAAGGCAAGTCAGCATTAGGGAAAAATGACTGCTAAATTTCCAATACCTTCAAATCAGTCAAACAAACAAGCATTTGATAAAGAGAATAAAACTTGGATTTTCTTTCCCAGGTATCCTTTAACAGGAGGGAGACTGAAATGTGTTCTCTCCTCTCTGATTTCACAACTGGAAGCTGTTTCAAGGTAAGGAATCTTTCGTGACTAATGATGATTCATCTCAGAAGCAAACAGCCTCACGCTGCTGACCAATTTAAAAGCTTTAGCAAGGCACCCAATGGGAAAATTCTGAGAAAATTGAGAAGAAATGAGAAGTGGGCATTTCTGCATCCCACGCCTCTGAATTTAGACTGTGACACCAACGCATCAAGACCTGACCCTCCTGTAAAGGTGACATTTTCAGCGTGGCGTGGCTGAGACACAACCATCTGTGGAGATGGACACTCATCTGCTGACTCTGGACGTCACTCTAGAGCAGGGAGGGGAAATGAGCACCCAGGGGTGACTCAGTCGCTGCTTGCTGGGGAAATCTCTACTCAAGAGAAAGAGATGGAGAAGATGAGAGGCACCACAGAAACCAGACAGGAGATACAAGGTGTGAAACCATCTGCCTCACACCTGCCTGCATTTCCTTATCTTCTTGAGCCCTTCTTACTTTGCAAACTGCTCACAAAAGCAAGCACCCTTCTCCTAAATCATTGCCCTAAAGCACTAAGTGATATTTGGGATGTTGCACAAACTCCAGAGGGGACTGCTCCTAAGCAGGAATTTAGGATTGCACTAAGAGCAATCCCAGACACCCATCACAAACTGGGAATGTCAGACCCTGCATCCAGCCCCAAAGCCTGCACAAGGATGTAAATGACTTTTACTGACCCACAGAGTTCCTTCCTGCTCCTTCCCAAGACACCAAAGTGGTCAGAGCGCAGGGACTGATGGTGTGCAGGGAGAAAAATAAACCTTGGTCAGGAATAAAATTTACCTGAAGTTTTCTTAAACAGTAATAAGGGCAAGACTCACTGAAGGACCCATTTGGGTCCAAACAGGTGCAAATCCCCTCAGTCTGCAGTTGTTTTCACTCACCAATTTCTTGCTAAAGGTTGTTTTGATTTGGTAAATGATCAGTAAATGCAGTTTTGCCTATTCCTGCAAGTTCTAATTGGCTTCCTCCCTGTAAGTCTGGGCAGAAGTGATTGCCTGAAACTAGCAGTTTTCAGATAGGAAAATGAGTTCCTTCTGGGAATTTCAAATCCAGACCCACTTTAATGGCTCAAACACCACAAAGAAACATCATTTGATTTCCTGTTTTATTTTTTCCAATTAGTCTCATGGTCTGGAAGGCCTGAGTTCTAAGCTTGGAAAAACCCAGCCTGGGAGGAATTCTGCAGACGCTGTCATTAAGTAATCTTTCTAAAATGGCCCAAATTTTCCAAGCCAAGTCCTTCACAGCTTCAGCAAAATGCTCTGTTGTCTTCTACCCTCTTTGCCAAGGTGAGGAGAAAAGGGATAACCCTTGGAGAAGGAAGGTGGTGAGATAAGGAGAGGAAAATAGAGATAAATCACACGCAAGTAAACTCCACCTGGAAATCAGAATCCTTAGATCAGAGAAATCCCGGAGCAGGGTTTGGACAAGGTGATGAGAACAAAGGTAAAACCAAAGGAAAAGAACTACTTTTCAAGTGGGTAAATTTACAGCTACAGTCCTAAACCACAGCTGCCTCAACAATGACTGAGGAGAAACTTCCAGCGTCGCACAGTTAATCCAAGTTTATATCCAAGTTTATATAATCCTGAAGACTTTCACAGAAAACGTCACTTAGCAGCTTCAGCAGCTCTTTCATCAGCCCCTCCCTGCAGGCCAGGACAAAGTGATCCCAGCTGTGCACATCCAGAAGAGGGAAGAGCCAATCCATCCCCCTTACAAGAGAGAAAATTGCACTCAGCCGCCTCCTCTGGGACAGGCATTTAAGGCCAAGAACTTTCGGTTTCCTCCAGTTTTTGTCTCCTCATTCAACTCCAACCTCTTGCCGTGAGAACAAAATAATGGCCTCAAATTTGCAGTCAGCTTGAAACAAAACAAAAGCCAAACCCAAGCGAGCGAAAGCAGCTTTTTGGGGATAATTAAATGTGACCAGGGGGATGTGATGCAGTCAGAGCCTCCAGAATATAAACTTTACTCAGTCCTGTACCCTCCCAAGCCCAAGTTCAGTGCAAATGTAAGCCAGAGCTGAGCAATAGGCACTTCTCCATGCCAGCATTTGCTCATTTGCTTTATTGCATATGGCCAAGTCTACCACCAGCCTTAAATGTCAGTGTTAACTGTTTCACTGCCACTGACATCAACAGATGGACCATAAAAGGAGGTGAAAATAAACCCTTTTTTGCAAAATGGAAACAGAGGAGTCATGCAGAAGGAAGGAAGTGGGGAGGAAAGACACTACTTAAGAAAAAATCATCACAGTGATGACCATATGTTCCTGCTGAATGGTGAGTGTGGCAGTAAGGTGCTGAATAAATGAAAATAACTAAAATGTTGGTGATTTTTCTGTTAGCAGGCAGACACCAGATCTGGTGGCTGTAAATTAATGCTAGGAAACCCAGTCTGGGGGGTTAAATGTGGTACAGTGGAGCTAATTAACCATTAAAGCAGTTTGCCTGTGGCCCAGGACTTGTGCAATAAACCAGACTGGAAATCTGATGGATTAAAAGGAATTCAGATTCTTTTATTGTTTTAATCCAGGTCATTTTCCCACACTGGTCCCATGTGTAATGACAATGGCCAAGGATACAGTGATGGGGAACCACGGCAGGGTCAGGGAGGAGCAAGGATTCAGCAGCAGGGCCAGTTCCTGCTGGCTTTAAATATGTGACAGGTCGGGTTTAGCCTAAAGCTCAGCAGCAAATCCCTCCTCCAGGCTTTGCTGCATCCCTGGCACCAGGTAACAGCTCTAAACCAAACCAGTGCAACTCCATCAGCAAAACAAAAAAGAATCTGGTCGTTTTCTCCCCAAGTTTTGGGCTAAATCATCTCCCCTGTGGGATTGGGAGAGTGTCAGGCCCAGGAAAGGAGGGAAGGGAGCATAGTCAGTTATTTAGGTCAGCTCCACCACGTCCACCTTACAGGTCCCCTACAGGGATTAAAAGGAGCACCCAGCCGAGGATCCTGACCTTTGTAGGATGGAAGCACCACATGTCACACCCAGCACAGGCTGCCAACAGGGAACTGCAAAACCCTGAGCAACCTTCATGTGATCTCAGTGCCTGTGGGCTCAGGAGTGCCTGTGCCTCCTCTCCATGTCCCCCTTCACCCTGTGCTGTCCTGAGGGTCACTCCCACTCCAGAGTGCACAAACTGACCGCTGCCACCCCGTCTCCCCAAGCCACCCCGTGGCACAGTTTCCAGGGACTCATTCCCACACTGTTTTAACCCAGTCTTGGCTTTTAATGTCTTCTCCAGAGCCGTGAGCACAACAGTGGCTCAAGGCCAGGAAGGGAAAAGCCACTCCAGAATGGTGGGGACCAGGTCAGTGCAATCATCACCACAGCACTGCTTCCACATGGCTTTTTCTTCTCTGCAATTAAATTTTGGGAAAGACTTTCCGCTGGTGTAAATTGGTTGCTGAATGCAGCCTGCAGAGCCAGGTTTACATTGGCTGGGGTTCCAGCTTTTCTTTGTGTTCATACAAGAGTCAACAAGACCAGAAAATACCTCCAAGCTCCTGGGAGTACAAAACCACTCAAGACTGTACCAAGGAGTTTCCTAAAGTGAACTGGGAAATCGCTGACATGGGATTGTGAAGGTGTAAACACATATTTTTCCTTTAAACTCTGCTTAATGCCAAAGCATGGTAAAATTTTTCCTTTGCTTAGGACATGGAGAACTAATACACCTCAGAAATGAAAAACAGGACCTTTTGATCTGCGCAGCAAAATCCAAAGGATTTGAGTCGGCCAGGCTGAGCACGTTGGGGGAATTTGTGCTGGAAGATGGGAGGGCAACTCTGCCATGAGCACAGGGGTTCGGGGCTGATGTGCGCAGAGCAAGAAACTCCCCCTGGATTTGTCCATCAGCTGCTCCATGTCCATGGAATACCCAGCATGGAGCAAGGACTCATTCCCAGGCTTGATTTTCCCAGAGGGATACTGGAATGGTTGGTGCTGGCACAGCAAATCCAGACACACTGAGGGAACAGGCAGCACCAGCAACTCCCACTCCTTCCTGGAGCATCCATGAGAAAACACCTGGAGTTCTCAAAGTGAATGGTCTTGTATGGAGCAGGGAAACTCTGAAACTGGTTTAAAAAAGAAAGTCACAACATCAACAGAGTTTCTGCTTCACCATCTAAAAAGAAAAAGTATCTTTCAGTATTTTCTCCTGGCAATGTATTCTTACAGATTGGGTCGTGTCCACTCAGGAGACTCTCACTAGAACGAGCCCAGGAGTGGTTCCATCTGGGAAGAGTCAGGCACCTTTATCTTGGTATCAAGTGCAAGATGATTGATCTGCAGGCTCCAGGAATAGTTACAAAGCCGGGAACGGAAGAACAGGCCAGAACCAAATGTGAGTGGGAAGGGAAATTCAGATTAGATTCTGGAAGACAATGCAAGCCTGAACCAAGAACGAACTTCTCATGGGGAGGTGGCAGCTAAAAAACATTTGTCTCGTGGATGGTTGGACATTCCTCATTGTCATGCCAAAGCTGCAGGAAGGAAAAAAAAAATTCCTTTGATTTCTACTCAATTCTACAGCCTGGGAAAGGGCTTGGACACAATGTGGGCTGGACAGCAGAGCAGGCAAAAATCAGCTGTTGTATCCAGGGCCTCAATTCCCAAGGTGCAGAATGGGAAAGCTCCTCTTCCCTTTTGCATGGAGAAAGAAAGAATGACGATGGAGGTGGACCAGAATCAGGGGCTCTGCCAGCAAATCCCTGACAGAGTGAAGTGCAGCCACTCAGAATGCTCCTCCCTCCTGCCACACTGAAAATCAGCTGCACATCTTGGACACAACTCTCTCTGTTAGTCAACAGCTGGGTTGGAAAGAAGGTTCCCTGAGAGGCAGCTCCATGTTTTCCATAAAAATCCCCTGCATCCAACCACAGGGATTTGTCTGAAGCCACCTGAGCTAATAATTGATAAAACACATATTTGGCTTCTTTAGTTAAAAAAAAATTAAATAACAAAAAGGAACGTTTTATTTTGCTTTTAATTATGTAAGGCAAAAAGACAACCTGGGGAAATCAGAGCTGTCAGGTGGATTGGGATCAAAACCAGGTGACAACTCTGGTGACCCAGACCAGCAGAGTTGGAGGGAACAACTTGAACTTGCAGCTGCCACTCAAGGACTATTTCTTAGAATTACTTTTTATTCTTGTTTCTTTTAGACCAATACATCACCAACAATGGAATGTCTGGAGTCAGGGAGCTCAGAACTTGGTCCTCCCTCTGATATTTCACATCCTAAACCAGATGGAAGGATGGAACTCCAGAATACACTATTCAAAAAAATCATATTAAAGAGATAGAAATGCTACATCCTTGGCTAATTCTTTTGAAGTAATTATTTTGAAGTTTTCCATACTTTGAGTATGGACAAATTGAAATATAGGTAATGAGCAGATAATATTATTTGTTCAATGTTTGTAACATAATTATATCTTCTAGATTTTACTTTGTGGGGGGATGAGTAAGGAAATAAGCAATTAGCACTGATTTGAAGGACAGGAAAAATGTTTACCCTTAAGAGGGGTAATGATAATTCAATCAACAGGCTAAATATAAAAGGGCAGTAAGAAAAATGAACTAGGCAAACCAGAAAGATCACCAGGGCTGGAAAAGTAAATACACAGAATTTCTATATTTAGGGAGCTGACATTTTTGCTCCTGAACAGATGGCACAAGCTGCTGCTGGTTAAAAGATGTTGCTGGTGGCAGTTTGCTCAGGAGACCTGTGCCCACAGGCCTGGGCATCCCACAGCAGCTTCAGAGGACAAACAGATTGAAAAAAAAGCATTAAAAAAGGGCCAAAAACCTCAGTTTGCTGCCCCTTCAAGTGAGTTTTGAGGCCAATTTCCAGATCAGACTGAGCAGGTGAAGGGTGGCAGAAACTCAACCATTAAGAGCCAGGGCCTGCATGTGCCCCCTGTGCCCCATCCCCTGCTGCACTGCCCCGGGAATGTCTCACTGCCAACCCCACTGCCAGCCTTCCTCACTGCATTCTGCACCCCCCTCACACCCCTCTCCGGCCACGACGTCTCTCTGAGAGAGTCAAACTTTCCAAAGAGAGCTCCAGAGCATTCCCGGGGCATGCGAAGGGCACTTCCACACCCACGGTTCTCTTGGAGAACACGGAGCACCACCCCAGACACCACCCCAGACACCACCTCTGCCTGTCCCACTCTCACCCACCACCTCTGCCAACCTTTCTCTGGGCCCACAGCCCAGAGGTGCTGACCCCAGCACCCCACATGCCAGCAGAAATACTCTCTCAAACCCTGTCACCTCTGCTTGCACAGGGAAGGACTCAGCAGGTTCTCCAAAGGCTCTGCCCTTCCCTCCATCACTCTCTCAGTGGTCAACACCAGAATATTTGGGCAATCTCTGGACTGAGCAGGTGTGGGATACACCAGCCCCATGCTAACTCTTCTTCCACAGAGAATTGCTCGAATCTACAGACGTGATGTTTTCAGTCCTTCTCTTCCTAAATTTGGTCACTTTACCAATTAAAGCAGTGAGCATTCTTATCCAGTCAAAAGCCCCCACACTTTTTTATAACACTCCCTCATTCCTGACCTCAACATCTTCCAGAGTCAGTGAATTCCGTGGACCAATTATTCATTGTATGAAAATAATCTTTGCATCTCTTTGGCAACTTTTAGCTTAACTCAGTGTCCCTGTTCCTGTGCTCCACCACAGAAAAAGGAGCTCTGTGTTCTCTGTGGCAATGTTGTTAGGTTTTTTTTCCCCTCCTCTCCTACTCATCTCTTTTTCCAGGTGATAATCCTAGTCCTCTCAATCTTTTGCTCCTTTGCCCAAATTCTGGGGTTGTCCTGCCGTGCAGGATGCAGGGCCAGGCATTCTGGCTGCTGCTAAAACATGGACAAAGTTTCCCTACACTAAATACAGCCTGGAGGAACCGAGTGCCTCCTAATCCAGGTGCTTTCTGCTGTTCCCTAGGATGGCAGAATGGAGACACGAGCCCTGGGAAGGACAGGAGCAAAGCCCAGCTCCGGGACAGTCCCTTCACATCCTTGTGCCCAAGTGAAAGCTCCACCCTTTCTTCCCTCCTAAAGCAGAGCACAGCTTTCCCCCTCTCTTCCCACTTTCTCAACTCCCACCTTGGCTTCCTCCTTCCAACAGGTATTCCCTGGCTTTTCATCCCATCTCATCCCCCTTCACGCAACCTCCAAACGAAGGGATCTTTCTCAAGGCATTTCACTTCCCTGCTGAAACCCTGGAAACGTTTCTCCTCTCTTCTTCTGAGACCAGGCGCACGTCTGCAAACTGCGAAGCCACCAAAGGAGTTAAACAAACCTTACCCCGCCTCTGAACTTCATCTCTGCCTCCTGCCAGCTCCCGCAGCCCTCGCAGAGCCTTCGTTTACGCCGCTGCAAAAAGCAGCAATCTGAGGACAAGTTCTCTCTTCTGTCAGTTGCCTTTTTTTTTTTTTTTTTTCATGGCAATTTCAGCGCAGTCAGAACTCCCTCCCTCCCACCGGCTCCTACTGGAGCATCTGGAGAGGGCGTTTTCCGAGGAGAAGAACTCCCCTCCCAGCGAGGGGAGTCTGCCGTGCGCAGCCCGGGAGAGGCAGTCCGCTCTGCCCGCGGAGTTCCCGCTGCCCAGTGACAGGGAAAAACGGAAAGAAAAGTAATCCCAGGCGCTGGAAAACCTGGGGCCGAGCCCAGCACACAAACCGCAGCCAGCAGATAGGAAGAGATGAGCTCTGGGACAGCAAGTCATTGTCCTGGAGCAGCAGCAGCTCCCCAAACCCTCTCCCAGCTCGCCCCAAACACAGCAAACACACAATCGCGATCCCGGGACTGACATTACGCTCGGAAATCACCTCCTCAGAAAAATCAGAGGGCCACAAAGAGTCCAGGGGTGGATGCAGTCTGCCTTCACAAGGATTTAGGATCACAGAATGGTTTGGATTGGAAAGGACCTTAAATTTCACCTATTTCCACTAAGCCCTGTCCAACCTTGCTCAGCAGTATTTTATTCCAGATTCATCTGGAGGCATCCAGCACCAAAACACCAAATCATGGAAATTCTGAGGTCTTCATTACAAAATCACCTGCACTGCCAAGTAAGAGCCTTCTCCAGGACACAGTGAAGGCACTGCTGCCCTCAGTCCCCAGCCCCTGCAGCAGAAGTTGCTCATTTTGCCGTCTCTGAGCTCATCAGTGTTCTGGTAAAATTATTTCTGTTCACATAAAATTTTTTTTGGCCACAGCTACATCAAGAGTGTGAAAACCTCCTTTCATTTCCCACCCACCTCCCCGAGATAGGGGCATTCTGACAAAAATACTGTACAGCCTTCACTAGCATCAGGGGAGAAAGGAAAGAACAAGAGAAAATGGACACAAGCTGGAAGAAGGGAAATTCCACTGGGTTATTGGGAAATTTTTTTTCCCAGTGAGTGCTGTCAAATACTGGAACAGGGGGTCCAAGAAGTTGTGAAACTCCATCCTTGTGGCCCTGGAGACAAGCCAGACAATGCCTGAGCAACTGATCTAAATTGGTCCTGCCTGGAAGTGAGATTGGACCAGGGATCTCCACAAGTTCTTTCCAATCTAAAATTATTCTATGATTCTATTAATTATTTTGTTCTTCAATGGACTAAGGTGTGCCTCCATCCTCAAATGAATTATAGATAGTACAAATAAAGATATAAATCTGTTACACAGGATACTACCCCTCAGGAATCTCAGATAATTCACATTATGGGCTGTCAGGAGGATTCTGTAACCATTGAAAATGCAGAGCCATGGGATGATTCCCAAGCTCAGCTGCTGATGTTTCATGACTGGCACTTTCTGCACTCAGCTCTGCTTAAAGAGTTTTTTATTCGTTTGTTTTGATTTTTCTCTTCTTATCAAAACGCATCCTTCACAAATTCTGCAACAGGAAGGGTAAACTCAAGCTCTGAATTAAAAAGATTTAGAGCAAAAAGCTAAAAAGCTTCAACCTCCTCCCAGAGGAAGCTATTTAAAAGCAAACACACAGAGCAGATGTTGTCAGGGGTTGGGTGCAGCACTCCCCTCTAATTAGCTCCGGCCCAAGGCAGCGATCCCGGAGATCCCAGCCACGCTGGATGTCACTCGGCACGGGCAGAACGTGCCAAAGATTTGGGATGGAGCTTTGCTGCTGAGAGCACTGCAGTGCCACAGCTCCTCTGCCCCCTCAGCCTCCATTTTGAACATTATTTGTGGGTCTTGCACAACTCCGTTTGGCAGAACTTTCATTCATTTCTTATCTCAGTTGGGTGAATTTTTAACGGCGGCGGCTTTAGGATGTGGCTCAGAGGAGGGTTTAGCTCCTCTGAGCTCCTCCTTTCCAAAGAAATGGACACTCCTCCAAGTCTCTCTCCCATGCACAGGTAAGATCAAAGATAATATAAACTCCATTTCCCACACTGAGCCACATTAGCCATTACTGAAACACAACAGTGAGCCCTGAGCCAAGAGTTTTCCAAGCATAATTAAAGCTGTGGCCTGATGGCTCTAATTCTTCAGGAGGAGAATGTCAGTGCTCCACCAGCACTCCTCAAACCAGTCTAATTGTAACCAAACAGAGTCAGGAAAACTCCTGTGAAAATTTTAAGTGTTAGCAGAGTTATCGTCACATAAACAACCTCACCTTTCCCCTAGTTTACACCTCCTAACACTTCTCAGATCACATCTCATCACTGAAAATGCCACATACGAGAAACATACAACAGTCCAACACTTAGATGTACATTTTTTACACACTTCCCTTGGTTTTTTTTCATGCAGGAGAACTGTTTTATTTATCCATTGGAAAGACCTTTACTCAAACTGCTTTTTTTCTGCAGCCAAACTACTGCCCAACTTCTATTGGTGAGGAAAACACTCCCACATGTGGGTTAGCCTAAATTAGGAGGGGGGGGAAAAAAGTTGGAAAGCAGAGATCATTTTACTTTATAAAATCTTGATCCTGGATTATGAAGGTGATAAAAGCAGACTCTTCCTTTCCAGCAGCAGAGCCCAGCCCTTGTCTGTGATTTCTGCTGAGGATGGCTGGCAAGGTCTGGCTCACTACAACAGGCAACTACAGGCCGAGGGATGAATCAAGTTTTCCAGGCCTCACCAGTTAGAAGTGACTCATATAAACCCTGGATTAGAGCACTGGGATTGCTCTGCTCGTTGTAGATAAGCAGCTGATTCCCTGCATACAATTTCACATTCAAAGCAAGGGGACTGGAAACCTTTCCTGTCAGCCCTGCTCCGACAGGCTCGCAGAGCCGAGCGTGACTTGCTAAGCTACACCCGCAAGCAGTGGCTCTGCTGAAAAAATAAAGAGTTTGGCCCCACGAAAACACCGTCAGTGTTCCCCTCTGCTGGGCAGATTCCACTGCAAAATATAAATCTGGAGGTATGAGATGCTGCCTTGGGTTTATGCTGTTCAAAAATCAACGTGGGTCACATCTACGTTTATTCCAAAAGGTGTCAAGTTCATCAATCAGTGCACATCTTCCCTCTGGATTTTTACAATATTCATTATTTCTGCCTTGCAAAAGAACTACAGAATAAGACACATTCCATAATTAGAAAGCACTTGGCAAAAATACCATGGGAAAGAAACCACCCTAAACAGGCCAGGAATTTGAGAGCCCTTCCTCTCACAGGTCAGATGAACGTCTTAATCAAAAAATAGAAATGTCTTTAACCTGTCACATGTGTCCTGCTGTACAGATTATCCTGATCTGAAACTGATTAAAATGCCTCACATTCCTAAAACACCCTATAGCAGAAACCGAGGGTTCTGAGGGACATTTGTCCCACTGCTCAGGAAAAACACCCTGTGTCCAGCAGAGGATGAACATTTGACTGCAGGATAACGATAAATCAAAGCTCTGCCAAAGAGCCAAAGCTAAATATTGTAACAAGTTTGATAACAAGGCAGGATCTCCTCCCTTTATCATTAGTTCTGCTAAGAATTGTCTCTTTTCTACCCAGTTTTTGGATTAATGCATCTCCTCTTCCCCTCGCAAGAGTGCTCCAAACTGGTCAGGAACAGAGGTTTGAACACAGGACACTGGCCCTGGAGACACAACATTCCTGCTCAGTTATCAAACTGCACACCTAGAAAGGTTGAACCAAAAGCTTGTTATACTCACTCAAAAGGTGCCTCAAGATGATGACAGTTCCTTCATTTTACTGCAAACTTCATGACATCCCAAGTTGACTGAATTCCCCCATTCTGTGTGAAGGTGTTTGCAGGGTTACAGACAAAACTGTACAAATAGTGAGGTGTGGCCAAAAGGGTTCAAAATCCAGAAGACAAAGAATATTTAGATTATTATTTTGGATTCTAATTTATGCTTTTTAATGCCTAAAACTGTCAATACTGGTTTTGTTTGTTCCAAGAAAGCTTTGTCAGTGAGAACACCAAACTTCTTTTCTTCCCAAGCTCAGTCTTTCACAAATAAAAAGGAATACTACAAAAAATGGAGATGCACACGTCTCCTTGGATTCCTACACTTTCTCTGCCAATGCTGTTCCCTGTTTTGATGCCCCTGATGATGGATTAAAAAGCACATATGATGGGCTTGTATTTAGTTATGGCTCCCGCACACACACAATAATTCTGGGTCTATGACGCGAGAGAAAACAGAAACTGGGTTAATCTAACAAATTAAGATAAATTTTCCTTGTTGCTGCTTTCTGCTGAACCAGTGAAACAGAAATGGCTGGCTGGCTTTGACAGTGGCCATCAGAACAAAGTCCCACTTTATAATTACCAGATGCCCTTAATGCGATGCCAGTTTGTCTCGCGGCCGTGGCTGCTCTCGCTCACGGGCACTGTGGCCCTGTCGGGGTTTCCCTGATTTTACAAACACAATCTGATCCCAACAGCCATTGTTGCACTGACTCCAACGACAAAGCTTAAACCCAACAGTTAATTCCCTGTGATTGCTCTGGCCCTGCTCTCACACAATAATTTTAAGCGGCTCCCTGTGGCAGGGACAGGGTTCGGAGGGAGCTGGTAACACAAACAGCCTGACTCGTTCAGCTGATGTGCATTCCTCCCGACTGACTTTCCAGTCACTCCCAGTGGCAGGACCGACATCTTCCTTTTAAGGGGAAAAAATGTTTTCACAGGAAAAATTAAGTGTTCAAAGCCTGTGCATATCTCCGTGCTTCCAGTGACCAGTCTCGCCTTCAAAAACACATTCTTGTTGCACACAGAAGAAAAACTTCTCCTTCCTTAATTTAAAATTGTTCCTCTTTTTTTAACACAGCCATTGGCTGTCTGCCCATCCCTGGCACTCTCAGGTGAAACATCCTAGCGCAATCAGAAAACTTTTCACACAATCCAGCACGAAACAGAGTTGGTTTTCCAAAGGAAGGACTGAATCTGAGCGAGGAAAACACGACGAAAAAGAACAGGGAACGCACAGGCTGCAGACAAAACTTTACAGCTCACACTGCTGACTGACAGTTCCTGTTCTTTCACGTTTCTTTTCCTGCATTTCTGAAAAGAGGCTCAGTGTTAGAAAGGGCTTAAGGCTGGAAAGCATATCACAACAAAAACTTCTTGTTCCATCCCCACGAGATAAGGAAAGAGTGAGCACTGGTGCTTTGCCTGCAAGTTAGATGAAGGAAACAGGATTTCCCTCTTCTACTCCCTGAGCAAGATCCCAAGGAAATGTTTCTAATAATAGGAAATTACTATATAAGGCCAGATCAGCACTAAACTGCTTGCAGTCTGGAGGAGAAGGATGTACAGGAATACTGAGGAGGGACACGCCAGGCTGCTCACACATCAGGGGAAGGCAGCACATCCCAGGCTCCCCTCCACAGAGGGACAGAATTTCACCTGTGACTCCTCTGCTGAGCAGAGTCCTGTCCTACAGCCCAAAATCTCAACTAAAGAGACAAATTAAAGCTGCTCTGTCTTTCTATCATGCCCTTGCTTTTCTCCACAGCAGGAAAAAGACAGAATAGACTTTCAAATCTACAAAATAAGACCTGCAAAGCAAAGCTTTGAGTTTTGAGCACGTCTCTGACTGGGAAAAGGGCAGGAAAAGACACAACCACAAAACAACATGGGCAGTGTTGATGCAGAGGGTAGGCTGAGAGCTCCCTTTGCTGCCCTTCAAATCCATGGAGCACAAGTTTGCTGCAGTGTTTTATGAACTGGAGAGTTCTCTTACTCATCTTGGTTTAAACAGCAAAGACGTTGGGCACCATTTAAGTTCATTTCACCAGTGTTCCCACAAAACTGCAGGAATTGACATCTCCTAGGCCAAGAGTTTCAGCAGCTACAGGCAGCTGTGCACATCCCAGCAGAGCTGCCAGAGGCACTGGTGTGGAGCTGTAGCTCCAACACACACTTTTCACCATCCCTTCAGCACACACCAAACCTGCAAACCCAGTTAAAGGACAAACTTTTCCCCTTCTCATACAAATGAAAGGGAGTTCCTACAACAATGCCCACAAAGGCCTCGTTTGGGTGAAGTGATAGAACTGGAACAGTTTCCCTGTGATCCCCAGTGAGGGGTATCTTTCCATCTCTGCTTTGTCTTTGGATGAAGCCAGGAGCTCCCAGCTCCCAGTGCAGGGCAGCTTGCTGAGCAAACACAGTCTGACACAGCCACGGAAATGAGCACAATATAAATTGCTAGACAGATTTATCACCCAGAGTTTTGGGTTGTTTTTTTTTTTTTCTCCCTGACAGCAAGAGATGTTTGTGACAAAATGTACAAACAATTCTGTATCTGTGTAGCCCTGCCACATCCTTTGTCTCTTCCCTCAGCCCCTGCAGGACGACACAGCTTCCAGGGGAATGTGAGGCCAAATCCCAGCCAACGTTTTCCTGTCAGCTGGTGAGACCTCCTTGAGCTGCAGGGGTCAGTTTGCCACAGCAAATTTAGGCTGAGAGCCTTTAAAAAAAAAAAAAACCAACAAAAAACAAACCAATGCAGGCCACTCTTGTGAAAGATTCATTGATGGTCAAGTTTGACAGCAGAGCTCTCTCTGCATCACAACATCAGGAGCTTCACATCCCCAAAACACAGCTGAGCCTCCCAGTTATTCCCAATGCCCCACACAGTTCCACAGGATTCCTCCAGGGTCACCAGGATCCCAGCAGCTGCTCCTACCTGGCCTTTGTCCCCACACCACCTGGTCAGAAAAGGGAGTGCACTCGAAGCTTTCCAGGGCACGTAGCAGTTCTGTGCCAAGAGGATGTCTCGTGTTGGACTTTATCTTTAGGGACATCTTGATTTCTGAGGATTTTTAGGCTGACCTTTGGTTTTTGTCCTGCTAAATACTTCACATCCTTGCCTGCACAGCAAGGGGGAAAATGAGTGACACGTTTTTCAGAACTGGGAAACAGAAGTGGTTATGACTCTGAGAAAAAAAGCTACAAAAAAGCTCTTATTTTAAATGCTCTTGTGCCTCTTTTCTCATGTAATACTTGCTCCATAACAATTATAAAGCAATTCAGCAAGATGGCCTCTGCTGGTATGGCTTGTGGTCAGTGGTATCTGGAAGTTAAATTTGGAAAAAACGTTTTTGGGAATGAGTTCCCTGTGGATTTAAGTCAGTACAAAGTCTCAGCTGTAAGCCTGGACCCTGACGCTGTTGTATTCCCTGTTTATTTTTCATACCAACCCCAAGGATGCAGTCACTAAGTTGTTTACTCAGTTTCAAAGTCAGGTCCAGGAGAAATAAGATATTTGTCTTGGCTCTAAAAAGTGAGAAGAATCACAGGTATGAGACGGAGAGTCTGAAAGCACAGTTCAACCACCCCTATTAATGCTGTACTGAGAGGAGCCCAAGCCTCCCTTGTGCCCCCAATGATTGCAAAATTCTTCTCTAAATAAAGGAATTGTCTGTTTAGAACTGCCAGCACTAAACCAGAAAATTTAAGTTGCTTTATTTTCTTTAGTTGGTCAAATCTGAAACCTAAGGAAGGCTACCTGAAAGACATCGTTCTTAACAGTGCCAACACACATCATTTTACAGAAATCCAAATACCAAATCTATTATATCAGACTGCTTTATAGGAAACATTTAAACTTGACTGACCTCTCCTGTCCTTTTCTCTTTTAACTGACCACTTTCATCAATGTAGCTTTGCATTAAAACAAACCTCACCCAAAATCAGATCATTGGTACTGTGAAAAACAGTTTCAAAAGGAAATACCTCCCTCCAAACCAGCCAAATGAAATTGTTTCTTTTAAGGCAGCACGGAGCTTTTCCTTTTCATAAAGCTTGAATAAAGCTGTCGTGGAATTTCTAATTTGTTTTCAAAGCCATGAACTTTTCTACTATGCAGAGATTGGAGCATAGGTGATATGTAGATTTTATGAGTATATTCAAGCTTCCTAAGTCAGGAGAATAAAGGTCAAATGACTAAAACTTTCCTGAAAAGCACAGGAGAGATGCTCACGTGTGGAACATATCTCCTTAAATTTGGATTTTTTATAAGCTAGTTGGTACACGAGTGATGTCCCAACACATAACTAACCCTATCCCCCTCTAGTGTTACTGCGAGAGCAAAATCCCTTAGTATGGACAGTTTATAGTAGGATAAAGATGTTTATATCAGTGTAATATCTGGGATATCAGTATCATTTGTACCCAAAATATAGGGATATGTTGCTATGAGCAACATTTTGTATTGGTACAATTGCACCTGCCATAGGTTTGTTCCATGCAATATCCACAAGTTCCTCAGGGAAAAACAGCAACCTGCAAGTGTTGGGTGACACCTGGGAGTAAGAAGTTCTGATTTTCCTTCTGGGTGTGACCCTCCTGGAAAGCAAAAGTAGCAATTCTGCAGCAAACTCCAAGTTCCCAAGTGGAGTTAAGTTCTGTGAGCACATTCAATGCTTTGGACATTCAAACAAGTGGAGCAGTTTCTAATTTGATGATTTATAAGTGAAGAGTTTACAGGCACAATTTGTACTTCGACAACCACTTTTTTTCCCTTTTTTTTTTTTTTCTCTCCTCTGTCACAAACTGACTTTGTTGGCCTAAGGCAGGCAGTTATTTTGGGGCAGTGAAAAGTTATAAATAAGTTCTAACAAAACTATTAGTGACACACATGATACTGAACTTCTTTCAAACCCTTCTTTGTAAGGGAACAAAGAGCACTTTACATCGATTTTGATGGCACAAGCCCCCTACGAAAAGTTTAAGGAAAGACTTTCAACAACTAGATCACGAACCCAAAATAAGAATATTGGAGAGCTGTAGAAATTCCAGATTGTGCTCAAAGGAAGGGCCTGAGCAGCTTCCAAAGGCAGACGGAAGGAGAGGAGCCAGGCAGTGAGACTGGCCCTGGCAGCGAGTCAGGCTCAGGGCTGGCAGCTGAGCTGAGCACGTGGGCAGATGATATTGCAGCTGATGTCTGAGCTGCTTCCCTTTCCCCTGCCTGCTGAAAAGGAGGGGAAAAGCCACCAGATGAAGGGTATTGGCTGAGGTCATCTCCTCACTGCTCTGCCCCAAAGGGCCCACGGTGAGCAGGCTTTAAGGCTCTGGTGAATCTTTTTTATCCCAAAATAGATTTATCGTCACTTAACATCCACAGGGAATGATGAGTTGCCGTCATGGTGGCAAAAGTGTTCCAGGCTGCCTGGAAAATACAGCCATCATTTCAGAAGGATATCCCACATTCACCTGCATCAGCCTGCACTCAAATAATCCAGAATATTGTTCAAAAATCGACGTTCCTCTTGGATCAAAACCAACTTAAATCAAGATTTTTTTTTAATGTAAAAGAAGTAGTAATGACATTGATGTTAAAAAATAAATCACTGGCTTGCAACTTAGCCCCCTTTGGATTGTAAGGAATATCTCATCTCCAATAGTTTCAACTCCCTGCTCACTCAGAACTACACTGTCCTGCTCCCTGCATTTTCAAAATTTTCTGCATTATCAGAGACATCAGTTTAATCAGAAACAAAGACACTAAAGAACAACCGAGGAGTCCATCCCTTTGTGGCTCTCAGGAATGCGTGTTCCACATCTGGATAAACACAAATCTCTGCAGAGAATGGAAACATTCATTCCCCAGCTGTGGTTAGGTCCAAACCCTTCTTCTTTCTCTGTCTGATTTACTCCTAGTCCTGCACTGGGTGGGTGCAAAACTGCACAAACCCTGCTGAGGCTGACACAACAGGGAGTCACAGGGCCAGGAATCTTCCTCGTGACCTTTTACACCTATTTCATAAACAAAACCTTCCTCGGGGCTGTGAGCTGCAACTCAAAGGAGAGATCCTGAAGGAATTGACAGTTGTGACATTAACAGAAATGCCAAGTGTCCCACAGCATCCATCAGAAGATGAGAACTGGCACTCCTAAGTGCAGGAGACAGGAAAGGGGAAGCATCATCTGCTGGAAATGCACAGATGTGGAGATCTCATGGAAGTTGGACATCTTTACATCTGCTCGGATGCTCTGTGAGGAAAGCCCACTGCTCATGGCAGCCAGGACCACAACAGGAACTGTCTGAAGGCCCCTCCCACTCAGAAGGAAACACTTTTTTCCCTCTGATTTGACAGATATAGATCCTGTAGGTCCTCTTGGAGAGATCAAGGACCTCCCCTTGGGGAGATGCTGCAGGACCACGAGGGTATCTTAGCTCAAACCTGAAAGAAGGATCCAAGAGTCTCAAGAATAGGTATTTCACATAGAAAAGTCAACATCTGTCATCAACCCCCATCCTGTAAGAAATACATATAAACCACAGGCAGCAGCTTTGCTCCATTAGCCTAAATTTTCTATTTTAACAACTCATAATTCCAGGGCAGCAGCATCTGCTGTTGCAGCAACAACAGGAGCCCAGCCTTCACCACTCTCCAACAACAAGAGGAGGCTGCAAAAAAGCTGAGAGCTGATATAACACACTGGGCAAGCCCAAGACTAACCCTGCCCTGCCAAGGCCAGTGCTCTGCCCTCATCTTCAGGGGTGTTGGAGTGCACCTGTGGCAGGAAAAAAGGTTAAGCTCTTTTACATTACCTAAAGGAAAGCATCAATATTTGAGGGTTTGTTTCAGGAGCTGTTGTTTGCACTGGGCTGAAGTAGAAAAACAGAGACACAGGGAAGTTCATCACTGTAAATTATTGATCTGCTGCTTTCTAGACAGTGAAACTGGTAATTAAACAAATGGTAGAAGATACTTCATCAATTATAGAGGTGCCACTTTAAATTACACTTGCTTCAGGATGAATAAAACACAGAGGTTAAATGCTTTGGGTACTTCATGCCTGCTTCTTGTTCAAAATTCTCACTTCAACAACAATTCTAATTCTCATATCCTGCTGCTCCAGAGCTCTGTGCTCTGTATCAAGGTTCATAAAGGGAAATTAGAGCTTTTGTTTCACAAGTCTTACTTCACGCAATGTTCAGAAAGCACAGTCCCACGGTCAGGAGAGAGCATTTGGAGCAGACATCATTGGGATCCCTTTTCTGCTCAACAGCGTTGGTTATATGGTCATAAGTCAAGGCCCTGTGGTAACAACCCTCCCTCAAAAATCAGACAAAAATACAGTTTTGTCTGCTACCAGCCACTAGTGCAACCTGTGAAGTACTGGGCAGACATTTGACCCTGGCCTTATGGTTTTCAGAAGTTGTAGACATCAACACACCCTCTACAACCTAAAATAAAGCTGCTTCTCAAGCAGTATGATGATGACATCAAAGATGCTCTTTTCAGCAGAAATCATGGCACAACCACGATGATGACTCAAATTTGATTGATGATAAATTTTGATATGAGGGTGCACACCTGCATCAAGCTTAAGGTTATCTCATTTCACATGTTAAATATATGAAAGTACACCTGCTCTTATACTGATTTTGAAACAGAAAGCAGCAATCAAAGAAGAGCTTGGCTACCTTGCAATTGCTGGCACAGGTCCTCTGGAACCATTATTGCATCTCTCAAACAGGTTTCACCCTGGGAAAGCATTTAGTGAAGGCTGAGTTCATCAATTGATTGAGATAGGCCAGGGAATATGAATATTCCAGGTTCAAGGCTGCAAAAGCAGCAGAAGCAGCTGACTTAAAGGCACACGCAAAAGAACCCTAACAGGTGGACACAGCTGGCATCCCTCATGGAGCAGTGAGGCAACAACGCTGGGAGGCAAGAGCAGGGAAACAGCGGCTGCTGCTGGAGCCAGGAGAATCCTGGAAGCCAAAGAACTTGTCAGGGAGAAGTGGGGCAGGAGTGAAGGTGGGAGGTCAGAGAGGAAAGAGAGGCCAAGGTGAAGAACCATCAGAATATGCTGTGGAAGCTGGAGATGATGCAGAGCTGCCAGCTTCCAGCTGGTGGAAATAACCCAGGTGGGAGATGAAGGCTGGGCTGTAGGATTTTTGTGGGGGAAAGAACACCAGTGCTTGGTAGGGGGACAAGAGAATCAAAGGCTGACTCTTCCCACTGCTCCCCAGATAATGAGGCTGAAGCACAAGGAGAGCAAGCTCTGCTGTGGGCCTGGTGCCAAGCGCTTTGTGAAGTGTTCCTTGCCAGTTCTGAGGAGACTTACACAAGGTAAGGCTTTATTCATAAGTGCCTGATGGATCCTGTGTGTGCAACAGCTCCTACCAGCAGAGCAGTGTTTGTGGGAAATGTTAGGAAGAGTGTCTAAGAGAGATAAAGCCTTTGAGCTGCAGACAAAGCTGCCAGCCCTCATTTCCAGCTTGTCAGAGCAAGTCCTTCTTGAAGTCAGCAGCCTGGAATGAAGAGAATCTGGCATTTGTGCATGGATGTATGGCTCAGACAGCCAGGGCGGAGCGGCTGGCTTTAATCACACTTTCCACAAGGGAAGGGGGAGTGGGAGTGGCAAAGCACAGTGAGTGATGGGCGTTATCTGCTACACATCCACGAATTCCTCTTCTCCCGACTTCAAGCCTGACCTCCTTTCCTGCTTCCACTAGCCCCTAGAGCAGGAGGGGAAGGGCCCTACAGAACTGGATGTTAGGAGTCCTTCGCATTCTCGGGATTCCTGGTGGGTGCGAGAGGCAGCACACACTTGTCTGGTGAGCTGACAAATTCCACAACAGCTGATGGGTCCCAGGAGAAGCTGCACACAGGTAGCTGCAAGGCTAAACCCCACCCCACTCCTCCAAAATTCACTTTTCCAAGTGCTAACCCACTCCAGCTCACCTGCTGGGTGTCAGCTGGTTGTGAAGCCTCTTCACCCACCGTGCTGGTGTGGCATCAAAAAGGAGCAAAGCTCCAAAACATTTTAATTCCAGCTGCCCACTACAGCAAAAAGAATTCCAGTGCAAACCACTTTTGGTTGTTTTCTACCCTCACAATGAGGCTACAGTCCACCACATCACATGGAGCTTCAATTCCATCTAGAAATAGCCCCTTGAGGTCTCTATTGCAGCATGGCACCCTGAAATTTTGTTTCCTTGTGTGTGCCACTGCTGGTGGCGACAGCAACAAATTGCAGGAAGCTGCACGTATGCCCGGAGTGGGCACAGAGCCAGATCTGACCTCTTGCACGGAAGGTTTTGGCAGCAGAATTAATTCCTTCTCCCTTACCCTTTCTGCCTGTGTCGCTCTCAGATACCACAACACAGTAACCTTGTCCTACTACACCCCACAAATGCCTTGTTAGAGCCCCACAGGGCTCAAAGGTCCTTTGGATCCTTACACCTGGTGAAAAGCAGGGCAAAAGTGGGAATCCCTGCACCCTCACCTGGGCAGGGTGTCCTCCCTCCAGACCCTCAGTGTACTGGCACTCCCAATCTTCTTCCAGAAGGGGCTGAGAGCAAAATATTCCAGATACCAGTGCTCCAGATACCCACTTTGGATCTGAGCCACTCTAAGGATGCTTTGGCAAGAGGCAGAATAGAAACCAGATTTTCCTGGCTCTGTGTCCAAGCGTGTGCACCCTGGCAGGATTTATCAGTGCCTCTCTCTACCTGATGTGATAGCACATTAAAGGGCACCAGCAGTGCAGGACTGCACGGGCAGGTGTTCCTGCACTGCTCAGGAGCTGGAATTGTTAGAGCTTGGGAATGCTCGTTAGGAGCAGCAGAGTGGAGATTGTCTGTTCTGTTTGTAAACCTTGATAAAGCCAACATTTAGAAAACAACTAATTACCATTTATGTTCCAAACAGCTGGCCTAGCTCCACATCCACATGCTGGGAGGTTTTAGTGCCAATCAGCCCACACATCAGAGCACAAAAGTCCCCCAGTGTGACTGCAGAACCTTCCAGCAAACAAACTTCTCACCAGCACCGACTTCAAGGATCAAAACACAGCAGCGTAAGAATGGAACAGCCACACAAGCCATCGTTCCCACATCATTACATTACAGACACTTGTCCAAGGTGAAAAGGGCACAGAGAGTGTCCTCTGAGGTGCCACAGGGCAGTCCCAGGCTGCTGTCAGCTGCCCTGGACAGCTGATGTTACTGTGACACATCCTCTGTCCCAGCTGTGCCTGTCCTGGCCTTCTCTCCCTCTGGACTGGGACTAAGATCCATTCAGCTCTGTGACCAGTCAGTCAGCTCCTGTCTGACTCTGTCAGTTTGAACCAGGGTTTTCCTGCTTTGTTTTTTTTATATATATATATATATATATT
>VZRF01011029.1:288931-336563 GCA_013396875.1 Vireo altiloquus
CCCCCCCCCCCCGCCACCCCCTGCCCGGCCCCGCTGCGGCTCCGCTCGGGCTCCCCGCGAGCAGCGCTCGCCCCGTGCCGGGCACGGCGTGCGGGATGCGCGCAGGGAAGCGTTACCGGAGCGCAGCCACGGACCGGCCGGGAGCCAGAGAGGGAGCAACTGCTCCGGGCAGCCGGAGCCACGCCGTGCCGCCGCCAGGATGCCGGCTGCTCTAGCCCGCTCATTTGTTTCTTCCGTGGAGAACGCGGAGAGTTTCCGGGAAGGTCGGCGGCTGCGGGAGAACGGCCGAGCCGCCGCCCCCGCTGCCCCCGCGCCGCCNGAGCCCGCGCCGCGCCGCTAGTGAGCATGTCCGAGCGCCGGGCATGCGGGCTGCGGGCCGCTGCCTCCGCCCTCACCTGCACCGGCCCCGCCGCCACCGGCACCGGGACCCCGCCTCGCCCCCCGGCCCGGCCCGCGCTGGTTACACCGTCCGCCGCAGCAGCATCCTGCCGAGCAGCTCCTGCACCGAGCTGTTGCCTCGAAGGGCAGACGCACCTGTCTGCTCCAGACGGACAAGATAAACCTCGAATGCTGATGGTAATTCTACCGGCCCCTCCTGGCTGACGCCTGGTTGTGGGAGTCATCAAAAGTGCATGTTCCTGGGAAGGACCTAGGGTGAAGTTCGCTGTGGAGTGATTCCACCAAGCTCAGGAAACCATCCGCTGTGAGCAGCACGTTGGTTCATCCCACACAGGTGTGAAACACCCGAGGCAGTCTTGTCAGGATCCACAGGAAATTCTGCACATTGAACTCCAACAGCCTGAACCACACGGAGCTGAAACAGTAAAGCTCTGCTCTTGCCACTCCTGCAGAAGTTTAAAGTTTCTCTTAAAGCACAGGAATCAAAAACCACCTCTCTGGCCTTTCATGCGGCACCAACTGTGCTTGACACGCACTGTTTTCGAAGTAGCAAGTTACCATTTCATGGAATGTTAATAAGAGTTTAAAACTTTTTTAGAAAGTTGAACTGATACCTTTACTCTCTTTGATGTCTTCCCCAGAACCCTGGCACATGCTAAGGTTTAAAGGAATATTTGGCCCTGGAAACAACAATCCAGTCCTACCAGTGTCCCCTACTGTCACTACAAATAAGTCAGTAACATTCCTGGACTGTTTACTGAATACCAAAAAACACCATAATTGCCACTGTCTCCTCTCCCAACAAGGCAGAGGGAGCTTGCAGTTTTTTCTGAAGTAAAATAACTTTACCTGACAACTGTGTAACCACACAGTAAATGTCTCAGCTAATTTTCAGATGGAGTTTCAGATTAGTCACTAGAAAGACAATGCTAGGAAACAGCAGCAACATGCACAGATGTGCACTTCAGTACAAGATGGCTCTACCAGAGCTGAAGATCTGTTAAACAGGTTTTAAATAGCTATGACAAAGAGAGAGAAATTCACAGTTGCATTTAGGTACTTTTAAACATTTTAAATCTTACACAGTTCCTTTTCTTTAGGCTCCTTTAATTTAAAATTATACAAATGCAGATAGAAAAGATTCTGAAGCAAAACACACGGAACAGCCATTCATTCCAAGAAAACTGATATTATTCTTAGAAAAGTACTGCCTTTCTCAACTGTTCGTGTCAAACCAGAAACAATCGGCTCATGGATTTCCATTTGCTTGCATACAAACCCTGAACACACGTCAGTAAAGACCCAAGTTAACAGAATAATCAGTTCCTTGAGATATTTATAAAAGTCTGTTAATATGTCCCTGTACCACTGAATTTTCCATATGTGAACCTTCCTGTAACATACAGGGCATGAACCCCATGACAGCACAATCAACACACAAGAGGAGCAAAATCATTGTTTCAAAGCTCTTTCCCTTCCTCTGCAGTCTCAAAGTGCTCCCAGGATTCTGACAGAATTCATAGAGCCAGGCCAAACACCAACTTTGCTACGCTGCAGTATTTCTACAGGAAACACATTTGAATGATTTTCTAAACTCCCACTCACTTCATTGCTACTAATTCCATCCCAGAGAGAAAAAAAAAAACTGTTCACAACACAGCTACAGTCACTCCAACGACCAACCAGCCTTGCAAAACCTTCCCAATCTTGCCCTGGAGTTGCTCAGTTCAGCTCTAAGTTGGTTACTGTGTAACCAACAGTACCAGAGGGGGACAGAGAACAATAAAAAGCAGCCTTACAGTCCTGCGCTCTGCCTTGCGGCCAACCACGCGGATGATTTCTCCTGTAGGAATTCGTTCAATCTGCAGTTCCATTTTTCCAAGGAAAGTCAGTAAATCCCTCTATTCTCTACGGATAGTTCTGATTTCAGTGTGCAGCAGCAGCACACGACCTTGACTAAGTGCAGCCTTTGGTTGGGAGGCCTGTTGTGAGAGGAAAAGATGGACCTCTGTATTTATAGCAAGTGTTAGGTGTGAGCTGAAACAATTAAGTTCAAGACTGGATTCCACTCGTTACAATGTGCCATAACAGTGCCAAGAAGCCTAAATTTATGTTTGTATTTATTGCCTCCAACTTTGTTGATGTTCCATTTCTGTCCCAAAGGGCTCAGAAAAGTCAGGTCGCTGCGGATGCTGTTTCAGAGGTGTTGGCACGAAACAATCCCATGGTGGACTTCAAAAATCTACCAAGAGATTTTATGCAGAAAAAAATTCTTCATCTTTGCCTCCAAGAGCAAGCAATAGAAAATCCTGATTGCTCCCATGGTAACTACAGGAAGTTCTGCAAACTGCTGCAGAACGGAATCATTATTAATTGAGTCTTTGAGCAGCTAACTAATCACGGCAAAGGAAATTAATTGGCACGTTACAGCACGAAAATTCCTACAAATAGGAGAAAAATAATCTGGTGAACACTGGTTTAAGTGCAATTACAGAGGTTTACAATGACCATGCCATCCATTAATGGAGTGGCCAGACCTATCACCCTCCAAAAAAGGTATTAGATATCCTGCCTGTGACTGGGGGAAAGAAATCAGTCTAAATTTCAGGTATTTTAAAATTTGCCGAGGAGATAATTCCTTCCTATTCTTGGAAGTGCCAAATTTGAATTTTCAGCTCCACTACAAACCAACTCCAGTTGATAATGCTTGCCAAGAAAGCGTTAACAAGATTAATTAATAAGACTAACAAGCACTGGCAACTCCAGAGCAGATACAGGTAACACAATTCTGTGCAGCAACTGCAAAGAAAGGGCCTGTCACTGTTCTGTTTCATATCTGGAATTATTCTTATGCTTCCTTAGCTGTTATATACAAGATTGTTCCAGTCCAACAATTGTTTCCTTGAGCACTTACTTCCCAATGCAGAGTTCTACTAAAAAAAATAGATTTTATCACATTTAAAAACTCAACACTGTCACTTCCCCAAACAAACCCACCCTATTCTCAGTAATATGGAGTAATACCCAGCCTGGTTTATCTCCCCTTTCTACAGAGAGAAATCACAAAGATCAGAACACCAGAGCTGTGTAAGTGGAATGGCTCTTGTGATGCAGATACCAGAATTATGTGCAAAAAAACTTCTGAAAATGGGCTACAAGTGAGTGGTAAGAGAAAAAAAAAAAAAAGTAACAGTAGAAAGAAGCTGAAAAGTTCAAAAGAAAGAACAAAATAAAAAAAGACACAGAGGAGCACACTATGGTCTCTGATGAGCCTGAGCAGTAAAACCACACCGTTACAGTGAAACTGGTATGTGACAAATGAAACACTCTAGCAGAGCTGATGTCAGTACTTGAGAACTGTCAGTTTCAAAGTATGGTTAGCAGGTTATTTCTCGTCCTTTTGGGGTGCCTATATTCTTATTTTCTGATTTTTTCCCGCGCCTCTGCATTTCCTCTCACCAGTTTGCATTCCCAGATCTCACACCTCACTGTTTTGCTCCAGTGATTCTCCCAATCTGTGTTCAACTGTTCCCACACAGATTTCTCTTGCTACTTTCTAGGTTGCACAAAGTTCTTTTTAACTGCAGAGACCCTCTAAGTGGAAGATGACAGCTCCACTGTAAGACAGGGAGATGGGATGTACAAACACGGATGGATGATGTTCCTCAAGTTGAAGCATTTACACAACTTCAGTTCCTGAGCAGATCATTTTTCCAGAGTACCTGTGGATTAAATAGAAAATGTTTCATGTCAATCACTTTCAAACAGCAATCCAGGGGCAGAAAGGGCCACAGGAAGCTTCCTGTTAGCATCGCAGAGTTCTCAAAAAAGGTATCATTTCCTCTCTCAAGGAAAACCTAATTCCAGCTTTGTTCAACTGGCCTTTCCACTGCAGTATATTAATTAAGACAAGTTCATCTGAGTGTCACTCAGTGTCCAAGAGCAGAGAAGGAAGCAGTGGTAGTAGAAACAATGGTCTTTATCAGAACGTATTTTTAGGGTCTCACAAACACGCAAGACATCTTAGAAATATTTCCTGTTTACACAGAGCTGTACTATCTGTGTGCAATGATACACTGCACATCCTGAGGTTAGCCAGCAATCAGAAATATTGGGGAAGTTAAATGAGGCTAGACTGGACAACATTCCTTATGGGACTTCATTCCCATTTGAAAATAAATTCTCCAACAGCAGAGAGTTATGAAGAGTTACCCTTAGATGAAACTCAAGTGCAAATTTATATTAAAAATTACAAAATGTAAAATACAAAGCATAACAGATCTTTCATTAAGACAAAAAAGACACTTCAAATCACACTGTGAAAAAATGAAATGAGAAGAACCTGTTCTCAAAAATTAAGAAAGAATTTTAAGTGGTCTGGGCATTTTTACAAGGAAAATGTCAAAACCTCCTCAATGGGGAAGAGAGATAGAAAATGCAAAACCACAAGAGCATTTAATACTGGATTCATTGAAATAAGGAAAAAAATAAGATGAATCTGCTCTGTCCAAAGGAAAAATAGCATTTGTCCTTGCTATTCTTTTGCAGCCCAAAGCCCTACCACATGTTCTTACTGATTTCCTTCTAAAATACTTTGTGTCTGTGCATTAAACATGACCAAAACAAGTTCCTCAGAGAAAGATTACAAATTAATCCTCCCCACCCAAACCAGTCTGTTCCTTCTCAAATTAACAGAGGCCATTCACAACACTTCACTGCCAGGATTTATTTTAGAGGTACATGGAAAGAAAACACATGAGTATAAAAACATTTCCAGTGATTATAACATCCAATTAAAGGCGTTTTAAGAAAAGAGAAATTTCATCAGAAATTGCATCATTACAGGTCATGGAATAGTTTGAAAAGCTACCATAGGTAACAGTAGTAAATAAAAGTGCCTCTGTGTGCATAATACTGAAGAAAGAAGTGCAGAGTTCTGTGCAGCATCCTCCTTACACACAAGCAGTTCCAATCCCAGCTGCTGTGGGCATTTTCCGGGAAGTCCCGTGGTTCAAAGGATCAGTTTACAAAATGCAGCTTCTGTGTCCAGTGACAGAGAGTTCTCAGCTCCCACAACAAAGGGTCTCGAGTGTTCTGTCCCTGCAAAGAGGCTGCATGGCTCCCTCTGAGCTGCTCCTGCCCAGCAGATGTACCCTGCTTAGAAGAAACTGGATCTTGGTCCACAGTAAATCGCCAGCTGTGGTCTGGAATTCAAAGCCCTCTGCTCTTTGGGCTCTCCACAGAATCTCCTTGCACGGGGAATGGACAGAGTTACACAAGTGAAACCAGAAACAAAGCACAACTCAGGAGCTGCAAAAGTCACTGCAATTCAAAACAGGGATTTGTCTGATGCCCTAATTGCCAGGAGAAGCTACATATCTGAAAGATTCAGTGCAAAACAAATTCTTGGGAGACCAGTATAAATGGGAAAATTGTTTCTAATATTGTTCCAAAGTGTAACAGGAATGTACAAACTGTAAACCTCAAGGCAGTGTTAATCCATGCAATGAACACAGTATCCTCTGAACCTGCCCTCTCTACTCACAACTGGGAACAGTTCCCAACACCAAGCATCAAGCTGAGATACGACTAAAACCTACAGAGGCCAAGTGTTCCTAAAGCCCACTGCAACTACCTAACCAGAAAACCTAAGTCAGAGCTTCAACAGGACACAAAGACACCTGGACCTCAAAAGATTTTATACAGTGAATGATAGGAACAAAACCAATATCCTATCAAGCTGGTAACTTTCTATCTCAAAACAACCCTGAAAAAAATAAGGCTTTGAGAAAAAGAGCCAAAAGGAATCCATTCAGTTCTGAAGCAGTGTTCCAGCATGAACATCCCAACACACTTTGCTCTTCCACTTGAACCAAATCTGCTCTTTTCCATCCCTAACCAGCACGCCAGTGAGGAGTAACTAACTCACTCACCACACATGGGAGGGAGCTGTGGATATAGAACATGGGAGACTCACAAGTGCTCTGTTCCAGCACTGCAGTCTGAGATTCTGTGGAATGTTGGTGCCCCTTCCTATCCTTCCCAAAGATCTCTATTTCCTCATCAAGAAACAAGACCCTTTCTGAAGCTAACTACCTTTCAGGTTCCTAAAGGTACATGAAATTTCTTATTCCATCTCCACCCTGAAGTGCACAGGATACAGTAAAGTCTGAGCACCTCTAGAAAAACAGAAAATTTGCAGACTGATTGTTATAAATCGAAGAGATTTACAATTTTCAAAGATTATGCCAAATGCTTCATCAACCATGGGCTGCTCACCTATGCTAAAGTATTTCTCAACTTCTGCAATTTCCTTCAGAAGTTGTGGGATCCTGGCTAACTCCAAGCCAGGGACTGGTATAAAAATGGGTTTATTTTAATTTTTTCAATGAGGGGGAGAAAGGCAATAGGCAAATTGCTTAATTGTTTTATAAAAGAAGAATTTAAAAAAATCAGGAATAGTGCATTTTGATAAATGTATTTCAATTTGGAAAAATCAGAAATGGAAAACCCTACAAAGAGTTCTCAGTAAGGCATAAGGAAAAGGATCTACCAAAGGAGACTTTACACACTCCAAAGATTTTGTTTTCATGTGACCTGTTGTCACTGGTGTTTCCCAAAAGGTAATTAGCTTACATTTGAAAGTCAAATAAAATTTCAAAACAAGCTAACTAGTTGTATCTAATAAATAATTTTTAAATAACTTCATTTCAACTCAAAATTTGGAAATCAATTATTAAGTGGTTACAGCATAGTAAATATTGCATCGTAAATAAAATATCCTCTACAAAAAAAAAAAAGGAACAAGCCTAAAAATCTATTAAACATTGCAGCTTCCTTAGGTTAAATCATTGCGTTAGAAATGTCTATCACCTTAAAACATACAGCATTCCTTAAGTGCTATTTTTACAGCCCTCATCCAGTGCAAGAGAGTTACTCTCCCCAGAATAAAAATATCCATTTCCACAATAAATTATCTTCTACGAGCTTACAAAGTTTCTGAACAATCCTACCTGTCTCACTCCATCTTCTAAGAGCAAAAGGTTACAATCACTAAGACATAAAGAATCATCTGACTGCTGAACCAGGATCATTAAATGCCCTTTCTTTTTACAGAATCACCACCTGATTCTGGATTGTCAGGTTTCTGCAGCCAGCTGCTCTCTTCCTCTGACTGATCCTCTTCACTTGGCGTTTTGCTAGGCTGAATCTAGGAGAGAGACAAGATAAATAGCAAATTAACAATTCAAAAGCATTGTGTTGCTCTGTATTATCTATACCATTATATAAAGAAATGTGTCATACTTAAAAATTAAGAAGATTAAAAAAATCTAGCAAAAATCCACTATAGTGATGCCAAAACATTAAATGTCATGCAAAAAGAAAGGCAAAAATCCTGCAGACTCTCTCATAGATACTGAGCTCAGAGACAACACAGATACTCCACTCTGCCATGTTTCTCACCCATACAGAGGAAAATATATATTAAAAAAATATAATAGTATAAAATAGGAATGAGATACCAGCCAGCCCAGGAATTCTCATTATTGTATTCCCTAAGGCACTGGAGTTTCACAGTCTTCTAAAACCCCTTCACCCTCATCATCAACAATGCAGAATTCCTATTCCAATGATTCCTCAACACATTTGCACAGCCATGACAGCATGGAAAATTATGCACAAACAAAATTATTCTGGAAAAAACAGTGCTTGCATAGAAGCAGCAATGCTTGGTCAGTTCATCTTGTTTGGGCAGGTTAAGTTACCCTTGCAGAAATTAAACAAAGCCTGTTAATCAAATCACTTGAGTCCAGCTGCCCCATCCTTCCCAAATTCAAGTGACAATTTCCAGGAAGCACTTGTGTGCAAGTCACAAAGTGGAGCACAAAAAGCTCACCTACAATCTGCCAGAAATTTGGCAGCATTTCATTTGTCATCTTTACAGAAACTGGGGACGTGACAGGGAGCCTGAAGTTCCAAAAGTGAACAGTGAGAGAGAGAAACCTGTCTTATTTCACTGCTATGTGATGCCCTAACAGTTATTGAGAGTCTTTTAGCACATCAGCAAATTCTTTTTAGCCAGGACAGGTCCTTTTTAAAATTCCTTCTGCTGCCACCTTGCCAAGGATTAACACAGCTGCACACATCTATGTTCAGATGCATATGAAAACAAAATAAAGAATTTAAAAAAAAAAAAAAACAACACATCAATGCTAATCAATGCTTCCAAATGTATTACCTGAAAAGGTTCACTGATGCCAACTATTGACTGCAAGTTATTGCTATAATAACAAAGCAAAAATTCTCCTCCCATCTTAGGTATTTCTGAAGCACTCATGTAAACCTGGCAAGAATAAGAACAGGCAATGAGCAATTTCCACAGCAAAAGTAGTTCACAAAAAAGCCATTCAGGACACCATCAAAAATCAGTATTTGCTATTTATAATCAAGTTTTAAAATGTAAGCTCAAACGGATGAGGACAGAAATAACTCAGGAAACCATCTGAGAATTAAATCAGGGAGGAGAAGGAATATCCTTCACCATGTCAGCAAGCTGGCTTGGTTCAGTGAGAGGGAGAAGAGACCCAGAGTGGTTGTAAGGGAAGGGACAAAGCCACAGAGCTGCAGAGGGAGTGGAGCTGCCTCCTGGTGGCGACAGCAGAGCAATTCACCACCTTGCTTTGGTCCTGCCCCAAGGAGCCACGGTTCCCAATTTCAACTTCTATTTGTTCAGCTAAGTATCTTTGAATATTTATCGTTTGTATCAAAATAAGTTTTATTTGTTTGGTTTAAATCAGTTTAGGTACTACAGAAAGCTTTGTAAGTGACAGCAGTTTTTAAAGAGGGACCAAACATTCAACAGAAAGAATCTGGAAGAGGGATTTTAAACAATAATATTGTCTCAAATTAGCTTCAGCTGGGAAGAGGATACAGAACCCCTGAGGGGAATGGGATATGGAACAGATCTCCAGTGCTACTCTATGGGAAACTACATTAGAAAGAAATACAAGTGACTTACTTGTTTGCTGTTGTTGTTGGAAGAAATTTCATCATCTTCCACCCAAGCGTAAGTAACGTAATCATTCACGTGCCTGAAAGTCACCTGCAGAGAAAGACACAAACCATCAGCTTTCTGATGGAAACAAAAACTGTACTATGTGAAAAACAAAGCTGTGAGATGTTTACTGTTTCACTGAAATAATTAAAACACTTGACTTTTTAGGATTAAAACATTTTGGAGGCATGCACTGATCTTTTGTTTCTGAGAGGGTGTGAGTGCTCTGTTCTCTCATCCCTCCACTGACTTTTATTTTTGTTCATTTTTTTGTTGCATAAACTCCTTTCTACAGCTTCTGCAACATTTTACTTAAATAAATCACCAGATTATCTCAGCAGAGAATTTAAAGGGTGTGGAAGAACTCCCATGCTGTAGAGCTAAACTGTCAGCACACAGAAACTAATGGCAATCAAGGACACAAGCATTTCAGAGAGCTCTGCACTAGCAAGAATCAATGCTCTAAAACTCTCAACGACCTCCTGCAGTCACATTCACCATCTTTGCTGAAGAGCCACGATGAGCTAACAGTACCTGGAAGAGCCCAATCCAGTCCCAAGCACTGCTGGGGAATTCAGACACCACAGAGTAGCGGATGAGAACATCATGCTCTGCACTCCACTCACCCTCAGGACTCAGCACGACCAAGGGATCTGAGACAAGAGGCTTCATCTAGACAAAAGAAGAGAGTTTAAACTCAGTCAAGCTTGTCATTCTTTCAGTTATTCTTTTCAATTTTATTCTCTGCCACAATTGCCACCTGTGGGACTCTTTAACTGACTGGGAATAACCTGAAAGCAATTTGCTGCCTTCGCTATGATCAGAATGAAACAGAGATTATGGTTTAGGAAATCAGCTGCTGTAAGGCAACACTGAGTAAAACAAACTTTTTCTGAACAACGTAACTGGAACAGCACCTCAAGCCTGAAAGTTCCCGTGACAGGTTTGTGATCACTGATGCCATAGGTCATGTGACTGACATAGTTAGTCAGAGCAACAGAAATCAGGTTCTCTTCTTCAGGGAATTCGCCTTCTTTTGATGCAACCTCACAGAGATTTTTCACTTTCCAAAGAATTCTATCAGTCCATGCTGGCTTTCTTTTTTTCTCACTGCAAAAGTGTAAGGGAAAAAGGGAAATGAGCAGAGAAACAAGTTGCCAAAAGCTAAGAATGCTCTGCAAAATCTACTCAGAGTTCAAAGACTGTGAGATACATATTAATAAAAGGAGGCAATCGTATCCAAGCTTCATTTTACCACTCTGTTTAATGTGTTTTACGTTCACCACAGATCAGTTTCATGGCTTTCTGAAAGAGGAGTAAAATGAAGGGGAGAAGGATGTTTCAGTGGGTTAGTTGGCTTCATACAGGAAATGATACTTTCTCCTAAAACCCTGTAAAAACATGCATGAACATTGAGTGAGTACAGCAACTGCCCCAGGCTCCAAATGTACAGATATTCTGAGAAATGAGGGCGTAAACATAAGGAACACGTAGGAAGAGTCTGAAGGATGTTTGAAATGATTCAAAATATTTGAGAGCAAGTTTCTTTTAACAACAAAAAACGGGACAAACTTGGGTAGCTTATGGTAAACACAGGTGCCACAGCAATGCTTTATTTAGAAGTTCCTCTAAATTGTTCCAGCCTGCATTTCAGGTTTGCAAGCTACTGCTGTCTCAGAACAACAGGCTTTAAAAATTCCATAATTGAGGAAGTTGTGCCTGCAACTGTGCCACACATCAAACTGTTATCACAATGCAGAGTTTCCTTTTATACCATATCAATTACACCAGAAGACATGAGCCCTCTGTGGTTCTCTCTGGAGTGGGAGGAAGACTTAACAGCAACTCTCTGGATGGGTGGATCACTTCAAATTGAAATGGAGAAAAGATCATACCCTATGGAAGAGGAATTAGAATGGACTGGATTGGATTATAAAAGTTAAAGCAGGATGTGTAAGGAAAACTGTCAGTTTAACAACTTTAAATATCAAAACCAAGGCCATTTAGTTCAACATAATTTTGTTTTACCCCTTCCCACCTTTAATAAGGTGGAAAGATTTGAAATGACTACAGGCCCTTATCCCACTTACTCCAGTAATTATAGAAACCAACAGAAATCTTTATGAGCTGCCATATGTCTGCTCTGCTGTGCAGGAAAATACCAAAAGAACAGCTTAAGGTAACAATGATCTTAACACTGTTTTAGAGAAAATGGGATTTAGATGGGAAATAAACCCTCAAAATTCACATTGAAGAAGTACCAAAAATAAAATTCTGTGGGCTTCAGTAAAAGCAACTTTAGCAGGGTGCTTGCCTTGAGGTCTGCTGGTCACCCTCATCTGAGCAAAGTCCCTCTGGTAGCTTAAACAGCAGCAAGATGCACACAGAATGTTTAAACACACTTTTTGTTCTTTAAATCAGCCCATACAGACAACCAGGCTATGAATCATTCATAAAATGGCCAGGTTTGGATTATTTTAAGTCTTTTTTGTTAACTGGATTTACTGCTGGTCCCATTACATCACTTTACATTCAATTAAGAAGCAAAGTGTCTTTGGATCCACATGAATGAACTTTCAATATTAAGTGCAACAGCAGAGTAGATAACACTGCAGCTTTCAAACAGGTTAAGAAAATCCCTAAAGAAAATCAGCTGTCATCTGATTTTCAAATATTTCACAAAAATCAAATCAAAAGCTCAGATGAAGCCTTGTTTTGATTCTGAAATATTAAAAAAATCTACAAAATTCAGAAAGTTCTCTTCTTACTTAAACCAAAACAGGGACTTCTGTTCTCTGGAAGTAAAGAAAAAGATCAGTACAAAATCCTGTTTGGACAGGAACTTATCCTTCTGTGGAAACATAAGACTAATACTCAACAAACAGACTTTAACATCAGAGAAAAACTTTGGAAATATAAGATACTCCATTATCAACTTTAAATCATCGATAATGATAAATATACATTAAGTTTCAAATACCAGCATATCAAATGAAATGGTTAAACAGAGAAGGGAAGCAAAAATGGCAGACAATTGTTCTTATGCTCCTTTTTGACAATCAGTGAGCACTTTTAGTAGGAAAGAACAAAACAGAAGCAGCTTAAACAAGTGCTCATTTATTCTGTGAATCTGGTCTTTCCAAAAAGGAAGCTGGGTTGTTTCATTACTTCCCTCATACAATCAGCAGACCTCAGCTTCTTCAGCCAAAAATATTCATTTATTCAGATTGGATCAATCCAAGCCTAACAGAACAGCTCAACATCCCCAATTCACCAGCACATTCAGGAAATTCAGGTTTGCCAGTTACTAAAGTGATATTTAACCAAGCACCACATTCACTCTCATATTCCATGTCTAAACTCATTCCATCTTTTACCTTGTGTCATAGACCTCCGAGTAAAGGTCAAACTTGTACGTGGGCTTGAACTGCAGAGGACCTTCTTTGAACTCCTTAAGAAATGCTTCCTTCTTTTTTGCCATATTTAACTGCAGAAATAAAAAGTAACTTTTAAAGATCATGTTTAAAAATCAGATCTTAAAGGATGATTGGGAAAGCATCTTCCAATAATTCAACATTGCAGTCAGTACAATGTAATTGCAAAGGTAAATTCAGAAGGGCCTCTTTGTTATACCCAAAACTCTTGACATGATCCATCTAGAAGTTTTGAGGCAATTCTACCCAAAACAAATTCCAGAATAAGAGTCTCTTAAAAATAATTCTTGGGAGGAGAAGTTAAGGTGAGGAACAACTGACAAGACAAGAAGTTGAAAGAAAGCTCCAGTTAAATGTGAGGAGTGTAAATGAGTAAGAAACTACACAAAAGCAGAAAAAGTTGGCAGTTAATTGGGGTTTATGACCATGTGACTGCTCTGAGTTTGTGTTCTTTAACAGAAATTAGAAGCTCAAGGTGTAATTTAACTACAGTGTTGTGTTTGTGTGCATTACAAACAAACCCAAACCTCCAAAGAGACTGAGACAACTTACCTGGTCCTTATCCCACAGCAGATTGAAACGCTTGTTATTGATTGATTCTCTGACAAAATGTATCCCATAATCTGCTATCCGGAAGTTCAGATCTCCAAACCAGAAGAGAACCCTTAAAAAAAACAACCAACCCAAAATGCATCAAACACAGAAGATTTATAGGAATCCATTAAATGAGGAAAGAATTTGACAGAATATTAGCCATTACACTAATTAGGTGCTCTAATCACTTATATTGCTTAATGCAAACAGCTTAAACACAAACATTAAGTAGTGATAGATAAGCTAACACAGGGACAACCTGCTGCTAAACAAAAGAAATTAAAGTAAATGGAACAGTAAATTAAGTCCCTTGCTTCCTTGCTGCTTCCTCATTACTGCCTGAATATTAACTTCTCCTCCTGAACATTTAACAGCAACCTAAAGGATTTTTGGTGTAAACAGGCTTTAGCTTCTAAAGCTTTCCTGCGTGACACATACAGTCTGTATGCTAACAAATATATGTAATTAAAGACTGGCAGAATACAGTCTTGTAAAACAGCCATCTGTCTTTCAGGTTATCTTTTCCTCACAGGTTTCAGGGTCAAGGCTGAAGGGACATTTAAAATAAAAATGATGGATGAAAATTCCAAACCCAAAACTCTTCAATGCAAGAGTTCACCATATAACAGATAAAACCTATAGAGACAGAACTAAGTGAACAACTCACTCGTGATCAAGGGGACTTGGAATATCCTCTCCTTCAAACTGCATTTCTAGAATTTTTTCAAAGTCATCCAGTCGCTGCTCTGTGTTCTCCATGTGAGCTGGCAAGTGGCAGTTCATGAAACAGATTGTGTGGCCAAAGAGGGACATGCGGATGCTGACTCCTCCTTTGTTCCCCTGGGATGGAAGATGAACAACATTCCCTGAAACTGCAGTCAGTGCCTGCAAATGTAACTACTAACACCACCTCTAACTTTTAAATCTTGCAATTTAGATTTACATCAGCACAATTTCTTCCTACACAAGTTGTCACATATCAGCAAATAAACTGGTGAAATTATGGTCTGTGCTGCACAGGAGGCTCAAACAAATGACTCTGCTTGTCAGCTTTTTAATTTTTAATTAATAAAACTCAGCATGGACCCATGTAGAGGCACACAGCACTGTAAGTAACCAGGGCAACCACATCTTGGGAATTCCTTACCCAGTATCCATAGAGGCCTGTCCGTGTGTAGTGGGTGTGGATGTCCCGGATGAAGGGAAGGTGGATGTGCTTCACAAAGATCAGAAGCAGCAACCCCTGCATGCGAACTGAGGAGAGCTGGAAGAGACAGAAAAGAAGGAATAGTCATTTCCAGGAGTTCCCTGGGTTTACTTCACAGGAGCTTTTAGGGGAAGAAGGCCACAGCAGAAGTCATGCAATTCCCTCGCCAAGCCTGGCCTCAATACTGTGACACAGTAAATGCAGACTCATTTCAGTGCTGTGAAAAATTCATTTTCATAAAAAATTATATTCCTTATAAACAAATCTGATCAATCCCTCAGCTAATTAACACAGTTCTAACATTGTATTACAAATCTGAAGTTGACCTCAAAACACACACCTGCCCAAACCTCTTTAAAGACTTTTCTTCTGCCTCACCAGCCTCTTGTTTCTGTCTTTGAGAGTCCTGTTCATAAAGGACCAAATCCTTGACTTTTCACCTGAAAGCTTTATAGCTCCCACCTACCAGTCCTCCAACAGCAGCAAGTTTTTCAAACTGAAGCACTCTTCAGCAGATCATTAAATATTCTAAAAGCCATTAAAAGCCTCAAAAGCACAGCAGTCAATTCCAGGCATCTGCAAAAACAGTGAGCTGCAAAGAGCAGTAACTCCTGCCTGCAGTGCCTGTAAAAACTGATTTACCAAACACTTAGGGAGCATATAAAGCAGGGGGGTTTTGTGGTTTGGGTTTTTTTGGTCTGTGTGTGTAGAAATACTCTAATAAAGATGTCCTTCATTGAACATTTACGGACTTTACAAAGTTCCTGGCAGGAGACCCAAAATTCATTGTGTTTGTTTTAATGATAATGATTCCATCTAAAATACAGACATTGAAATACACTAATTGCAGTTCAATTTTATGCTGGATTAATTTAGAAAAAGACCACATTAAAATAAAACTGACTACACAACAGCTCGAGAAGCACAAAAATTCAGCCCAAAATTTTAAAGAAAATTCCTCTTTTCTTTGTCTTCCTAGCTACACAATTAAATGATTTCAGAATATATTTTAATGTTTTCATCGTCTTTGAATCCAACAAAATACTGAACAGAATATTGAAACAATGCACTGCAATTACTCGATGATGCATAAATATTTTAGTAGTCAGCATTCTCCTTTCCATAATTACATTCATGAGGCACCCAGATCTTCCAGTCCCTCTATTATTTATTTGCTCTATTTAATTCTGCTGCAGCCAGTCCCAAGACATTTCTCAAGATCCAGAGGTGCTGAACAGCACAAGGCACTGACCCCTCCTCTGCTGGAACCAGCACCAGTTCCACCAGTCCTTAGAGCCAAATCAAGCAAAGCCCTTGCACAGAGGGAACATGATCCTGTGGATGCTGAAAAAATTGACTGTGACCAATTTAACACTCTGAAAACAGAGCCTGTTACTGAGGGGACAGAATGTCCCAAGGATGAACACCTATTCCTCCACACCCAACCTCGTCACAGGTCAGCCAAGGGGTAACTGCTCCTCTCCTCCTCAGCCAAATTCCTGGCTAAGTCCTAGGATAACCTTTCCTTGCTGCCTGGTTTGATTTTGACCCGGCCTGACAGCTCCTCCTTATTATTAGAGCTAATCAAGTCCTGCTGAAAGCCATTAGGTGGCAGCATCCATTCATTAGTGTGGTCCAAACTGCCACAGTTATAAATCAGAATTCAAAATCAGCCAGGCATACCAGCAGGAATTCTTTTAACTGTGTGTATACAGGGCCTGAATGTCAGCCCACGGCCAGATTTTTAATTTTTATCAGCAATGACTTAGGCCAGAATGAACAATGTGGGTTTTTTCCTTTTTGTAATACCAAATGGGTCCTTTGTTTTGTTTAATTACAATTAAAAGAACAGCACAACGACTGAGTCCGATTAGCATGCAGATAATGCAATCACCTCAGCAAAATCAGCCTGAAATAATGCTTGGTTTAGAAAACCTCTACAAAAGGCTTTTAATTTCTCTTTATTCAAAAAGTCAGGATATCTTCCTACATTTATTGTTTTCATTATTAAAATAGCCAGTACTTTAGCTGATCTTATATCCCTGATATTACCCCAATATCTTGTCATTTAAATTCCCAAATAATGTTATAGGTCTTCAACCAAAACTTAAGTCCTCAGGTAAACACATACACTCAATAAAATCCTTTTTTACATATATGCAATTTATTTTCACCTGCAAACAAATTGGAAAAAAAAAAACAAGATAAAGAAGCCTTACCAATCTTAATGAAAACCACTGCCATTGCTTGGGATATTTATAGTGCAAGACTACATTAGAAGCATCACAACACAGTTCCCCAATATTGCACAGAGCAAAAAACTTTTCTACAAACAAGAGAGAGATAAAGATATTGTGGCCACCAGAAATATGCTGTTCAGTATAAATTCACATCACATGAAAAACAGGAAAACACAACTGTGATGAAGAATCACTTCTAACATACGTGTACCTATGGAAGTGACAGACACCTGCAAAAAAAACCCATCAATTTATATTTTATGGAGAGTCTGAGGAAAAAAAATTAGGATATTTTCCTTCAGTGCTGTGACACTTAAGAGAGATGTAAATAATTACCTTGATATACCCCAAGGGAGACAATACAGTCATGAAAAAAACGCTCCATGGATCATCAAATGCCAAGTCAGACAGAAAATTTGTGATTCTTGAGTTCACCTCCTGTAAGCTGAATACATCACAATTACTCACACTGCACCAGTTGGTTTGGACAGAATTCACAGGACACTTGCAAAACACAGACCCCAGAAATTTCTTGCTGTTCAGTTTCTCATTCAAGCAGTTTAACCTACACACAGATTTAACATATCTGACACTGAGGAAAACAATTTCAAAGGAGGTTATATGGGAGGTTATATAGAGTTTAAGACAATGCCCGACTCGAGATGTGTTATAACAATCTGACCGTCAGGACTTCAGACTTTCAACAAAATTTGGAAAACACAGTGGTAAATTGAATCTAACAAGCTTGCACTACTTCCCTTAAAACATGCAGAATTTTCCATAACTTCCATACCAAAATGAACATGCCTTTACACACTAACAAAGAAAACAGCAGCCAATATTTTTTGTGTCTTTAGAAAAAAGACGTTCTGCATTCTGTCACAAAATAGCAACAGACAACTGCTACAAATCATCTCTGTTCGAAGATAGTCCTCTGTTAGTTAGACCAAGTTAGTCTTCACCCTCTGGTTGCAACAGTGTTAAACCATCTCCCAGGCAGTGATTCACATCACACAGTCCTCCCAAAACAGACCATGTTGAGACCCAGCAGTTTTGCAATAAACTCACAAAGCAAGTTCTTTAACACACACTCACCCTATAACGTACATATCCGTGGCTGGGCCCACTGAGCTCAGCTGAAGTAAACTCGTGACATCAGGAGGGGGAGAAGCTGTGCCCACGTTCCAGGTAACTAAGTGTAGTCTAAAAACAAACAGAAAACCAATGCTAAAATTGAAATGTGGATAGGCACCCAACCCTAAGAACGCTCTGATTTCCCCACAGAATTTCCATCACTTTTCATCAACCCAAAATCTATCAGCCCCGACACCACCACGAAAACAACCAGCTGGAGGGAACAAAACCTGAAGTCTTGCCACTTATCCTTCAGCTTTTTCCCCCAGCTGAGGAAAGCTTCATCTAGAGTGCGAGACACTTCTTCGTGGATCTCATCATCCGAGCTGATGTCCTCCACGCACGCCATCAGCTGGGCCACCCTGTGCCGGAGCTGCAGGCGGCCGCTGGAGCCGGAGCTGCTGACGCTGGCAGAGCGGCTGCGCAAGCTGGGCAGGCTCTCCAAATCGTTCAGGGAGAGCCCCTCGGAGTGCTCACACGCATCCTCGCTGCTGAGGGATGCCATCTGCTCCAAGTTAAAGCTGTGCCCTGAAGGACTAGCCCATTAAAATCGAGAGATCGGTAAGGGTCTTCCAGATCCTGTGGAATTCAGCATTGCTTCCAACACAAAAGGACAAATGTAGGTGCAGCAGTGCTGAAAAAAAAACCAAACTGTGGCATTCCCATCACACTCGCTGGGTTGTTACAAAAGCTGCAATCACGTCCTACCACGCACAGTGAATTGTGTTTTTCATAATAGATTTAATGTGGTTAATTCTACGAGCTCAAGGTTTAAAAGAATTTATTGTTGATTTGAATAGATCATGTGCCTGTCTGTAGGCAAGGAGAAATGTAATCTCCAGCTCCCAAAAATACAAAGTTCCGATCAAAATCAAGCAAAGCCACTGCCCCTCTCAACATTCACATCATAGGACTCATCTGTTGCTTCTTTACAAAATGGTCATTTCGGTACCAGAGCTTCTAAAAAGAAATTCACTTTATTGTCAGTCTTGTTACATGACAGACAGGCTTAAAAAAAAATAAGATGTTAAAATAATAATAAGATTGCTTAAAAAATAATAATTTTCNTAATAAGATGTTAATTTTCCATCCATCTTAGAGTTCTATAATGACCTTAATAAACACTGATCATTAGCGAATCCCACCAATACACCCATTATTAAGGCTGTGGTTTTATCCCACAATTAACCACCTGCTCAAGGTGACACACATTGTATGCGGAAAAGCTGGAAAACGACCTTGCACAACACATTAAAATGATCTTTAATTTCCCTCACTAACAGTGTATCTTTATTATTATTGACGCTAAAGTCACGCAAAAGCTACTCCAAAACAAATTTCTAGGGGAAAAAAAAAATGTAGGTAAGCTGCCATTGCCCAGATCCAATTCTGCCACCAGAGATGTATCACTTGGGAACGCTCTCCAGTCACTAATTTCGTAAGACAATCACCCAATTAAACAAAACTGAAATGACGTTGAAGCCATCGGTCATTACTGACAGAAATTCAATTCTTCAAGGTGCCCAGTGACCACAGTACTGATAAAAACACAGACCTCAGCGGTAGAAACAAACACTGTCCTAAATACAAGCAACCTACTGAAGTCATTATTTAGCATCAAAGATGCTAATCCTCAAATGATTCAATAGCGGAGGATTTCTCAGCGTCAGAGTGTTCATAATACAACCTTCAAATGATTTTTAAGATATGTGAGCTATTGTCAGCTAACAAGCTGACAATAAAAGTTTGGTTTTTTAGGTTCTCCTGTCATAGGATGTTACCCACATCCCATCGAAGCAGGTTTCTGTAGGGAATCGAGCCCAGACAGGACACCTTCGCCACAGAGTGACACTTCTCGTCACAGAGCGAAGATACATTGTAAAAACACCGTAAAAGAAGAAGCTCAATATTTACTCAAGCTTCTTCTTCTTCCTCACAGAAAGTGACAAGTTCGAAACACCCGGTACAATACAAAAGTGCAGATGCTCGTGCCCTCATTACACGTTAACAGAGCTCCGGGAAGTCCCAAGGACCCAGAAAAGCCTCGTAAGCCTCCCAGAACGACTCCAATACCGACCTTCCCAACCAGAAAATCAGCTTTTCTCCTCTATTTCATATGACTACGCAACGCCGCCAATTTGTGTAACTCCTCGTTAATGAGCACAAACACAAGTTTCGCTAATTCTCGGCGATTTACGTAACCGCTTGGGGCCACTTTTCGGAGCCGCCCTCAGACCCGCACCTCGCGCCCCTCCGCGCCCACCACTCACCTCAACTGCTTCGTGGGAAGGCTCGCGGTCTCCATGCCCGGGGTTCCCGCAGGGAAGCGCTGCCCAAGGGACAAGGAAGGTACCGGCGGAGCCCCCCGCGCTCCCCTCACAGGGCCCGGCCCGGCCGCGGCCTCCGCGCCGCCCTCAGCGCTCCGCGCCCATTGGCGCGCGTGACGGGGGCGGGCACGCGCCGCGCCACGGCGCCCCCAGGCGGCCCGGAGGACCCACAGCGCCCCCCCGGGATGGTACCCAGACCCCCAAATCCAAATCCGAACCCCAAAACAAAGGAGACGGAATCGGGAGGCTCTGTCTAGTATTTTATTAGATTTCGTTTCCAATATGCCTGTATTGGAAGATTTAGGAGACAAAAAAGGCACAAACTCACATTTAAAGAAACGACGAGATAATCTAACCCATTCTACAAAGTGTGTGTTGCCAAAGGAAAGAGCACGGAGAACCCGTCGGGACGTGGCAGGAGGCCCAGCGGGATGAACCCAGAGGGGTGCGGGATGCGGGGGGCAAGCAGCCCTGTCAGCAAACCAGCCTGACCCAGGCTGGGGCGAGAGGGCTGCCCCCAGACCCCCAAACCCACCCGGTGTGGATGGGAGTGATGATCCCAACACATCCAGCCCCTCTGCAGGGACCTGATCCCACCGGGAGCCGGCAGGTCCAGGGGTTCTTGCCAAAGCTGATGGAAGATACGGCACGGGAACGCTGCGTGATCTTTGCTATGCTCACTAGCAGGAACCAAGCATCGAGACTGAAGGGTCTTTACAGGATTTGTCTATCCAAAAGGCTGAGGGATGCTTTCACTTAGGATCAAACTGGAAGGACAGAAAACAAAGGGCAGGGAGCAGGGGGGGAGTATTCAGGCTGAAGTTCCTGCAGTTCTCACCCCCCTCTCCAAGTTTTTCCACTAATCAGGAAAGCTTTGTGTAAAAGCTCTTACTCTGAAATCAGAGGATCAAAAAAGGATTGCAATGGTGGAATGTTACAATCTGCTTCCACGGCGATTAGTGTCATCAGATGGAAAGCCTCTTGGATAACACAAACGGAAAGAACAAGTGTGCTATGTGTATTCTCAGGTTGCCCTCAAGTGTAAGAATCCCTCAAAACGTAACCAACGAACAAGAACAAAAGTCAGTGCATAAATTCTCTGTTAAAAATACTTTGAACTGAAAGAACTCTAACTGGGGCCAACACTCCTAGAATACTTCTGGAACAGCTATACAACATGTCGTGAAACATCCTGGTCCCAAATAGCCTCAAAGATTAAAATTTAGTTTCTTTACCTATTTTACAATAAACGTGTTTTAATTCTGCCTGGTGAGATTGCTAAAACCCCTCAAACCCCACCCCAACCCGCAGAACCATCTGAGGTCACTGAGAAGAGCCTGCCAGAGTTACTGGTACAATTCAGAGCTTATTGCACTTAGACATGAGTAAGGCAAAATAACAAACTAAAAATAAAGGGATAAACTGCCCCCTCCCCAGAAAACAAATGCCATCCTTTCCCTCCAGAGCATTCCCATCTTCCCTCGCACTGAAATCAGCTCTGATCCCAGCACAGCCTTGTTCAGCATGGCAAGGGATCATTTCAGGATCTCCTGCTTGCAGGAGTGGGAAGGGCTGGAGGAGTCAGTGTATTACAGAATGCTAAAAAGACTCCTCAAAGTGGTGATACACCCACGACTGTTTAGCACACAGGATTTCATGCTAGTGCTGCCAAATACAGAAGTGGAAAATAAAGTTATTACTACTACGGGAGAAAAAAAATCAAACATTGGGCCTTAGGGATAAGCTAAGAAGTAGGAATTTTTTTTCTTCTATGTATTAAAGAAAGCAGCATTTCCTTGATTCTGTTCTGCTTAGTTGATTGTCTAAAGCTGATATCAACATAAGGATAGTTACAGTAACTATTTGAGTTCATTAAATAACAAGACCTCTTTATATTAACAATATCCTCTGTGATTTACAATAACCAACAGATATCCTAGAAAACTGCAGGTCTTTACAAGTTGCTGTTTTTACAGCACAAAAGGAGATATTTTAGTCAGTCTTGCAATGGGAAGAATATTATTGCTGAGCAGAACCACTGCCCCAGGCACCTGGATGTAACCAGATGCCAAGACCTCACTTGTACACCAGCCGTTGCAACATCCCAATTTGTCCAGGGAGAATCACATTGTTATAATGAGTCAAAACCATTTCAGCTTTAGTTATGGGAAGTCTTCATAAATAAAAACCCAGGAAGTTGCAACATATGTCAAGAAAGATTTTGTAAGATTGACACACACACAGCTGGAGGACAACAGAGTTGCATGGGCCAGAGAGACCCCTAAAATTGAAACTCGACAGGTAAGTGCTGAAGGCCCCTGGAGAAGGCCTGGTTGCAGCTTCTGGGCAGTCTTTAATTCATGTCTGTTAATGACAGAATAAAGTAATGCCCTGAAGAAGTCACAAATCACAACTCATCACAAACCAAGAACTATCTGGCTGCTCCCCATTTTGCACTCAGATTACCTGCCATTAAATATCTCCCCCTGGGAGCAAGGGTGAGAGCAGAATTTTTGTGGAAGCATTTCACGCTTTTAAATATGGACAATTTCCCTCTCCAAACAGACATTCAAAGAACGGTGAAGGGCTGGGTGTGGGGATACAAGAATGGGCAGTAGGCAGCCTCCACTTTGATAAGTTACAGTTGCATCCCTGGGAAGAAAGAAAAACAACTTGGAATGCAGATGTGTTGATTTCTGTAACAAGAAGTGTGAGATAGGAGAAAGGTATAAAAAGTGATGCTGTGGGGTAATAAAAGGCTGATCATTAGTGAATCCCACTAGTGATCCCACTAGGAAATGCCCCTATAGTGTACAAAATCTCATATTCAGGATGGAATGCTTGGTTCCTCCCTCTGGGCAAAGCATCTCCCAATGGGATGGTGAGTCATGGGCAAGGCACTGATGGGTCATCAACAGGAGATAGTCCAGAGGGAGGAGGCAGGGAGCACTGCCCCAGCTGGTTCCAACAGCTCATGTAGATGGTATTAGAATAAGGGGTGGATTATGTCCTAGGTTACAATGTAAGATGTGCCCAAAAGTATGGATTCTATCAGCATCTTCATGAGCTGCTGGAACCAGCTGGGGCAGTGCTCCCTGCCTCCTCCCTTGGCACTATCTCCTGTTAATGGGCCCATCAGCACCTTGCTGCATGTCTTATCATCCCATTGTGAGATGCTCCACCCAGAGGGAGGAACCAAGCATTCTACCCTGGATATAATCTGAGATTTCAAGCACTATGAGCGTTTCCCACTGGATTTCCAGGGAACAAGAGCTACCGCTGGACCTTCAGGTGAAGACCAGATCCTTTTCTTCTAGAGGATCTCTGCTTCAACAGGACCACTCCATCTGGACTTCTACCAATGCCCTGACTAACAGGGTGTCAGGTTGTACTCTGACTCTGTCAGTGTTCTTGTACTATTGCATTTTTTTTTTTTAAATTTTCCTATTAAATTTTAATTCTGACTTGCGATCTCCCACTGGTTTGTTTTCAAACTAGGTACAACAGGGCAGGATGAGGGGCAAGGATGGAAATGAGGAGTTCCACCAGCAGCTGCAGCTCCAGAAGCAGTACGAGGCCAAGCCAGCCGATGGCGAAGGCGAGAGTGAGTCCAACCCCTTTACCTACGTGGACCCAGCAGACAGGGCTGCCTACAAGTGGGAGCTGGAGAAGAAGGCCTGGTTCCCCAAGATAACAGAAGATTTCCTGGCAACCTATCATGCCAGCTATGGCTTCCATGCAGATGAGACAGACACTTCATCTGCTTCTGGTACAGCCACTGAAAGTAAGCAACCAGTAAGTTCTAAGACATCAGGAACACAACCATTAGCAAATGAGACAGGACGGAAACAAAGAGATCCAAAACAAAAATCGGAAAAAAGGAAGCTAGAACCAGGGTGGTTTCATGTTGAAGAAGACAGAAACACAAATGTTTATGTGACAGGTTTACCTCCAGATATTACAAAAGATGAATTTATACAAGTCATGTCAAAATGTGGTATCATCATGCGAGATCCTCAAATGGAAGAACACAAGATCAAACTACACAAAGATAAGGAAGGAAATCTTAAAGGAGATGGCCTCTGCTGTTATCTGAAGAGAGAATCGGTTCAGCTTGCTTTGAGGCTTCTGCATGAAGCAGAAATCCAAGGCTATAAATTGCACGTGGAAGTTGCGAAGTTCCAACTGAAGGGGGAGTATGATGCAAGCAAGAAGAAGAAATGTAAAGACTACAAGAAGTTGTCGCAGCAGCAGAAACAGCTGGATTGGAGGCCAGAGAAGAAAGATGGGACAACTCAAATGCAGCATGAATGCATCGTTATTATCAGGAATACATTTCACCCCAAGGACTTTGAGGAGGACCCTTTTAGATTTTTGTGGTGGCTTTATTAGTTCTTGCTTTTATATTAGAGTAAGGTTTTTGTTTAACTTTATTAGCATGATGAATGTGAGTTCTCCTTAACATCTTAGTTTAGCTCTGTGTGCTCTTCACAGTGGGCAGGAACTTCTCTATTTCACAGAATTTAAATGCTTTTGGCAGCTCAAACTACAGTTTAACTACAGTTTGTTGTGCAAAACTTAGAATACTTTAAAATACACTTTCAAATAATGCTCTTGTATGGAAAAAGCAAATGCTAGTCCTCTTCAAAATATTTCCAAAAGCAAGGACTTAGGAGATATTCTAACTTTAGATACCTTAATAAGTGGCAGATTTTCAAAAATAACTGGGGGGAGCTGTTTGGGGCATAGTCATTCTTAATTTAGAATTCCATTATTTTGATCAGTAAGGATAAAGAACATGGGTTTAGGCACTAAACAATTAAGAATTCATAGCGTGCTGTTCATATGGACAGTAAACCCAGCATTTAAAAAAAAAAATGGGGGAATTGTGGGGATACAAGAATGGGCAGTAGGCAGCCTCCACTTTGATAACTTACAGTTGTATCCCTGGGAAGAAAGAAAAACAACTTGGAATGCAGATGTGTTGATTTCTGTAACAAGAAGCGTGTGAGTGAGATAGGAGAAAGGTATAAAAGGTGGTGCTGTGGGGTAATAAAGGGCTGATGCCTGAGGAAAGAGCTGACTTTCAGTGCCTGCTGACCTCTGTGGGTGCTTGTCACCATCTTCTGCGTGAGTTTTTTGGCCATCATTAAATGGTGCCCGATGGGAGGAGTGTGACCGTGAACCCCTGAGAACAGTCCATGCTGCAGTTGCAACAGCTGGGCAGAAATAAAGGTGGCAGTTTATCCCACTTGGAATAAAAAACAAAACAAAACAAAAAAAATCTAAGTCACCACATCACAAGACTATTTGAGCTAAAAATGTCACTTGGAAATCAAACAGGGCTACATGGAAATTGGTCTGAACACAATGAAAAAAAGAGGAGGGAGGAGTTGTAAATACAGCAATCTCTAAGTCACACGGCTCCGAGGAGGAAACTCCTTGGGATACACGTGCTAACATTGGAGTGCTTAGTACCAGACTGTCTATTTGCTCACAATATTAAGGGGCATCTAGAATTAGCTATGGGAGGTTTAAAATCGCCTGCCGGTTGCAAGAGAAAGGCTTGCTCCAGAGATGGTCCGTCAGTCAAGGGTGTGGATTCCCTGGGCCTTCCTGACGACTGTCTTGCAAACTGAAACAAAGAGACAACAGGGAAATGTTTCAGGATGACTTTGGAAGAGCAGGGTGCCAAGGGAAGTGTCAGACAACCTTGAGAGAGCAAATGTGAGTCACGCTGTCGCCAGGCAGACAATGCAGCTCTGCGCTGCAGCACTGAGCCAGAGGAAATGGGCAAGAAGAAAATCAAGTGGTTGAAGCTGCATTCAAAAATTAAAATATGTCTATCAAAACACAGCCCTTCAGACACTCCCTCACCTCGTCTTCCCCGCTTACCACCAAGCAACCAGCAGATAACAGAGGGCAAACAGAGGTAAACAGTCAGTACTCCATAAGGATGTGGTTCTGCCCCACCCCATTCCTTCCAAGGGTAACTAGGATGGCATTTTACTGCCCTAATAACCTGTTCTTCCCAACATAAATGGACAATGTCTTCTTTCTCCTTGCTTTCTTCTCTAATATTATAGCACATTTTTGCTCAGTGTCTAAGAAAAATGTGGCAAAACCAGCCCCCAAGCTGATGACATAATTTAACAGAATAGAAAGAAAACAAGTCAAAAGCTTTAAAATTGTCATTGCTGCTTCTCCTGCAATGCCGAAGTGTTACTCCAAGCCATGTAAATACTGTTTACATGCAATGGAAAAAATAAATTCCTTGCAAATATGCTTGGAGTGTTCCATTTCCAACTGTATACTAAGCATTTGCATGTCTAGCTTACTTTTTTGGGGCTGACAAAAGTTTCTCTGCAAGTCATGGAAAGTAACACATGCATTACAGAAATAAGAATAGCACTAAAATCTACAGAATATTCTAACGCATTTTTCTTACACTTTTCACTCAGACATTTCTTTAGAATAGTTCTGAAATGAGGCAGTAAAGCTCGCTCATCAACCTGTCAGTGAAACTATAAAAACAATCAATACCACAGATTTGCCTGTCAGAAGCTATGAACAGGATCATTTCTCACACAAATGTTGGGAGTTTTAAACCAAATAGAGTTTTGTCAAATCTCTTGATACCTACAGTGCACAAGGAAGGAGTCATACTAGTCATCTGCAGCCGACATTCCTTTCACTGGATCTTTTTCTCTCATCTGAAAGAGGAAACAGTGTTCAAGTACTGATTCTCAAATGTGTTATCTCAAATCTTATCGGTATGAAACACCTCCTGTATGTAAGACATCGATTATCTCTCAGCATCTCAAAGCAGTGATTGTGAAATGCACATGCAGGCATCATTTCTGGTTAAGCTGTGGGTTGGCAACAGATTGAGAACTCTTATCCAAAGGGCAAGAGTGTACAAGAAACTATAATGAAATATCCTGAGGCATGAAGGGAGAGGAGGGTGCAGGGCAGGACACAAACCATGGAACAAGGTTCTCATTATTACCAAACTTGTGTTTCTCAAGAGTAAGAATCCTGTTACAAAGCCCCACTACCTGCTTATGGTACTTAGAGCTAAAAAACCTTTTACTCAACAGGTTTCCGGCAATTAATGAGGATAAAATCGACCATTCAGCTTTGAGTAAAAGCAAACAGAAGATATTGAGGCAGTAAATGAATCATTGCCACTCAGCCCCTCATTACCTGTGGTTCAATACATTTACTGGCTCAACAACAAACAGGAGAATTCCATAATGATTAGGAGGAGATGCCAGCACGAAGGACTCATGGCCAATCATTCAAAGCACACACAGCATGACCTAAATAGCAGGAGCACAACTCACACCATGCCCTGACAATGCAGTTGCCTTTCCTCTCTGCTGTGCTGGAGAGAAGCAGTTTCTCACTCAACCCACACCTGCCCTGCTTTCCCACTGACCTCATCCAGCTGTCTCTTGGTCTCCTCCTCCATCCTACGGATGTCCTCCATAGTCAGATCAACCCACTTATCGAGCCAGCAAAAGAGCTGCCGGTGGAAGTTTGTGAAGAGACGTTTTTCTTGCTGCAAAAGGAGGTATAAAACACAAACCAGCTTAGTCACAAGGCAATTACCATGCAGCTCACAGGATTGTAACAATTTTCAGAGAAGTGTACACCGAAGAATCAGCTCCCTCGCCCACCTTTCCATCTAGCTGCCACAATTGGAAACTGGAGATAGCTAATTTTTATTCTTTTATCAGAATATCTAATCTAGAGCCTTGAATCCCCAGAGAAATGCCTTTTTTTTCTCCCCCAAACCTAGACAGCAGTCTGCACACTGCACTGAAAGAATTAGTGAATTTCCTTTGATTTGACAGTATTGTTCTGACTGAATAAAGTGCTCCAAGTTGGGTTTACTTAGAGCATGAAAGCTAGCCTGGAGGTGCAGAAGAAAGCAGAAACAGGTATTTTTAAAATCCTTGACTTGCTAAAAACTGGAAGTTAGGAAGTGTAAAGCGCTGACATGCACCTGTCTTGGTTTTTTTTGTTTCTTTTGCAGCGACCTAAAAAATGCCTAAACCTGTTTTTCACAGCTGAAAACCTTTCAGCAGAGGTGACTAATGTGCACAAGCTACTTCAGGTTTGGAGCAATTTATTTCCATTTTATAAGAGATAAGCTAGGCAAAATCATTATATTAGACAGGGATATACAGTGCCTCTAGGAAAGACTTCATTAAGGAAGGACACTTCAGTTTTACCAATTATGGTTTCATATCTGATAACCTGCTCTCATCAGAAGCAACTTGAATACTTTGATGCCAACCTGTAGATGCTCATAAAAGGAAAGGGATTGGAGACACTGCTTTATTCAGGGCTTTTGTTAGAGGTATTTGAAATCCTGCAGCACCACGGTCATTCCCCCTTGGAGCTGTCTTTAGATTGTATCACCAGAGAATTGCTTTTGCAGAAGCGGCTCTGTGGTTTATCAATATTAACCACTGAGAAGTCTCTGTGCTCTTAAAAGCACAGGAGTTTTATGAACACAGCATTGCCTGGAAAACCACACATAACCATTCCCAGGTGCAGCATCCTGCTGCAGCTCATGGGTTATAGACTCTGCCACAAAAATGCTCTTTTCAAGATACCATTTATGTTTTAAGTTAATAAAGTTTCCCGCCATCTGCTTATTTTTTAACACAGGTTTTTCATGCTGCAGACTGGGAGAGGAAAACATGACTAGAGCTCCAGGACTTGCTAAAAAGATCCTCAGCTGATCAGGATCAAAAAGCTGGAGCTATCTCCCCACAAAAAATGTTTTGCCCCTAAGCAATGTAATTCCAGTACAAATTACAAATGTAATTTCATCACTCACACATCAACTACCGAGTGACTGCAACTCTGATCTATTAAACAACGCAAAGCAGCCAATTTACCTTCACACATTAGAGTGAAAGTGTTCAATAGCCAACTCACAGAACAATCAGCCAGCCCTGCCCTTGCAGTAGCAGCAAACTGAACCCAGCTTTAACTGCAGAATTTCAGGCAGAGGCATCGACTGCTACAGCAGGTGGGTGATGAAATGTGCCCCATTTCCCCATCTCAGCACACAACTTACCTTCTGTATAAAGTTCTCCACTTTACTTTGCAGACCCCACCACTTGAACTTGACTGTTACCAGCTTGTAAGCACACATGTATGGACAATCTGACTGCTTCCCCAGGTTCTTCTGCAAAGATACAAAGATATTCACATTAAGCCCCTGGCCAAGTGTCTCCAGGAAAGGAGCTCCTTCAGTTCTAACTACGAAGTCTTTAAACAATTCCCCACAATCCTCTTGCATCCTTACACCTTCCTTATCTTTTATGGACAAGTTTTGTCACAGTTTTGCTCACCCTTTTTCCAGGGTATAGAAGAGCACAATGGAGATAGACTCTGGTTTCCTTCACAGGTGGCTTTCCCTCCATTTTGAGAACAGACTATTCCTTCCTCTCCTCTGTTGTTCACTTTTTCTTCCATTAAAATTATGTCTTTCAGTATCTTCACTGTTATACCCTGGCTACTTTGCTTCCTTGAAAGTCTCTCAACAAAGTCCCTATCTAAAACATTTTGGAATTAGATTATATCATCTGAATCATGATTATAAAGCCTTAAAGAAAACTCCATAAGGTCTCCTATTTCCTGTTACATGAGCCATAACGAGTCTTCTCTTCTCAGCTTTTGTCAAGTTTGCCTGCTAGAAATCAGCCTGCACACCAGTGGCTCCCCAAATCCCACTCAGGGTCCCTTTTAAAGACTGGTATTGTATCTGCACTTGTAATGTGTTCAGATTCCAAGGATTTCGGTAAAAGGTTGAACACTGCTGGTCATTACTCAGCTATTTCGTACTTGAATTCTCTTGGGTGAACCCTTGGGCTGAGCACCAGACAGCTCTGGAGATTTCCTGGAACTCAAACTCTTTGTACCAAGCTCTCTCATTTGTTTTAAAATCAGAACACATTCATGCTGAGTTCTGCATTTTCTTCTGCAGAAAGTATTCCAGTGTTTCCCAGAGGTATCTTTGCCTCCAAACCCCAGTATCTGCACTTCAGTCATGCAAGCTGCTACAGTTCCTGAACTCATCAATACAAACCTTCCAGTTGGGACCCAGAGGTCCACGTCCAGTCTTGACAGATTTAAATCTTGCTGGATCTTCTTCTGCCTTGTAATCCTGTTGGGCAGACACAAGATTAAACACAAATTAGTCTACTGTTATCCAGCTGTTCTCTCACACAAAGTATTTATTTTCCTAGGCAAAGAATAACTTCTGTCTTCTCAAGAGTTACTGTTTTCACACCTCAACATTAGGGTCAGACACTCTTCAAGGAAACATTTCTCCCTCCTGGGCTGTGTCCTAGACCTATGAAGAAGTGGTAACAAACTGATATGACCTTTGTAAGGCTATCAGAAGGTCTGTAGGATATGTTTCCTGTAACCACTTCTTCTTTGGGAGCTAAACACTGCTGTTACAGAAAGCAGCTATGCTCTGGAGCTGTGCTATCTAGGATTTTTCACAGCACTGTATCACTGTGATGCTCATATGCTGCTCACTAGAAGAAAAGTACAGTCACACTTACAGTACCACCATGAGAATGATATCAGATACTGCTTGGAAGTCAGGAAACTCAACCAACATTCCATTTTGATGCAGTTGATTTTCTTCCCAGTACAATACAGAAACATCCCATTCTTTCTCACAGTAACTGTAGCAATTCTTAGAACCAAGTGTTAGCTACATCATTTCCAGATACACTTGTGAAGCCAGGGGTCAGTATCAAAAAGGGGGAAGTTTAAGAGAGATCCTGTATGGAAAGGGGAGTGCCATTTCCTCCTATTCAGGCACTTCACTCAGCTGCAGTGCTGTAGAAATACACTGTTACGTGCACAGGCAACACATTTTCCAGGCAGTGTTGACACAGTTTTTAAAAGAGCTTTTCCTCTGGCTTGCATGAGCAGTTTTAAGGAACGTCTTTCCTCCTCTGTCCATCCTCTCACTTGTCCTGCTACCTGTGACCATCCCTGCAAACACAGATCATCTACAATCCCCTCTTTTGGCACAAGGCCTCTCCCCATGGGAGCTGTTACCCACCTACCATACCTTGGGGAGTACTTGGCTCCGATCAGCAATGTCTATATAAATGGCTTCTACACTCTTCCATACCTCTGGCTCCAGTTTATGGACCTGCAGGGAAACAACACCACTCAAGGAGCAGGTTCAGTGACAGAACACTCCCATTCTTCAAAAGTATAAAGCCAGATGGAAATGCAGACACTCTGTGTTCTCCTTGGTAAATACACAATGGGAGAGTTTCTAAAGAAGCAAAGGTGTTCACACAAGACAAGTGTTTGGGGGTCAATTTTATGCAGTTTATGTGAGAAGCCAACAGAAGGGAGTCTCTGCCTTGGTAGTGAGACAAATGTTTGAAATGCAGGAACACAGTGAAGAGACAGCTCCACACAGTGCTCCTCTAATCCAGCACAGAAAGCAGCACTGTGACATTAAAGAGATGAGTAAAACACACAACACAAGTACTTACATTTTCTTGTGTTCCAAGATCTGATTTATGCCAGGTTTCAATTTTGATGAGGAAGTCATCCTTCATATACTCATTCTGTCATCAAAATAAAGCTTCTTGTTATTCTTAGGATATATAATTTGTCTTCTTATTACACAGATAAGCATTAGGAGAGTCAACTCAAAGAACTGAATAATTCAAAGAATGAACTTTCCATTTGACTGGGGTACTTAGGGAATTTCAGAATAATTTGTAAACAGATCATCGTTTTCAGCAAAATTGATTGATCATTAATTACTTAAGATTAAACAAACCACAAGCTGTTCACCAAAAAAACCTCCTAAGTTCTATTGTTTTAGTGAAACATTTGGAGTTTATAAACAGCTTTTCCTTTAAAGGACAATATCTGCCACTCTATTTAGAGTTTAGAAGGGGTAACAGAAGTTAGCTAGGCAGGAACTGTCTTTCCAAAGAGATTATTGATCTAGCACTGAGTACATATTTTGATGCTACTCTTCAAATTAATAAGAATATTAAAGTGATGTGCTGAGAGCTTTTGACACTTGGAAGGGAAGGGACAAGAAGCACAGTTCTGCCAAGTAAGCAAAAAACTTTCCATTTCTCACTATTACTGTGAGTAGCAAAGGACTCCCAAAGGTAACCCTATCCTCTCTCAGGGGAGCAGAAACAAAAGCACAAGCCAGTGAAACAGTCAGCATGCAGAAGGGAAATCTCAAATTCACAAGAGAGATTACTCAAAGGGACAGCATGGCATGAGCTGACTGGCTTTTGCTCACTTTACCCAGGCAATAGCTCCTTCCCATTGCTGCAGGACAGACAGGTCTCTGTCCATGGTCACACTGTGTATGTGGATACACCACAGCTGATAAGGGGGGTTAATCCATGTCATCTTAAAATGATAAAAGCTGAAGTGCCTTTGGCTCAGGTTAAAGAGCTGCTTCTACCCAGAACACTTCATTTCAGACATTATTCCACAGATCATCAGTAAAAGCAATACTTACTGTAATTACTGGTCCAAGAAATCAACACATGAAAAGAAAGAGACACAGTACTTTAGTGAAAAAAGACTGTACAGCAAACTTTGCCCTCCTCCCACTCTCAGCTAAACAGGGACAGCTTCAGCTTCCCAGGGCACTGCTGGTACCTCTGAGGGAAAAGGGAAAAGACATGGAAGTTGATAAAACCCAGCTAACTTCACCCCCTTCTCCTCTGGAAATTCTCAAGACTCAGAGAAACCCAGAGGAGCAGCAATTAATTATGCACCACCACTTGTGCTCCCTGGCTTGCAGCCAGCTGGATGAGAAGATGGAATAAGGATGTTCAGCTGACAGCATTTTACCAATCCTTTCTCAGTTTGCAGATAAGGAGCCTCTCCATAGTTCCAAAGGAAACCCATGCTGGATTTCAGGCCAGTGCAGACCTGCCTGGAGTAACCAGACCCTCTGCATCTCTGCTGCTTGTGGTAACTGAACTCCCTGGACAGTGAGGCTCAATTATTCAACACAGAAAAGCAATTAAAGATCCTGTAACAGTCAGCATCTGCTCTACCTGAGCCTACCTGAACAATTCTACTCAAGCAGAAGTAAGTCTGAAGCTGAACTTCTCTGCTCTGTTCTCAAGTTTAACATGAGGGCTTGATTAAGGAGCAATTTAGTTTTAAAGGTACTGTAACAATTTTTGTGTTTCTAACCCAGCATCCTGGAGACAGTTACCATCCCAAATCACCTATCATGCACATCCAACTGCCTTAATTACCCACTGCTGGGCTTGGACTGCTCTAAACCCCTAGCATGTGAAAATTGCTTTTTACAGCAATTTCACAGAAAGCCAATTATTTAGACTGACACGTTGGGCTGGAGGGAGAGAACAAGAAGGCAGAGCTGAGGCTAATTTTTCAAAGGCTGAACTTCATCTCAAAGAACATTTCATTATTTCTGCAAGAAGGAAGTGGGGGGTTTTGTTCCTGCTAGTCCCAACAAAATACTGAATAAACCAGCAATAATTATAAGCCAGAGCCTTTCTACTTTGCCATGACTGTGCTGTGACTATGCAGCTGCCTCAAAACAGGTTCCTTCACTTCTTCCCTGTGGGGAAGACTCCTCATTTGTAAAGCAAACAAATTAATCTCTTCAAAAATGTCCACTCAAACTTCAATGTTCAGCTGGCTACAAATTAGGACCTGCTTCTTGAGGCACTACAGCAGCAACTCCTACACGTTTCAACTGCAGTTATAACTTTTCAGATCCTTGACATCTGGCCACAGGCCATGGTTACACTCAGAGTGGAACACACATCAAATTGCTTTTCTAAACACATTTAAGCAACATTAATATTTAAGTCAGACTGCAGAGAAGAACACTGCTCCCCTTGGCACCACTCCACAGGTACAATTATTAGACAATCCTCACTTCTTTTTTACTGCAGAAGTTGTGAAATCATACAACAACAACCACCTCACTTACAGTTTATACTCTCAAAGGAGCTAAGCAAGGCCTCCATTCAAAGTACATAAAAACAACATATTACAGCACAACTGCAGAAAGTTATAAGATAGGCATTTAAATTCTCTCAATCTGCAGCACTACTTTGATAATGGCCCATAATATGCATATTAACTGAGCTTTTCATACAAGATACAGGGAAATGTAAGAAGGATGATCTCATATAATTTTAAAATAAACCACCACGAGGCACAATTAGGTAAAAGCACTGCTTTATTCCAGTTTGGAAGCCTCTGTGTAACAGCTGATGTGCAAAAAAGCAGTGCCCCAGGGAGAGCACAGCAACACCACCTCAGACAGGAGGGCACAGGCAGAAGCCCCAGCAACTCCTACACACAGGTTTAGTTCTTACTGGGTCCCTGGCTCTTAAATTTCAGATTCTAGTGAGAGGGCTGAAAGCCTGGCTGCTCTAAGCCAGCACAGCATTTTCTGCTGCCCAAAGATTCACACCAGGCCATCCAAGGCTCCTCATGTCCAACCTAAACACCCGAGTGCATCCAAAGGAAAATGGTAACTCTCAAGGCAGCCCCACAGCACATCCATGGCTTCTCACATCCGTGGGTTCTCACGTCCATGGCTTCTCCCCTCCTGCCCAACTCCAGCAAGGGAAGGTTTCAGCAACTTTTCCAAGCTTTTCTTGCTTCATGTCAGGCTGGCAGATTCTCTAAACAGATTTATCAGCCTCCGCATCAAAACTGCCTTCTGCTCCAACCCCCACAACAAAGCACTTTTTATCTCATTATGTTGCTGTTTATTACAGTTGAGGGGTTTTTTTGGCTTTGTTATCATTTCTATCACATCAAAACCTGAAATTTCTTTGATTGTGGAAGTCATGTACTTGATTTTAGTATCCCATGTTTTCCACTTAATGATAATTTTATTTATGTGTAACCGAAGGATAAGCAGCTTAAGAGTAACAGAACATGTAACTCCAAACCTTTGTCTCAGAAACTGGTGGAGAAGGAAAAGAGGAGGAGGAGGATACAGCCAGGCATTTAAATCAGTTCAGTGGGCTTAATGTGGAAATAAACTAGACATTTACTAACTAATTTAAGTAACATGTAGCAAGAAAACGGCATAAAAATTAGAAAGGTTGCAAACAAATTGGCTTCTACATCTTACAATGTGAGACATTACAAATTTATTCTAAAGTTGATGGCAGTAACTGAATTTTGTATTTGAAATATCCATTCCACTAGATTGCTGCATGTAATTTCACAGACTGAAGTAACACTATCCTCTCCCACTGCAAAGCTTTTTCCTTATTTTAAAACACTTCATTTAAAATTCACTTAAGTAAGTTGTCAAAAAAAGAGGTTTTTATATATTAAGTTTCAAGAACAGTTGGAATTTTTAAGTGTCTAGTTCCCATAGCAACTGTACCACTACCAACTAGCAGAAAATGTGTCCTTCAGAGAGACAAACAGCATAAAATGCTGCCAAATGCATTACAGAAGTTTGGAGGCAAAGTCAAATTTTCAATTTACAGCAGCGAAGATCAGAGAAGCTGCAGTGGTTAAACACCATGGCTGATAACTTCAGTAAGTAAATACTAACCACTCCTGTAGAAAATGAGTTTGACATTATTTCACCACTTCACACAGCTTCCAGAGCCTCACCCCTGCCTTTACAGATGGATTCACTTCAACTGCAGCATTCTCTGTTCAACCCTCACTGACCTCAGATCCTGCAAGTGAGCAAACACCCAACACTTAACACTTGTTCCCTTCAAATGCACTGAGAGGCAGCTGAGATCTGCCCTGTCCCCCTCTTGTATCTTCCACTTTTTCCCACCTGGGCTATGCTGCACTTGAGCACATAAAATCACCCCTCATGTATTTATTTCATTAGTGTTACACAGCTGTTCCTTTAGGAGGACCAACTATTTTCTATTTCTTGGTCTGTTCTTTTCCTCTGTTGCTCATTAGCAGCACATCGGACAAGGGCAGCTCTTTTAACTCCTCAGCACTGTATTTTGCTTTTCCTGACCACAGAAAGGGCTGAAAGAACAGAAATCCAAGAGCTGAAACAGCTTCTCTACTGGTTGTGTCTTTCCTTATCCCCTCCTACCTTTCCCCCTTGCCCCCAGAAAACAAAAAGGCAGAACCCAGAGTCCTTCCCGAAGCACTCACCAGTTCTGCAGTAGGGATAGGCATTCCATGCTTTTTCATGTATATTCAGAGCTCCTTCAGGGGCCAGCATTCTCACAAATGCTGGTACTTTGCTGCAGAATTCGGAAATAAGAAGAAAGTTATTGATAAGGATTACATGCAACGAGAAGCACATCACCTGGAATGCAAACACTAGAGATCTGCACACTTCTGGAATTGGTAGGATGCTCCCCAACCCCATTACAATGTTTCCCGAGATGCCAAATCAGACATGTTAATATAAACCTTCTTTACATAATGAAAGATAAAACAAATAAAAAAAAAAATAGGAGGCTGAAAGCAGGTTGAAATCTAGGAGGTATTTTGCTCTTTAGCCAAATTCAAATTGGGTGGCAGGATCAGACTTGCTTTGAAAAGCTCAAAGCCAGATTTTCTTGGGACAACAGCCACGTTTACAGGGGTGGGTGGGTGTCCCAGTGATTCTCACTGCCAGCTGCTGTTACACTCCTGCCTTACCTCTGCATCTCTCAGCCTCTACATAATCTGTGATTTACAGTTGCTTCAACCCTATTACATCTTCCTCTGGCTCCTCTTGCCCAGCTCTGGGAATGAAATGGTTCCCATACCTCTGTAAGTGGTAGATCTTGTGTGTGTACTGCCCACGCTCTCCATCTCTTTCATATGGTTCGTTCACCAGGACTTCCACTCCTTCACCTCCACCAGTTTCATTTTTACTGGCTTCTGCCACGGAATACAGCTGCCCCACTTGATACTGGAGAAGTTAAAGACACATTATTACCATGGCTATAATTTAGCAGAAGTAATAACTTTGCCAGCAGAAGCCAAGGACAAATTTATTACCCAGGGAGAGGGCAGAGAAAAGGACATCCACTTGTATGGGCAGATAAGCAGCTCATTTAATTTCATTTGAGATAGAAAGGCTGAGTGGTAGTTAGGAGGAAAGCACTGCCAATAAGACAGTTACCTTTAACCCTTCAATCTCGAGCTCCAAACCAACACAAAATCAGGAGAAAGTGGAAAAGATGAAAGGAGCATCAGAAAGAAAGAAAACACAGATGACCTTGGGCACACTCTAGCAAAATCCATTGGGTTTCACTCTTTTTGGCACACAGGTGTCCCATAAAGTGGAGAATAAGGCACTGCCAGTCCTGAATCAATAAGCACACAGTACTGCATCCAAAAGAATCCCAGAGAAATTCACATCAAGCTTTTTTACACAATGCAAGGAAAGAGGGAAGGGAGTGAAAAACTTCAGAAGAGAGACAGAAGACAAAGGGTATTTGCACCACCTGATTTAAGTGCTCCACCAAGAAACAAACTTGCTAGATGTGCACAGCTTAGGAGCCCCTGAGGGTCAAAGATGAGCATCCCCCACATGCAGTTCAAATAACTGAGTATGAAGACTTAAGTAAAGAGGGTATTTTCACTCTGAAAACTTCATCTAATGAAATAACTGAGCCAGTGTCCCAGATGATCACTTGATCTGTGTTGTCACTACTCCCTCTATTATTTTTCCTATTATCTTTGGTTTGGTTTGTGTTGTTTTTCCTCTGTATCACACTTCTTCTTAGCCATAAGCTTAAACCACTAAGAGGGAGAGCACAGAATTTCAACATACAGTAAAATTCTTACCCTAAGATCATTCCCAGTCTCTTACAGACACTCACTTGGCAGCATTTCTGGGCAGTATTTCCCAGAAATCGGTTAAAGTACTTGATACTACACAAATTCTTTCATAAGAGGCATTCACAAATGTTTCCCAGGGCAGAGCAGAGGAAAAATCAAGAAAATGAACAAAAGAGCACATTCTCCTCTGCAGAAGATGTAAAGATTAATATACTCTTGCCTCTTGTAGCTGAAAAAGGAGATGCAGAGCTCAAAAGATACATGATCAAATGAAGAAAATTCACACAGGTCTCTCTGAGGCAAAGTTAGATGAGCAAAGTTTGAGGTTGGAGAAGTTAAACCACTAAGTTAAAAGGAAGAGTTCTAACTTAGCACTGAGTTAAGTCTTCAGAACTCTTAAGTGAACAAAACAGAAACTGTTGTCAAAGGCAACAGTACAAGGAAGCAATCTGAAAGGGTAATCCACAAACAGTTTGGCACCAGAAGTGCAATGATTAAAAAAAATTAAAAAACAATCACCAAAACCCCAAAAAATTCCATAACATAACTACAAAGCAATGCAACACTCTTCAGGCCATGTTCCTTTTCCACAGCATAAGGCTCTGCATCAGAAACAGGAATAGCACTTCTGAAACCCAGCCTGGAAAAGTGGAATACAGCTCAGAGCTGAGAACCCAGAAATACTTCACTGGGCTGGAACATCTTCTGCAAAGAAGGAAGACTTCTACAGTCGTTAAATTTTGTTGTCAGAGTATCCAAAATAACAACAGTACCCAAAGCTCTCTGGTACTTTGTACCATCTGGTACCAACAAAGGCCAAGGAAATATTTATTCCTACTGGGAGAGTAGATAGCAAGCCAGAGTAACTCGGCTAGATGTCCTGGCCTCAGTTAACGTGGGGCACAACAAAAATCAGACCACTTTCAAGCTAAGAGCAGTGGTTCTGCTGGATCTCTCCAGAAGGCCCTGGCCCAGGCTACACGAGTAGCCCTCATTTGGCTGGACAGTTCCTGCACTGTCACAGCAGGTTGAGTTTCAGTCTGGATTTTGGGCTGCAGTAGAAGTCTCAGACTTTTGACATTTCATACACAACGCTGCTTTCCTTATGACTCCCTACATATGACCCACACAAAGCAGAACACTCACCTCCCTCCAGAAGAGCAAAACATGAGAGTTGTGAAATCTAGAAGCAAGGCTGCTTTAGCAGAGTAAGAGTCACACAAATACTCATAGAACAGAGTTTATTATGAGTTTGGTAACTACACGATTAGAGGGGAGGACTGAATGGCTTTGACTGCTTTGCAGCAAGTCCCAGGACAGATCTCCAGGAGCAAAAACTAATTCCTCTTATTAACAGCCTCTTATTCATTCCTTCTCCCTTTCAAATACGTGGGTCAAAGTTCAGACACTAAGAAGATAAACCCTTTGGTTTAACATCTTCACCATTTAAACTTCCCTGTTATTTCTGAGCTTTTAATCGCATTGATAAGAGAGGAAAAGGCCCAAATAAAACTGTCCCAATAAGTAAATCCCACATCACCTCCCTGCAAAGGTAAACAGAGAAACAGATTTTTGCTCTATGAATCTGGACTCCAGAGAGTCCTGAGAGCTCAAAAAACCCTTCTTCTCTTCTGCAAGAAGTCATCCCTCTTGCTCTGTCAAAGACCTCTTACACAGCTGAGAGAATATCTTCATTGCACCAAATTTCCTCCAGCAGGCTTGACCTCAACATAACCATCTTCAAGAGCAGTTGTTTTCCTGAAAGCCGCTTTGAACGCAATTAATAAGATTCCTCTGCGCTTGGCAAGCTCCTTCCCATGTGAAAGGAACAAAGAGGCAGCACAGAATGTGTACACACAGCTCTAATCCATACCAGCATTTCAGTGGCAGCTGGCAGAGACACCCACACGAGTCCACGCTCCCCAAGTTGGCACCGCGCGAGGTGACGCTGGTCAGGGAACGGGAGCAAAGCCTGGCACCCAACACACAGCAAGGAGATCTTCCCTTTGCTCCCTGCAGCGGGACAATGGATAAACCAACACAGCAGTGCAGCTTGCAGCCTGCACTTGAGCAGGACCACATTTTGGCATGGTTTCCATGTAGAAGACAGACGGCTACAGTCTAACTCCTACATCCCAGCTTTCGAGTTTTAGTCATCGCCCGGGCTTCTCTTGCACTGTTTGGTTCCCATCTTGGCTAACTAAGCAGCACTGATCTCTGTGTTAAGGCACAGCTCCCTAATGCCTTCCTGATCACTAGTTTTCTCTTGAATTCCATACTGTTGGTTAAGATCCATTTGCTAAGGGTGGAGACTGAACACAGAATCCCTGGCATATCACAGAACCTCCCAGAAGACTCCCTCAACCCTTTCATGATGTCTCAAAGTTACAATTCATTCCCTATCTTGCACATTGGCATCAGACTTTTCCCAACAATTTGCACGCAGAAGGTGTGAACTCTTAAGCCTTTTGAGCCAAAATCAACCATGTAAAACTGAAATCAGAAGCCCTCCAGCTAGCCAGAGATGCTTCATGAGCAGCTACAGTCAAGAGCAATAACAAGTCTCCAGAGCACTATTCAAGAGTTTTGTACACAAGGAAATCCTTGAAAACAATGACGGTTTAACAGCTGGTTTGTAGAACAGACAGCAGTGCAGTGACCAAGTGATGCACAGATGTGTCAGCATCTTTGCACACAGGAAGGGGGATGAAGCAATAAACAGAGCAGTAGTCATCCTCTGAGTCAATACTGGAAAGAACCTTTCTTAAGCAAACCCAGCTATGTAGGCAAAGCTAAGAACTTTAGAACCCTTCCTGCTCAGGGAACTGGCTCTTGCAATCTCTATTATCACAGGAAAAACACCAGACCTTGGAAAGGGATGTCACTCATGGGACATGCTGAAAATATGCAAGTCTGGGGAGAAATTCTGTTTGGTCCAGCTGGGAGTCTTTCCACAAGCCAAGCACTGGACCCAGAGTAGAGCAATACACATCCTAAAACAGATAATCCCAGGGCACCCTCAGGCAAGGAGGTTGCTAGAGACTGACATTTATCTACAGCCCAAACCCTCAGTTTTCCACACAGGCAGTTTACATGCAAGGCTCTGAACAGCCAGGGAGGGACGAGAGCACAGCAAGGGACTCGCTTTAACTGGATGAAGGCTAATCCCAGTATCAGAGAACTCAGGAAAACCCCGTGTTGGGTTCCATCCAGTCTAACCCCTCAAAGAAACAATCTGTACACTGATGCTTTGACTTTCTATTTACACAGCTTGATACCAAGGAGCTGTATCACTACAAGGCAGGGTTCCTGTTATTCAGGAAGGTCCTTTCTGTCCATTGAGCTCGAGTAACTTGCCATTTACCCACAGCTTTCTCTAACCTGCAAGTTTGCATCCTTTGCTTACTTGATAAAGCTTATCATGTTACTCCTTCCTTTGCCAAGCACTTGCTCTTGTAAGTGGCACTCAGGCACAATAAAAGATCCAAACTTCCCTACTCTAATACTTCAGTCTGACTTCTGTTAGAACTGCTTGAAATAGATTCATGCAGAAAGCATAAAAGCTACAGGAACAGACAGAACTCCTGGCATTAGCAGCTTTGTTCTTGTGCTAACACAGAACACAGATCCAAAACCACTCTCTGATCAGAGGCCGAGGCTTTCTGTCAGCATCTGATACCTGTCACAGCAGACTGAGCCACAGGAACAAGAAACTCAGCTTAGACACTGCTTTTGTTTTACTAGCCAGTCCCATGGCTGCAAGAATGCACTACATGAAGTTCTAAACTGTGTTCTGTCAAAAGAATGAGAGCTATAAAAGGGATGTGCTTAAAAAAGTGCTGCCATGAGCCAGCCCACCACTGTCTACGCCACAGTAGCTGCTATATTCAGAGGAGAGAAAAATGAACAAGAGTGCTGTTATCACAGCCCTCCCTGAGAGTTAGAACAAGGCCCTGATCTGAGTTCATAAACCCAAGGTTTACAGCCAAGGATCACAAGGAAAAAATCACATCCAGAAGAAGGAATCTGCTATGGAAGTGCTATAGACTCAGTTATTTCAATTTCTACCTTGTTAGTATAAAGATTAAAAAAGTCAAAACATTTCAGATTCTCTGCAAGAGTGATGTTCAGTGCAGGAGGGAGGAAGGAAAGGCAAGCTGCAACTCAAGAGGAAACAGGAGGGAAACAGTCACAGAGTCTGCACAGCTATTCCATGGTTGGTTTGGTGATGAAAATCACCCTGTCCAGTAGAAACTACATTTCTTCTCTCAATTCAAGCTTTATCTAAACAACAACAACAACAAAATCACTGTATGTAAGAGCTAAATAGGACAGGTCTTAAAGAGTCCTTTTCCTACACCAGCCTCCTAAGTCACAAGAAATTCTTGATCTTTGCCTAAGAGTTTAAAACAAAAGAGTTCCAGCAAAACATGGTTTAAAGGATGACTTAAATTTGTACTAAAGCTTCCCCTTCACGTTTAAAAAAATATAAAAGAACAACAGTACTAATCAAAAGGAAACTGCACTTGAAAACAGCCTGACAAGTCAAGATTTATAATCAGCATATCTGAAGGTGTTTTATAAGAGACATGATTGGTACCCTCAGACTTAATACAATTATTTGGTCAAAATGCTGGTGAATGAATAACAGCTCCCAGGGGTTCCTGAAGACAGCTTGCATTTTCCAGTTTTTGTTCATAGAACCTGCTTTGATCACAGGTTTATTTACAGTCCTAAAGCAAGGAAGCAAGAAGCAAAGAACTTACCTCCTCCACAGACACGGGCAGGATAACGCGGCTGGAAGGGAACAGAGACAGAAATTAGCAAATATCCCTGCAGCTGCAAAATTCCCACATTTCCTCACAGCAATGGCTGCACAGCTCTCCTGTGCCCCCAGTATTCCAGCATCCACCCAGTACTCCTTAGGCCAAAGGCTATTTATATAATAACCTCAGAGAGAACCAATACATGATAGAGCACAACTGCAACCCTCTCCTCAAACTCTGCAATTCAATAGATGCTCACTGGTGATACCTCACTGCCCTACAAACCCACACAGCACCAACACAGAGGTGTTCCCTCTAACTCCATCCTTCAAGCAATCCCATCTTATTCCTCATCAAGCTGCTGTGGAGGTTTCTGTGGGCCTCAGCAATTCTGCAGAGATCTGCAATAGCCATAAGGCACTGCACGATTCGCTCACATGTCCCAAACCAGCAGGAAACAGCAGAGGAAAAGCTTTCTCAGAGATCACTGCAAAGGAAGGTGCTGCCACTGCTTTATATGAATCACTTTTTTTTCATTGTGGTTTCCTGAATGCTTCTGAGAATCAACTGACTGGACAACACAGCAAAAACTGCCTGAAGTCATGCAGATTTTTTGGAAAATAATCAATTTAAAGCTGACAGAAATAAATGCTTGTTAAGGCCTTCTCCAAAACTGGATCTGTGTTTGACTTCTGCTTTCAGCAAGGATAATGTTGAAGAAGGAACCAAAGCAAGACACAGATAGGAAATGGATATGGCTACTGTGGGCAGAAGAATTCCCAATTCTTTGGGAATTAGTCTCAAAGAAACTAGAACATAATCAGAAAAAAAAGTCCTCTGTATTAATAAACAGATTTTTAAAAAGCAATAAGCGTGAAAATATAATTTTTTTTACACTTTACCAAAAGTACAAATGGCAATAGGGGCAAAAGATTACAGATTATGTAAGATTACTTGTGACAGCAACACTTTATGCTGACTGCAAAATACTGCAGAAAGAACTACTGAGAACTGCAAATGAAGTTCAGAGTCAATAAAAAAAAAAGAATAATGCACTATAGGCATTCATATTCACCAAACACATGAGGTTCATGAGCCCCAAGTTAGTTATTGCTAATATCTTGTGCCTTTATAGAAAAGCAGCAGGAAATATCAGCTCAGTGGCAGTTCAGAAGTAAATCCAATACTAGAAACTGGAACAGCACACACAGACACACACAGCAAGAGAATTATGTCACTATAATCTCCCATGTACCAGCATCTTGAATACTGCACATAGACCTGGCCACCTTATCTCAAAGAAGATACAGAACAAGTGAAGGAAGTTAAAAAAAGATTATTTGAGATGGGAAAATGCTTCTGTGTGAGAACTTGGCCTTTCAGCTTGGGAGAAAAAACAGCTAAAAGGTTCAGGTATGGAAGAGTTTTAGAGGTCACGAATGGTGTAAAAAAGTGAACAGAGAAGGAACAGTGGTTTACAATGGAACAATCATTAGGCAACAAATTTTAGACCAAACCACATGTGCTTCTTTACATCTTGTCTACTAAAGCCCTGGGATTCCTTGCCAAACATAAGAAGTAACAGCAATTTTTAAATGGGATTTGATCAATTCATGGAAATCCATGTGCCACTCACTGGTAGGATACACTGAACTACAATTGTTTTACTCACTGTTACATATTGTTTCCTGAAAATACCTGCTGAAAGGCAAGAGGGAAGAGGAGCAACACCACTATGGTGTAAGGGAGGAGAAAAAAAAATCATCGAGCATGATGTTGGGTTAGTTACCTGGATAAAAGGGCAATAAGAATTAAAAGAGGAACTGGATGATAAATAAAGGTGAAAGACCAAGAAACACAGAAGAAACAACGGCTTTAGAATGGAAGTAAAACATTTTTCTTTAGAAAACCTGGTGTAAAACATTGATGTATGTGAATGGAATTCCCTTTAGGAAACTGGGAGACACTAAATCTGAATTATTATCTTAGAGTTCAATGTTCATCAATGGAGAAACAGCAACACAAACAAAATCAATGGTTTACAGCTCCTTCAGCCCAGCAAACAAAGAAAGTGGGGCTGAGAAACACTTACAGGTAGTCAAGTGATAAAGGAGGAGAAGGGAAGACTATTTAAGAGGATCTTGAGGAAAAGCTTTGCAGGAGCAGCAATGGGAACAAAGATTCCTAACTTTAGCACAGAACTTGCTCAATTTATGAGAAATTATGTGATGAGGTTGGCCTGAAAATGGTGAGGAACATTTAAGATCCCTGTTAGATTAAAATCTGCCTCAAATGACAGCAAAGGGAAGTACAGCTGCAGAGAAGGTCAGTGGCATTATCGTCACTTTGCAGGAAAGGGAAGTGAGTCTCCACACTCTGATTCTCCTCAAGGTCTTCCGAGGCAGTTTAAATCAAAATAAGGACAGCAAGCAAGACTTCAGCCAGCATTTACAAACCCTGACACAAAAAAAAAAATGCAAGCAAATGAAAGAAATCCAGGCAGTTCATCTGTAGCACAGATGGATAGAAATGTAAGGTAAGTCTGTAAGTCTGACAGGACATCAAACGAAAACGTTAAAGTCATCTCTGCATAACCATCAGGACAAGTAGCTGTAGAGAAATGATGATACAGACTTGTCTGATAATCTAATGTGACATCAGGTTTTTGTTATATTGCTCTATTTCTGTACCAGCTCCTAAAATACTTATGGAGCACATAATAAAACCCATCTGATTTCTTAGGGAGGGTGTGACAAAGGGTCACGGAGATGGAAGAACACCCTGCTCAGATGACATGAAGTTACAGATCATTTAGATTTTTACCACCTACAGTAGGAAGGCAGTGATTACCTGCATGCAACCAGATTAACATAAATAATTTTATTTAATTATTTTAATTAATAAAATAATAATTTTAATTAACATCAATAACAGCAAAATAGTAATAGCAAAGCACTTCAAACAGCCAGCTCACACCAAAACAAGTGGTTTCAATATGCCTTAAACAACTGCTTCCTGGAACATGAGATATCATCAAAAACCATCTCAAATAGGATGTAAAATGGGCAATTTCAACATACAACACCAAGAATATTTAAATCTGAGCCAACAGAGTGACACAACTCGCAACTGTTAGAGGTGGCTGGGAATCTCAGAAAGTGAAAAATAAATGTTCATCTGGAAAGTCCAGTAGCAACCTTGACTGTCCTTAGAGCCACATGTATCTTACTAAGGAGAAAACAAAAGGAAGAAAAGAAACAGTGTAATGAGAACACTAAAAAGGTTTAGAGACCCTTCTGAAAATATAAATGGAAACCAATGTAGTAATTCTGGTCTTTTAACCTTTATTCCTAACATTTAAGTTTCACACCTTGTTTCTGAAACAGGCGGTGTGAAAGACCAGCAGACATGCTGATATGGTGAGGTAAATAAAGTTGAGTAAATCGACTTTTGGAAGTGATAGTCATGAAAATGAACTGCTCATGCTGTCAGATATCTGAAAATTCAAAGTACATATGTTCTCACCTTTACAGCACAGCTCACTGATAATGAGATTTACTGTGGTACAGGGCAAGGGATTGTGAGCAGAAGCGTGAAAAAGATACACAATAACCCAGCCAAGGTGCTGTAAGAGGGAAAGTAATAAATTCATAGGAAAATATCAACAAAACAGATGTTGTAGAAGGAGCTAATTATCTTTTCATGCACTTGAAACTAAGGACTTAGCCCAGGTTTCTGCCTGCTATCCAGTTTAACACCACAGAAGGTAATGGTGTCTCTGTGTTACAAAGAGCAGCTCTTCGGCTGCTCTTGAATTCTATACTCCTATTATTTGGATAAAAATAACAGGGGTTTAAGGATTGCAGGGGGGGGAAGTTAATCAAGTTTAGAGACAACTACAAGGATAAGTACAACCCTCAAGATAGTTTTAATATTTAAATCCACGCCATGGTCCATAATCTTGCAAAATAATTCCTGTAAGGAGGACACAGTCATGTAGGTAAATGTGTCTAAGAGAAGACCTGAAAACCCACTTTACCACTGGGATCATGGATATCTTTTATAAGGGGAGAAAGAGAAAACAAACAGAAAGCCTCTCCCATCAGCCAAAAGAAGTTTAAAATGACGGAATGCACTTAACTTGGGAATGCACTTGAGTTAACCTTAAGAATTCAGGAAAGAACTATGTGCAGAGTATGCACAACTTTGAAGACACCAAGCCAAAGTGCACCGATCCAAGACTATATTCCACTAGCAAACACAAAGCTGCTGAACCAAGGACTGTGACAAGCAACGTGACTAATAGTTACACACCCTCACGTCCAGCCAGTTTTCCACCGCTTCATCCCCATCACAGGGCAGGACAACCGCAGCAGCCTCAGGGTCAGCGAAGAACTCCAAGGTGAGGCTTCCACACACAAAAAAATTTTGGAGCTACCTTATTTCTGACATTCTTGGAGTCCCTCTTTGGCGATTACACAGCCAAAGGCGGGAGAGGATCAAAACCAGGCTTGACACTTTGTTACAACGAGCAGGGGGAAAGACGCCCCTGCCTCCCTCAGACCTCCCACAGAAACCCCCGGGACCGAGCCGGCTCCCGGCTCCGACTCGGCCCTCGGTACCCGGGCACCGGCAACACCCACCCCGCACAGCCGGTGCGGG
>VZRF01011029.1:337113-370110 GCA_013396875.1 Vireo altiloquus
TTTTTTGTTTTTTTTTTGTTTTTTTAGGTTCTCTCAAGAGGCGTGAACCGCGCGGTGCTGTTTCAATTCTAAGGCTCTGGCTTCCCAGAGCAGTACCGCAGTCCTCCTAGCAGTGCCGCTGTCAGGGTCTCCTAGCGGGCCCTCAGGTTTTTCTGGATCAACTCATTTTAAACTATAGCTGCTTCTTTAGGTTCTCTCAAGAGGTGTAAACTGCACGGTGTTACTTGTCTCAACTCGAAACTGGGGTTCCAAAGAAGTGTCCCTGCAGTGGTGCCTGAAGTCTCCCTCCTACCACCAGCAGGTTCTCCTTAAATCACAAAATGGTTTGGCTTGGGAGAGACCCCAAAGACTGTCTTATTCCACCCCCTGCCATGGGCAGCAACACCTTCCACCAGACCAGGTTGTTCCAAGTCCCGTCCAACCTGGCCTTGGACACTGCCAGGGATGGAGCAGCCACAGCTTCTCTGAGGAACCTGTGCCAGGGCCTCCCCACCCTCACAGAGAATTTCTTCTTAATAGCTAACCTAAATCTCCCCTCTTCCAGTCTGAACCCGTAACTCCTTGTCCTATGACTACAGTGCCTGATGAAGAGTCCCTTTCTGCCTTCTCTGTTGCTCCTTCAGATACTGGTAGATGCTTTAAGGTCTCCACACAACCTTCTCCAGGCTGAACAGCCCCAAATTTCTCAGCCTGTCCCAATAGGGGAAGTGCTCCAGTGTTTTTGTCAGCTTCGTGGCCCTCTTTTGGGAGGGGGAAATGACGAATGATCAGGGTATTAACACAAATAAGCAGGGGATAAGTCCGTGCTACAGTCAGACAGGGTGAGTGGCTTCAGGTCACGGGCTTCACCCTGTCACTAGGTCATGATTTATGGCATTTTCAATGATTGTCATTATTGGATTGGAAAAGTAAACCACCACAGATTTAGCCTCACCAAGCTCAGGCATGGATAACCAAGATGTGCAGCTTTGCTGTTGACACCTGCGTTCCTATCTAAGGCCACATTGTTCATTTTCCACTATTTGACAGCATTTCACACTATATAGCTGAGCTTGATCTCATTCTCAACCTGCCATCTACAGGGTTTGGGGTTTTTTCTGAGATTAAACTCAACTGGGGAAGAAAAATTTAATTGGCATTATTTATTAGCTCCTAACCTAGAGAAGAGAGTCAAGGAAATATTCAGCCTGGGTCCTGCCCTTTGGTAGATGCCACCCTGTAAAGCATTCATGGTTCCATAATCTCATTAGGAAGCAACCAATGCTTTTATTATGTTCACCCTCAGAAGGAAAACTAATGATTAACTTATTATCACTTTATTTTGAGATAGTACTGCGAGAGAGCACATCACCTTACAAACACAGAGAAGATGACACAGGCCTGCCCCGAGGAGTTTACAATTCAACTTCGGCAAACGCTACAAAAAAATTCTGTGGACAGGTGGGAGAGGTAATGCTGGCAGGTTAAAGAGGGAGTTTTCTGCAAGAGGGGATTGTCTCCAGAATAAAAAGCAGGTGACAAAGGGTCAGGCACAAGGAAGTGACAAACAGCAGCAGGATGACAACGTGGAGCAAAGGACACCTGGTAAAAACAGATTGTGCAGAGACAGGCTGGCAGCACATGGAGGAAAACAAGGACCTGTGGGCTTTATAATTAACATGTAAGACTGCAGCTACATAACACATCATTGTTTGAGCTATTCCAGAGAAGATAACATTGTGAATTAGAAATCAGAAGTGGCCTTTTTCTTTTTTTTTTAAATTAAAAAAATCCCCAAACCAGTCCATTCTCTTCAGGAATCCTACTATAATACTATTTGCCATTATGAGCACTTTGTACTTCTAAACTGGAGTGTAGAGAATACCAAAAACCTCTGCAGATGCAGAAAAAAAAACTCAAAGGGGAAAAAAAGAGTAGCAAATATGGGTAGTTTAAAGATTTCATTCCTTTTTAGCCTGCAGTATCTGCTTTAAATTTTGTAGCATATTCTCCAAATTCATCAGCCTGTCAAGAGGGAAATCTCCTACTTGAAAACATTTCAGTGATTTACGGACTTAGTTAAAATCTCATTATCCTGCAATTTTCCTTTGTAGACAGAGCATGAAGAGGACAGACTTTGCTGTGGGAGTTGAACATTTCAGTTGCTGTAGCAGCATTGCAGTTAAGTTGGTGTCTCAGCAAGATTTGCCCCTTTTTTTTTCCCAGACATCTGTGTCCAGTTTCACCTCAAGGATCCAGATATAGCTTTGCTCAGTGACTGTCATAGTTTAAGGGTCCTATTAAGCAGAGCAGCACAGATTTTCTCTGCTACTTCTGACATAGTGTCCTTGCATTAGTGCTATAAAGGCTGTGTCAACAGGGCTTAGGTTCTGACAGATTAGTGAAAGCAAAAAGCTGTCACCCTCCCTTCCCCACTCTGTGAATTTCTTTTTTTTCCTAATAAAAGTGCAGTTTAAACGCATGTGAGAGGCTGTAGAGCCTGGGAGCAGTACCTCCAGAAGGTGAAATCAACTTTACACAGGAACACCCTTGACCCTGAGAGCTCCTACAAACAAAAGGTACTCACAGATCAGGTTTCTGCTTCATTACATTCAGCTGGGGTTCCTTCCATGAAGGTGTTTCCCGTGGCCACCATCCCTGCACCTCCCATATGGATGAGGGTAAGGAAATACAAAGGCCATAAAACCCCTAAGTCCTACAAATTCACCATTTAGGAATTATGAGAGCAGTTAAACACATTGACCTATATCCGAGCTATACAGATGAAGGCATTATTGATGCAAACTGCTGTGACTCTCCAGTCTTTAGTAGCTCATTTGTTTTCCCCACGAGGTGGCTCAGGCACACAGGGAGCGCACCAGGAATTGCCTTGGTCCTGCATCACTCGGCTGGGAAGCAGCAATGCTGTTTGCCACTCCAAATGTATATAAACCCACAATTCCTTTTCCCTAAGCATCAAAGGACGAGGCAAACAGCCCTGATCATGTGACAAGAACACCCCAGCTGTGTTTCTGCACTGCACAAGACAATGTTTAGAAGAATCTGAAGGCAGAATATTGCCCTCCAAGGACCCCACTGCTGCAGGAAGTGCAGCTCTGAAGCAGTTATGCCACGCTCAGTAGAGTGTTTGCACATCTTGCATGCAGATGCAGGTTTAGGATAGATAAATCTTAGACTGCTCTTGAAATTAGTTTGGTTCACAGCTGTCAGAATAAATTTCACCCCATTAGATCAGACCAGTGTTTCACTTCAGCCCAGCGTGTTTTTCGATCTTTGACCAATTCTTACAAGACAGAACACGCAGACAAGTATCTTCCCTTGGCATGACTTTCTTATTTACAGCAACTTTAAATCTCCCTGAGTTAGTGGATGCATCGGACCATTGGTTAACCAGCCTCTTTAAAAAAAAAAACAAACAAACTGACACTTCTGTTCTCCACTAAATTCTTCTGCAAAGATTCAGTTTGACTTTTCATGGCCCGAAAACATGATCCCATTTGTCTGTTCAACCCTGAACAGCTAAAACTTCCCTGTGTACCCACCAGGGCATGAACTCTACTCCTCACAGCTGACCAGCAGCTTCTAAACACCAGGGCACATCAGCAGAGACATTAAGCACACACATCCACCAGTTTATCATAGGAAACTGGATTTGAAGATAGCCCTAACAGAGGGCAGGAACTGGGAACTGAAGCAGGGAGGTAGATGGCAGAAACCAAAGTGTGTTCTTTGAAGTATGTGCAGCTAAATTAAAAGGTGGCAGCAGCATCTCCACTGAGACTTCATTAAAATATGCCACTATCTTTTCCACTGTTTTGCTGAGACATTTGTAACAGGCATTTAAGTGACATAAGAGTGGAAGCAATCACATTCAATTCTGAAACTGAGGTGGAAGTAATGCTGGGTTAGCACACAAAACACCCTCCAACTATGCTTTAGGACACTGAGACTATGGATGGAGGCTCACTCACCTGGTATTTAATCTGTCATTGTTATGTCACAAATACCTCTGAGCAAGAACAGGACTCTTCACAAAACATTTAGAAGTATTGTAATATAAAATGCAGAAAGCCCTCTGGCAATCTAGGAAGGCTGTACCACTGCTGGTGGGTCTCTGAACACGTACTTGGGACAAGACAGGTGACCAGGAAAATTAATCAGAACTCTGTCTTCTTAATTATTGCTCAAAGAAAAGACGGAAAGGTCACTAAATCATCACCAAAAGACAAAAAGTTCCAGAAGTACAGTGTTGACAGCAGACAGTAAGGCTGTCTTGAAACAAACACATTTAATAAAGGCAACACATTAAAAATAAAACCAGAACGTGTGAAATCCTCAAGCGGCGAGTCCTCCTCAAACGAGTGACTGAGGACTGAAAGGCGCCGCGGAGCGCAGCAGCATCGGCCCCGCCCGCAGGAGCAGCGACTCGAGATGGCGCTGCCGGCCCACGGAGCGGCCCCGGCCGCCTGCACTGCCACCAGCCAGGGACCCGCGGGGCTCCCGGCCCTGCTGCCCAGGCTCTGGTGCTCTTTAGGAAAGGTGAAGCCCTGTTCTGTCTCCTTCAAACCCCCAGCAAAGGAGTTAACACCCAGCTTCCAGGTAATTTCTCACAGGGAGGTCTCGGCACGGTGTTGTTTCTAACCGCCAGTGAGCAACTCTCGCACTTTTCCAAACATCGACAAGTGGTCTGACCCCCTGCCAGGCTTTGCAGTAAAACACCACCACTAGGTCTTCATAATTGTTTTATTTCTGCCCCAACCTTCCCGCAGCCACCAGCTCAGCCCAGTGCAGTCGGTGCTACACACTTGCCAGGGATGCTCATCCTCACCCCTGCACAGTCCTGCTCCCAGCAGCTCCACTCGGTGCAGTGCTTAACACAGGGCTAACAGAGCCTGAGCTACCGACCTCAACAAGAAGGTTAAGGGCAGAAAAGTCTGCTTTAGAGAAGGAAAACCTCTATAAAAATAAGCAGGTTAAAAATTCCCTTTGTATTGCCTCCCTGGTGTGAACAGGCCTGGAGCACCTTTACCCACGTGTATTGCTCTGACAGTCAGTCAGCTTCACCATACAATCAATCACCACGTGCTCTGTCCAGACAGAGCATCAGCATTGTAGAAGGCTCCTAGAACAGCCAAACTGGCAGCATTTTGGTCAGTTACAGTAACCTGGTGTTCAGCAGCCTGGTGACCATGATCATAGCAAAGTAAATAAGCTATGGCTAAAGGAAAAATGACATCACCACATCACCCTGCCCATATGTCCACAGGATCCAGTTACCAGACACAAAGGAGTGTTCTGCACTCTTGGTTCTTTTCACCAGCAGGTCAGCTCACGGCACGTGAACACCAAGGTATCTGAAGCCCCAGAACTCAGCTTCAAGAAGCTTCTCCACTTTACTGAATACACATTGCTGCTCCCCTCCCAGGGTCATGTTGGAGGGAAGAAGAGGCAAAAGGCAGCAAGTCTCAAAGCACTTCATCGGTAAACAAGATCCAATTCTTATCTCAGAGGCTCCAGGACTGCAGACAGTTTAAAACACATACAGGTGGGTTTGTGAACCGGGAAGAAGAGGAATTCCAGGCCTCTGAAGGCTTGGTCTAGGACCAGCAGTCCACTACAGGCTCTTCATTTCAGTGTGGAAGGCAGATCCATTGCTCACAGTCTGTGTCATTTGCAGTAATAAAAGGTTTGGGAGCTGTCAGTGCTAGCAGCCAACATTTAGCACTACACTGAAGCTGTGCTCGTACACATGGGAATAAAAACCCCTTCCCTGCCTCAGAAACAGGGATATGTCTGGAGAGACAGTAAAACCACTGGATCCAGCTACACATCAAGCAGAAAGACCATTATGAAGCCTTGGGGAGGGAGGAGAGTGCAGCTTGCATCAGAGACTGTGTCAGCCAAGGTGGGAGGAAGAGGGGGAGAAAACAGACTTCAGTGTGTTACACTTGCAAACTCAAATTATGGTCTGTCTTCTCTCTTCCCCCACCTCTCTATTCCTTCTCTCCCCAGTTTCCTATGCAAACTCTCTGCCCTGGAGAGTGTGATCAGGGGATAATTTAAGACACAATATCTGTGTGGCCTTTATAAAAAAAGAAAAGTGTCCCGTGTTTTGGAGTAAGGAGTGGGAAGTCTCCTCCTGCCATGTATCTGAGGAAATCTCAGTCATGATGTCCAGCCCTCACTCCAGTGATGAGCAAAGACTGGCAGAGCCAGGGGAGAAAAGTCCTGGCTTAGACCACAGGTAGAACCCACGGATGTGGTAGGAACCTGTACAGGGGAGGCTGTACGTGAAGCACCAGTTTAAACAAAGGCTTCCTCAGTGGGAGTGCCATTGATTTTGAAGAAAAGTTTGGCATCTTCCATCTTCTGCTTTTTTTCTCTCTCTAGCCTGCGCCTGTAGCAGACCAGGTAGATTGGGAGGCAGAAACCCAGGAGGCTCATGCCAAGCAAGCCAACATTCACCTGCAGGAGGAAAGCAAACCAAAATTAGGCTGGTTAGGAGAAGACAACAACCCAGTAAGCATGCAGCGGTGTCAGAGCCCAGCCCACATCACCCAGCTGTGGGCAAACCAGGAGACGCCCTGCTCCGTGTGCTGGCAACATCTCCCACTCTTTTTATGTTCACGCTCCCGTGCCCAGAGCTCCTTGTGTGTACAAGCTAAATGCTGCAAGAGTTTTTCGCTCTGGATTATGGCTTGTGGGAGTCTTGTTCCACAGAACAGGCAAGGCTGTTTGAGCTGCAGGTCTCTCACACCAAGTTTGCTGATTGAAGAGCAACAGGCATGGGCACGTGTAGCCTAGAGACCAGAATTCTCCTCAAGACCACCCATGTCATGATTTTATTGAGCTGCTCAGACTCTCAGCAAGACACCACATTAGCCCTGCCCTCAATAACCATTTGGCTTTTTGGACATTAGCATCAGCAATCCAAAATTTACTGGTAATTGAAGGTCATAGCTCTCAAGTGTCAGAGTATTTTTCCTGAATTTTGAGGTCTGGTCACAGGCACCCATTTTAACCTGACAGATTTTGACTCACCACATAAATTGTTAGTGGAAAGCATTCCCTTCCTCTCTTTCCATACACCAAAAGGGTTACTGGCTTTCCTGCCCAGGGAGTCATTACTCACACAGGGAAAGGTCTCCTGGACAGCACCAAGGTAACAGCAGACAGGGACATGTAAAATTATAGCTGTTTTTAACCTTGGTCTGTGCACAAGAGTCCTTTTTTCCCCAATGAATGAGCCAAAAACCATCTTAACCACAAAGCTTCCTCATTAAAACTGAGAAGAACTTGCCCAGAGGGGGTCTCCTTTCAAAGGTCCCGTCAGTGCCATGAAGAGAGGCTGCTGCAGAAGGGCAAAGAGGGCACTGATCAATGACTGCAGGCCTGTCAAGCTGCCAAACTGAGTCGAGGGGTATCTGTCAACAAAGAAAGCAACAGCATTATTATGTGTCACCTTGACTGTTCACATCACCCAGGTCAGATTACATTCCCAGTCCAGTAATAACAGAGACCAACGTGAGAGCACAGCCCCAAGACAGGCATAACGTGCAGAACTCCCTCCTGCACTGGGTACCTGCCCCTTTTTATAGGGTATTTACCTATACCCTGTGGTGTGCACAGTGCTCTCGAGAGCAGGATGGCACTGGTGCCACAGCTGGAGCCTTCTTCTCCACACTATTCTTGTGCTGAGCTCTTAAACTTTAGTAATACCAGATCCAGCACTTGTTTTGTTCTGCAGCTCTACTGTGGGCAGGTAGAAGTGTTTATACAACTCCTGCTCCTATTGCTCAGGGAGCAGAGTGTTGATATTTACAAGTTAAAAGCAGGGCCTCTTTATCCAGATGACAACACTTGTGGCTGAGCAATCATTTTCATCTGGTCATAACAATTTGCTCCCTTTGGAAGTGAGTGAAACCTGCACAACAGGTTAGTGTTTTCCTTTTTAGAGGACAAGTCTGATCCTATGTCAAACTAAACAACACTGTTGACTGGCAAGTGCTGGGTATCAGATAATATTAATGGAAAAATAAATTTCAGGAATCATCTAACATCTTTCTCTTTCCATTACTGAGCAGCGTTTAAAAAGGGTCAGGTTAAACTAAACTTGGAAAAAAAAAAGCAAATCAAAACCTTCAAATATTCAAAGAAGTCACATCCAAAGCAAAAATACTTCAACTCCAGGAAGTTCCAGAGAGTTGCAATGGCCACCCAGGATTAGATTACAAGTAAGGTGATACGTACTGCAACATACATTTATTTACCTTGCCCAAGACAAAAATATTTTGCTTCTGGCTGCCAGGGAACCAAAAGTTTATGCATTTCTGAAGCAGAGTCTTAGATGTGTTTTCTAGTCTGGATTCCCCAGACGCCAGGATCTAAACATTTGACAGAAGGAGTCTGTGGAGTTGTGGAAGTCTCCATCCATGGAGATATTCAAAACACAATCAGCTGCACTCCTGGACAGCCTGCTCTAGCTGACCTTGGTCTCAAGAGGTCCCTTCCCACCTGAACAAATCTCTGATTCCCTGAAAGAGAACAGCTCCTCTTTGTTCCTCTGTCCAACCTCTCAGGACTAAAGGGACAGATCTGTTTTCAAAGTCAAAAACATTGCTTAATGAGGAAGAGAGTATTTAGATTCAGCTATTGATAATTTGCAAAGTTGGAAACAGGATGGATGATCTGTCCTGGGAAAGGGAGGAGGCATCACCAATGGTATCTTGAGCAATGTTTTACCAATGTCAACTTCAGAGGAGAGCAGCAGCAATGTTTTCAGTCACATTAATGTTTTACCTGGGCACATGCACAAATCTGCTCATTACAAGACAAAAAAAGCCTTGAGTTTTTACTATATAACCTTAGTGTCAATAGTCTCACATGAGGCCCACACATAGCTGTGCCCATCTTTGCTGCTAAACAAGGAAAGAACCAGCTGGGACTTCAGTCCAGCTATTGTCATATCTAGAGGCGACAGAGGAAACAAGTTGCGTAATTTTTCCCCTCTGATCATGAAGACCTCATTCCTGAGCTCCCTCTCCCCTGGACAGCCTACCACCCCAAACCAGTTTATCTGGCCAGCCACATTTCATAAGTAACCAGACACCTACACAGCTGCATAGAGGCCTCCCACAGCTGAGTGGATGAATCCTCTCACAATTGTGTGCAAAATGAAGGACAGAATCTGAAAAGAGAAGCAGAAAAGTGTCACACCCTACACACCCACTCAGGTGTGCCAGACCCCAACACCAACCATTCCTAAAAGCTGTTCTTTCTAGGTGGGATTGGGAAACCCAAAACCAAAAAGCTGAAATAGCAGCACGAGGGAAGGAATTTGTACTTGTCTCCAGGCACTGCTTTTCCTTACTTTGCACACACGCAAGACCTCTGTCATTTGTAGGTGGCCCTGCTGCAAGGACGTGTCCCCAGCAACTCGTGGCCAGGATCACAATGCTTTTTCCATGGCCACCAACTTAGTTAATTTTCTACAAGTTATTGCGGACAACACACAAGTATGAGCAAACTGCAGCTGTTTGCCTAGATCATCAAGGCCTGTTTAAGCATAGCATAAAATGACTAAACTCCTCTGCCAAAACCAGGTGGTGCCACAGAATAAATATTTTAACAGGTTTATAATCCCACAGGTTCCATTGAGCAGAGCCATTTGCTGCAGGAATAACGTGCTGTACACATCACCATGTTATGCTTTTTGCAGCAAGTTTTTCCAACCTTCAGCAGCTTAAATCAAGCCCAGTTTAAAAGTACAGTCACTGCTGAGAGGATCTTGGTGGACAAGAATTTGTTGTCACACAGCCCAACTGCAGAAACTTTGAAGTGCAAATAAATTCTGTATCGACTGGCATTTTAACTGTAGCTGCTCGTTCAGGTTCTCCCAAGAGATCTCAACTGCACAGTGTTATTTGTTTCAGCTCTAAAAGTGGGGCTTCCAAAGCAGGATGGAAGTTTTCCAGCAGTGCCAGTCCTAGCCCTCCTGCTACCACCAGCAGGTTCTCCTGGCACTGTCCTGTCACTCTGCCAGCATCCCCACCCATTTCACCTACTCACCTGCAACGGTAGATTAGGAATAAGACAGGTGATTCCAAATCCAACCAGCAGGAAGTTTGTGAATACAAAGGCATTGGTGGCGTTGGTGATTTTCTGGATCTGGCGGTCACGCTTTTTCTTTTTTTTGTCATCTCTGGAAGGACAGCAAAACCTGTGTTACAAACACATTTCCAGCAGCTGCTGGAGCTCACAGCAAGATTCTCCACACATCACATCAACTCTCATCTACACCACTTTGGCTACAGGTCTGCCTATGGAGGTGCTGGGATCTCAGCTGGAAGCTGAGGAACATCTGGGTAATTATTTCAGTGCCGTTACTCTTACTCTTAGGCTAGGAGGGAAGTCTGAGCCTCTCCTGCTACAACTTAAATTTGCTCTTCTTGACTGATCTTAGTGGACATGGAAGATAGTCTGCTCCTTTCCTCTGCAATTATCAAGTCTTCCTTCAGGCTTTCTTTTCTATACTGAAGAGCCAATATTCTTTCCAGTCTTTGATCCCACAACACATAAGGCAGAGCAGAGGGGGCCTGCTAGGTGGCTGCATGTCCCGTGAGGAGCTCACTACGCACTGCTCAGCGTTGCTGTCCTCGGTCTCTTCTGAGCCATCATCGCACTCTTTCATTCTCCAGTCCATGATGCACCCAATCACAGGCGCTGTCAGCAGGCACAGCAGCTGCAGGACCCCAAAAATGGAAGTGTAGAGAGCCACTGCAGGGGGAAAAAAAAAAATTAAAATAGTTGTCAATCCAAGCGACAGAAAAAAAGGCAACAAAAAACGCTGTTCTTCCCCATTATCACCTCCCATTAAAAGCCCAGAGCAAATATACTGATGGATGTATATGTATAATGATGGAGCTGGGACATCCATTCAGCCTTCCAGACTTCAGACTGGACATATTGGGCACACTTCCTTCAGCCATTCTGATCCTGCACTGGAACTCTCTGGGCAGCAGCAGGCAGGGCTCCAAAAACAGGGACATGGCACCTGCTTAGTGCCAGTGAGGTTTATTCTGGGCAGGACAAACAGGAAAAGTTTTTATAAGCTTTATATGCTGCACAGCCAGACCTGCTTTAGTCATCTCCTCTCCTGCCTTGCTGGGAGCTGCAGCTACAGCTTCTCCAGCTGGGATGCTTCAGCAAAGACAATCAGGCTGGGAAGGTGAGGACCAACCCACTTTGTGCTGAATGGGCATGTTTGGGAACAGGGGGAAGGGAGATTAACATCAAAAACCCACAACATTTGTGAACAATTGTTAAAAAGCTCAAAGTGATGAATATTTTGTGCTAATGATGAGAGAAGTGTCTCCGTGGCTTGCTAAGGGAAAGCTGATGCCAGCAGACTCAGAAGAAATTGTCCCCTCCTGTCACTGAGCAGTTCCCCCACCCTGCAAAGCTTTCTTCCACTTCCTCTCGGCAGCCCACGTGAGGACTGAGGCACCACACAGAAGGGCTGGTGAGTCATGGTGTGCCATAGCTCCGAAATAAGGATGTAGTTCTGAAACTGCCCATCTCAGCACAGAGCACAAGTTAACAGCCCTGTAAGCAAAACCGCTCCAATTTTAATTTGTCCCTCCCAATGCATTTTTAAGTCTAGCCAAAGCAGTACAGCCAGGATTTCCACCCAAATCCACTTGGTAACGGAGAGAAAGTTTCCAACAAGCCTCTCTCCCCTACAGAGTGGCAGCAAACCCCAGCAGGGCTGCCCTGCTCTGCCCAAGCATGGCACCTGATGATCTTTTCCTGGCTTCAGCTGCTGGCACAGGAGCCGAGAGGAACTTCCAGCTCCAACCTCCAACCTCACATTCGTGCCCCCGTTCCTCCCACAAAGGCAAGCCCTGAAGTGACCCCACATCCCCTCTCATTATAGCAACTCCTGCAGCCAAGAGAAACAGGTGGCACCACTCTCTATGAACGCTGCAGGAGCTGATTTACTGTTGTCTGGTTATTTTTTAATAGAGGGTAAGAAGCAAGCCACGCTGTCATGTTTTGCCTCTTTATGCTACCCTGAACACTTAATCTTGGGCTCTAAACAGCAAGGGCAGAGGCCAGCCTGAATTAGGGAGTGAAATTTATGGGGTCAGCAAGAGAAGAGGACAGAAGCTGCTAAAAAACAGGGCCCCCCTCAGCTTACATGTCATCTTAAAAAACATTCTTTCCTGAGGAGAGAAAGCAAGAATATCTAGAAAAGGAAGCACACATGGGCACAAGCCTTTACATTCACTGTTCTAGATACTTTTCCCTCAAAACTACCCTGAGCAAGCACCTCACACAGCTGAGTTTTTGATTCTCCCCAAGGTCTCCCAGTATCACATTTGAAAGCAAGATGTCAATTTACGAAAGATGCAAGCAAATTTCAGGTCTACTCTCCCCTGCCTTCCTCCAACACAATTACACGGTCATTTACAGAATGAACCCTTAAGCTTCTTCCTCATCTTTTGGGGGGTTTTCAGCAGACAAGTAGCCACAGGCTGACTGCTCTCTCCACCTCCTGGTTTCATGACAGGTCTAAGTCACCATAACCTGCACAGAAAGAACTTTCAAGGACACTGCAATTAAAGATTTCACTACTTATCTGCATGATTTCCCCCACATCCTTCTCTCCTGTTCTACTCCCAGGAATATTTAACTTTTCTTTGACCACAACATTTGCAGGGTTTGACTCAACTCTCCTCTTCCCTTGCTCAGTGCTCCCAAGGGCTGTCGCAGGTGGAGAGAGCTCTCTGAGCAAATCCCACCCAAGGGAATAAATGCAGGGAGAACATGGAATGCAAGGGAGCAGCATCCCATCCTCTCCTGATGCACACACAGATTACATTTCTAGAGAGCTGCACGTGCCTTGGAACTGCTCTTGCAGCAGAGCCTGACACTGCTGAGACCAGACAATACCACTGTTTTGCTGATGCCATGGAAACACCAAGACAGCGACTGCACTGCAATGAGCCCAGGCTACATTCAGGGGGAGGAAGGGAAAAAATAGGAAGAAATCTTAAAGGTGGCACAGAAGAATTGCAGGGGGGCAAAAATACTCAGGGGGCACAATCCCTGTTTTAAGCAAGGAGCTTGATCTAAGCAGAATTGGCAGCTTATATAGTTAATATTAATTCTGAAATTCCAAGGAGGGGAGGAGAAGGAAAGAAACTAAAATTAAATGAGTATAGCAAGCCAGGGTAAAAATAAATAAATAATAATGATTTTTAAAAAGCAGCTGTCAGAGTTACAAGGTAAGCAGAAAAGGAAGCAGTGTTGGGAGAGGTAGGCAGTGTGAAGTTTGTCCTGTTTTGCTGTTTAATGTCTAAGCTGGCTCCTGGGCCAGGAGATAAAGAGCTGAATGCTGCAGGCTGTCAGAGGCTCAAGAAACAAAGCAATTCAGGGAATGCCAGGGCACTTGGAGTTTCCTTCCCTCCCCCAAACCTCACTCCTGTTTTCAGAGGAGTGCCTCTTGATTTATCAGCTTCATGCAATCCAGATTTAACAAGTTCAAACTGGATCTTACTACAAAGGACGACAACAAAACAAAAAAAAAAAGGCTTAGTCCTGTTTTGCAATCCTGGCTATTTTCAACAGTAAACTAATGTACTCTTTCCTGTTTGCTCCATGAACTTCACCAGAACTAGAAATGCAGAGAGTCCAGTGCAGGGAGCACCCCTGAGCCTCCCCAGCACCCACCAAGCTGCACAAAAACCCAGCTCTGACTTCACTTCTCCCGCCCCCGGGTGCTGGGCTGAGGCACCGAGTCCAACCATTACTCATGAGAGTCAGCTGCTCTGCATTCTCTGCTTGCTTAGGATAAGTTAAGCAAATACCTGATGAAATAGGTTTTCCAGTTAAAATAAAAATTATCACAGTCCACCCCGAGAGGCTGCTTGCAACAGCCTATGTGGGGGAATAGCATGGGGCAGGCATTTGACAGACACAGGACTAAAATTAGCTTGACATTCAAGCGTCTGCCTCGCTGCCCCTCTGTGCTGGGCTGCTTCCAGCTGCTTCCCTGGACCCTCCCAGCAGCTGTCAGTGCACTTGGACACCATGGACTGCCCTACACGGAGTATCTGCTGAGTAATCAGGTGCTCAGCCTTCACCAACCAAGTCTGGGCCAGCTCCCAGCCCCAAGGAAGCAAGTGAAGGCTTTCAGAGGTTTCCCTACCTTGACTTTCGTCTCCAGACAGAAACTCCAGGATGGTGTTCATGGCTCCCATGTAGAAGATGAGCCTGAGCTGAGTGACACACATGGTGATAAGGCTGAGCAACAGGATGGGACTGAAGACACTCTTCATGAAGGAGGGAGTAGCTGCAGAAGGAATAACAGAGTCTCTGAAGACGGCAGTACACCTCAGTAAACATTTACAATTTCACCTCTGGCCTGGTGGGTCCTCTCCTGCCTAGAAGTGCCAGTGGCAACTCCAAGGAGCTCACCTGGTGCCTGACAAACTCCCATAATCAATGGCTGCAGATGCTTTCAGTTTGGCTACCAGTGACTGGGGCAAGGAAGCAGGAAGGCAGACTCGCCCGAATCGGCAGATTAGGACAAAAAGAAGCCTCAAACCATTTGCTTTCACCATCAAGGCCAGGCTGGACAGGGCTTTGAGCAACCTGTTCTGGTGGAAGGGGGTGGAGTGAAATGATCTTTAAGGTCCCTTCCACATCAAACCATCCTGTGACGCCCCTGAGTGAAGAAGGCTTGGTCACGATGGCAACAATCGACCTAAGAGCCAGCAGTGACCACCTGCCCCATCCCCCTGCAGCCACACCAGCTCCAGTGGTGGTCCCCACCACTGGCTACACCACTTGTATTCAGGCAAGGATACAAGGACAGGATTCCTCATGTAACTCAACTCCTATTCCAGTCCTGGTGGCTGGCACTAAGCCCTGGCAACACCTGGAGCACGTATTGCTCCCTCACAAACAGGTCTGGAGCAGAGCAGGGAGGCCAACAGGCTTGTGCCAGCACAAGCAGCCCTGGGGCACCCTCAGAACCACACCTGTACTGTCAGGCTGGCACTTCACTTCCAGGTCCACTGTAGACAGACAGAGCTTGTTGTTCTCCTGCAGGGCTGCTGGCTCCTTGGGGCCCTTCATGGAGCTCCCCACACTGAGACGGCGTCCCACGGTCGTCACTTGCTTGTAGAACTGCTTCCCCGTGATTTTGTGGTCAAATCCCAGCCAGCTGAACTTTATTTTCACCCTGTTGGGTTGCAAAGAGCGTGAGAGCTGCAACACAGGGTGAGGAATCAGAGACAGCAACGTTGCAGAGGGGTCAGGAAGGCTGTTGTTTGTGGATTTAAGGCACTGGTTTCCATCTACAAACCCACAAATGGTTTCCATCCAGAGCAAACCAAGATACCTTCCCTGGGCCAACTTGGCACAAATCAATATAAAAATATTTATGACCAGGAACATATCGTTTTTCCTTGGCAATTCCCTCAGTTTGGGAAGTTCCACTTTCCACAGGTATTCCCATGCTAATGGCAGGCAGAAATCCTCAGCCTAAGAGGTGGCAGCAATAAACAGCATGCAAGGGGTTCCCTGTCTACTCCTCTGAATTCTTTGTGCCAGCTCTTGCTAGAGGATTAGGAATGAGATTAGCCCTGGAGACTTACGAGTAGTCCATATCTTCTGGTCCTGGGAAAGGTTCCAGGGGCCAGTTGAAGAAGCAGTTGAGGAAAACGAGTCCTGCACAGCTTGCCCAGACAAGCAGAATAAGGATGAAGGAGACCCCAAAGTCATATATAACCTGAAAATCACAAGGGAATATGGTTTTGTCTACAAGAGCAGAAAGATGCTTCAGTATTCAGTATGGAATGAAGTCTGAGGGGAACTGGCAAAGAACATCACGATACACTTAAAATGGGTTAAACTCAAGTGGTAACAAAAAACAATTTTGTGACAAGGACTTTCTTGGAAAACCATCAGGAACTTCCTTGCACACCTGAGACTGCCATGAAACATCCCTGGTTCAGAACCAGGTGATCCATCCAGGCAGCCCAGGTGACCATCTCTTGTCCCTTCAGTGCCATTTGCCAGCAATAAATTATGTTCAAAGCCAACCATTGGTGGCAATCACACAGATAAAATATACATATGTGTATTAAAAAAAGTTATATATATATATCTACTCCTTAGAGATAAACAAAGCAATCTCTTCTAAAAAAGATCTTTAGTTTTTCACTTCTACTTGGCACTTATAAAGCTTTCTATCTGCTGCATTCTTGAGGCAGTGCCTTGGGAAGTTTTTAATGCAGACAGGAACCGAATCTTGCAAATGCACATCTCTAAAAAAGTGCTTCAGCAAACAGTCCCTCCTTCTCGCCACATTATTGCTAAATGGGGCAAGACGCCAGCACAACACAGTAACGAGCCTCAGTCCCAGGGCCTCACCTTGATTCCTGGAAAAGTCACAGCAGAGGAAGCATAGGAGCCAATCATCAGAGCAATGAACGTGGAACGAAGGTCACCAAACATGTTGGGCAGCTGGGGAGAGAGAAAAATCAGTTGAAACAGGTTGCTGCAGAGGGAACGAGGCTTTCTCAAGATGATATTGGCATTTAGGATTAATGCTCCCGGATACCAGAATGTGAAGCAGCCAATTTTACTCAGGCATGACTTAGCTCTTTAGGATATTACTCTGCAGGTTGCACTGGTGTCTCCAGAGACAGGGAATGCCTACAATCCCAGATTTATGTGCTTACTGACGCTACTTCTTTCCAGACTGACAGCATATTTTGCGTTGGTCACCTTTAACACAGGAGCATTTGTCTTTAAGAGTTCCTTACCCCAAATCTGTAGCCACCACTTTTCCTCTCCCACAAACATGTGCCCAAATTCTCTATTTATCACTTATTCTTAGTCAAGGTTAAAGCCTGCAGTCTTTAACACACCCTGCAACACCTTGAACTGCCAGCTTTGTTTATGCACCTTGGGTCAGCACCCAAATCTTTTGCAGCAGACCAGAAAGTTCCTGTTATAACAAGAAGGAACAGAGGCGAGCACAAATGGTGCTGCTGTTTGTATTTCCATTTCTAGCCATCTCCACAGCTCCTTCTGTGGCAGCAGACTCTCTCTGCTGATCATTTCTGCATCACTGGGATGGCTCAGATGCCTCAGCACACTACCCCAGAGCTAGGTGCAGGGAAGGAATCACAAACACCAGATACCTGAGGATTTATTGCTCAGCACTGAGCTCTGCTGCAAGCAACACCTGGCATTGCTATCCCTGCCACCCACCCCACCTCAGTGCCTGGGCTCCCATCAGGTGTGTTGGCACTGCTGAGAGCAAACCAGGCTGGTTCTGCAAAGATCTGTTGGGAAAGCAAAGCTCTCAGCACGGACAGCCAGCAGCAGTTCACAGCAGCTACTTCTGCCACCTGAACAACAAAATTACTCCCAGGATGGCTCACTAGCCCCTGCTTCCACTCAAGATCCAAAAGCAGGGCAGAAACAGCTGGGAGACTTTCCTACTCTCCTGTAGGAAAGGAGTAACTCTCTGTTTTCCTAAGCAACCAGAAGTGAACCTATCACTCACTAATGCTGGCCTGGAGACTGCAAATGACATGGAGAAGCACTGAAGTTGTCAGGCTATGGAGAGCTCGGCTGACACCTCTTGGAGCTGGTCAATGGGCAGAGATTCTGCTGCAGGCTGGCAGATTTTCCTCCCACCTCCTTTTTTTTTTTGGGTCACTCACTGCCCAAATTCACTTGAGCATCACTACCACGTCAGCCTCAGAGGGCCTCAAAGCAGGACACTGCAGATGCCTTCTAGGACTGAAAGCACCATCAGCCCTTCATCTGTGCAAAGAGGCTGCTGAACAAAACGATTCAGAGAATATCAGCCCGAGCCTGAGCAAGCAAATGCTGCCATCACACTCCCCTTGCACTGCTGAAAAACAAATCCATCTTTCCCAGGAGTAGCATATAAGGCAAGCAAATCTGGCTCGTGTCACGGCGTGTTTACAAGGCAAGTATTCCTGTGCAGGAGCACTCTGGGACCCATCTGGCTGTTTATCATCCCTATGCCTCACTGCAGAGCTTCCTATGCAGTGCTGCCTCCAGGTCCTCAGATAACCCCGGGGCTGGAGAGCAGCAGGAATGATGTGCTGAGCCTGATGCTGCCCCTGAACCCCAGAGGAGGAGGAGGAGGCAGAAGAGGCTGCGCTGCTCTGCGGAGCATCCCCACACCCATCACCGATCCCCGCATGCGGGAGAGCTGCCAGCAGGCTGCTCTCGGGAGCTGCAGACAGGAAACGGCAAAAGGATCCAAAGGTCTGTTACCAGGCGCTGAAAAATCTCCTCTTGGAAGCGGTGGCCTAAATTTACACACTCCCAGATACTGCGGAGTGCAATATCTGAGGGTTGCAAAAAAGGCTAGTCACTGTCACCAGGCTGGGTATTTGCTTCATCCCAAACACCCCAAACCTAAAATAATGCCCAGAAATTACAACAAAACTGCTGCTCCTGCTGGGGAGCTCAGGGCAGGGCAAGAGCTGCACAAACACAGCTGCTTCTTGGCTCAGGCTGGTTTTCCCCAGAGATCCAGAGTCCACAAAAAGCCTTTTTCATACAGCACACAAGCAACTTCCAGGTGGATCCTCCTGCTCTGAGGGCTACTGGAGACACAGAACAGGCAGCCACGACCAGGAGAACCCAAGGCTGCTTCTGCCTTGATTTAAACTGAAGTCCTAGAAAGGCTAAAGATTTCCTAAAGTCCAATTTGGCACCAAGCAAGCAGTGAGATTAAAAAAAATTGGACTGAAGAGATTTAACATCTTATCCAGCCCAATCAAAGCAGAAACAAGGAGAACTTGGAAGGAAGAGAAATGTGGGACTACCTGGAGGAGAAGAAGGGAGATGAAGGGGGAAAAGTCCCTTCAAGACAGAAAACCTCTCAGACTGTGCCAGCAATGGCAGTGCCTGTGCAGGTCTCATCTAAAGACCAGCTACAAAAATAACATGCAATATTTACCAAGTCATTTTTCATGCTGTCTTTATAGTAGCAAGCATTGGAAAAAATGAACCACAGAGAGGGGAGGGAAAAAAGAAAACCAACAAAAAACAAGCCATGGAGCAAGTGAGCTCTGTTTTTCTGCCACCAAAAAGGATCTAATCCTCATTCTGATCTCATCCCCGCAGGCCAGAAGTGACTCCTCCACTAATTTCTGCCCATTCTGGTATGACAGCTCCAATTCTGCAAGACCTATGACGACAGAAACTCCTAAGCCTCTTGTTTAAAGGTCACTAACACTCAATGCACTATTAACTTTATGCCCTGTCACAAAGACACTCAGTGAATGTTGCCACACGTAACTGTTTTTTACTGGAGTCCTTTATTGCAGGTCTGTAATCCTAAACTGATAAATCATTTCCTCTTGCAGATTGTTTTCTCATCTGTCCTACAGTGAGTTTAACATAATTTATATTGTTTTCCAGCTTTTCCCTGGAGACATTCCATATACAGAAGATACCACAGTATTGCTACCAAATCCTGTTTCCCTCCTCTTGTAAGGACTGCTTGAAAGAACAGTGGGAAAAAAAAAAAAAAAATCAAGGCATTGAGAACAAGACTCTTGAAAAATGGTATTTTTGTTCAATTAAACTTTGTTTTCCTTATTGGGGGTATATTTGGAAGTTACACAGACACTAAAAATATGTTCTCCTGGAAAGCCTCAAATTGCCCCCTTTGCCCAAAGCATATGGAAGCTCCTGTTTCCATTCTCCAATCAACAAAAGCTCACAGAGCCCTAAGTTTTCCTAATATTTCCAAGCAAAAAAGATTCCCTACACAGAGATGTTCCCTCCCACCCCCGATTAAAGGGGGCTGTTTGTAGCAGAAAATCAGAGCAAAGCAGCTGTAATTCTTTGAAAGGAAAACAGGACAGAGAACAATCTATAAAAGGCTCTTTGTGGTAATTTATCACACATGTTTATTTCTTTGCATGAAATAGCATCGGAGCAGAACCAGCGCCAGATTCCTGTGTTGCTGTCAGAGCCACCAACACAGATCTGTTTCCATTTCCAATCTTCACTTATATTGGCCAAGACCAAGTCACGAGGCAGAAATCTCCCCTCTGCATTTTAACAACAGGCACAGCCTGACCTTGTTCCCAGAACTGGGAACCGTTTGCTGGCTGCCCCCTCCTCCCCAAGCCACAGGCCAGGCACCCAGGAGCAGCAGCTTGTTTTGGCTCTGCAGCCTGCCATGTGCTCTCATGATACCCTGGGGACTTGTTACTGAAAAAGGCTTTAAACCCAAGAGGCAAAGCTTTGTGGAGCACTGTCCCAGGCTCTAATCCTCGGAGATCCCATTTATCCCCCATCTCAGGGTCCCTGCCACCAGACCACACCGTGTCCCGGGAGGTGTCAACACCCGAAGCCCCACAAGTTGGGTTTCAGGGACACCCCGCCACGAAGTGGCAACCAAATCCTGCTTGGGGTGGCCGAGGATGATTGCACCAGCGGGTCTGGCTCGTTTCCTGGGGCACCTCGGGTCACCTGCAGCTGGCAGGAGGAGGGAGTCACCTTGCCGCCGCTTTCGCGCCGCACGTGCGCGCTCGGCAGCCAGACCGAGCTCCCCTGGCACTGAGAGCCGGGCAGAGCTCCTCGCCTCGGTAATGAACATCCTTACAAAGGTCTTTTGAATGTCCCCTTTCGGCGTTCTGCCCGTCCCCTCCCGGGCACAAGGCGGAGCACAGCGTGTAGGAGCCACGTCACACAAGCAAGCCACAGGCTTGTCCCTACTGCTCCTCCCTCGCCTGTCTCCAGGGGCCACAGCTGGAAGGAATCCATGAGATATCACCCTGTGACAGCAGAAGATGGCTCTTGACACACCAAGTGCAGTTGCAGGCACAATGATAAAGCTGTAAGCTGCCAACCACCAAAATACAGCTGGTTGTAACAGTCAGCAGCACAGCTATGCTGTGGTGCAGGTGAAGAAGTGCCTCCCTCCCACTTCGGGCTATTTTTAATCACATTCGCACGCCTCAGGTACCGAAATGCCTCTGTGCAGCTGCACAAGCAGCTACACCTGCCTCTGGAGTTGAGAAGTCAGGCCTGAAGCCACCCCAGCTCTTTGCAGAGCACACCTGGAGGGGACAGGCTCCCCCTGAGGCATCTGTGTGACCTCAGAGCATCGCTGCTTGCTCCAGACCTCCTCAAGGCTTGGATCTCTTCTTGGAAGATCTGACCTTTTTCCTGCTGCTGCTCTTCCTTGGCACTGCAGAACTGGGTGACTAATGAGGGCACTAATAAGTGGCTTTGCTTACTTCTGCTGCTAAAAGCCACAGTCCAGCACAAACAATCTATTCCTGCCCTATCCTGTCCTCGGTCCTATCATCACCAGTGGTTCTAAAATCATCTGTGACCCCTAAACAACCACCCAGAGAGACAATAACCAATGCTGGCAGCAGCAGGATGAGAATCCTCTCCCACAGCACTACTGATGTGCTCCTCTCCTCCTTGCTTTTATTTGAAGTGTGCCAGGATGACATTTGCCCCACAGTTCCTTGGGGTCACAGCCAAGGCTTCCAGTGAAGAATGCCACATACGAAGGAGAGAGCAACATCTGCACAGAGTTTTGAAAGCTTTGAATATATGAAAGCAACAGCAGCAGCAAAACCACAGTACACAGAGTGCTCTGTAAAGCCAGCCTCTGCCAAATTGAGGTCTCATGAGTTCAGCCAGTGTCTAAGCCTTGTTCAGCTAGTGTCTAAGCCCTGTTAAATTAGAGGTAACTTTACCAGGAAGTTTTGCTTCAATAGCAAGTTCAAGGTAGTGCAGTCCAAATCTGAAAGTGTTCAACTACAGCTCAGGAACAAAAAAAAAAATTAAAAAAGAAGTCAGTGCTTCCCAGGCTTGTTTTCTGGGCGACTTTCCACCCAGCCCTGTTTGAGCCACCCTTACAACAATCAGGGTAATGAGGTAGAAAATAAAGCAGTTATTTGGAGAATGATACTGCTTCTGCCTCCAGGCAGAAAGAACCCCAAAACACAGTGATCCAGCTGACAGTTGTTGACCAAAGCTTTCCATGCAATCCTGAACACATCCAAGCAGGCTGTGCACATCCAACAACACAGCATTTCTAAGGAAGCCTGTAAGGTATTCTCACCCTTCTGAAAAGCAAAAGCTTTTGTGATCAAGAAGGACCATTTTCCTGGGGTGAGATGCAAACTGTGCTTGCAGAAAGCTGGTCATACCCATCTGCAAGGGTTTGTGCCCTGCTGATTCTTCCTGCACTATGTCAATGCTAAATCCAGTGCAAACACATGTCCAGCCTGTGCCAAGTAGCTGAGCACTGCATGTACAGGCACATTATGAGTCCTAGACAAAAACACTTCCTTTTTCCCCCCACCTTCACCTGAGATACAAAGGGCAGGTGAAAAAAAAAAAAAGATTGGGGAAAACAAGCTTTAGAATAACAACCAAGGACTCACTCTCGAGGGTGACTGACCCTTTGTACCAAACACAAACATGTGCTATTCAAGCCACAAGCAGAAGATCCACTTTGTTCCTTCCTGCCAGCCCAGCTCACAGCCACAGTGAGGGATAAAACAGTCAGGTAGTAACTCCTCACTTACCGTGAGCGATGTGAAGGTCATGCACATCCCACCAAAGCCATTCAGAGCCAGGGCAATGAATATCAACACAGACAGAGCTGCAACAATAAAAAAACCTGCCCTTAGCTTTTGCTGGGTGCTGAGGGAAAGAAGACAGAGCCCTGAGGGCTTTGGTCCTGACATGTCAAAACCTCAGCAGATCAACACCCTCAGGACATGTCATGCTGTTCCTGACCCAGCTCCCCTCTTCCCCCCAGCCACACAGACTGGGAGGGACAGGGCTCTCCTCCAGGACAGAGTTCAGGAAGGGATGGAAGGGTTCCTTTTCTCTAATGAACAGACTTGCTGATACAGCTTGTCTGATGGGTCTCAAAAGGAAGATTTACTTGAACAAACTGAATCCAAAGTGTTGTCTCACTATCTGCTCTTGAGGAGCAAGCTCCATCTATCTCTGGGAAAAAAAAGCCAATCACACATTGTGTGCCATTACCTATTTCCCAACCCTGAAAAAGCCATGAACTCATTTGGAACTGCTCCTTTACAGGACCCAGCCCTGCCCAAACACAAAACCAAGAGACTTGGGTATCTCAGACGTTTGGCCCTTGCTACACTCTCCACTGATGTTGTGAAACACCAGCCCTTCCCAGAGCCGCTTGGCTCCCTCAGGCTGGCAGATTACTTGACTTGTGTCCCCAGCAAGACCCCAGTACAGCACTGGAGGGTGACAGTTTGAAGGTTGCTTCCCCAAAAACCCCAAACCACAGGCCTGAAATGCTCCCAGCTCAGCAGAAAGATGCCAACTTACAGTCTGGGTTACTGGCGCCGTACGCGATCAGCACGCAGGACACCGCAAAGCAGGCACTGAAAGGGAACCAGAGCCATGAGTTTCTCACAAACAGCCTTACCCACACTCAATTACAGCTGCTTCCACCTCCTCAGAGCCTCGCAGGGCAATTTCTGTAAGAGGAAAGGAAGCTGGCAATTCAGAAAGAAAAATCCAGGGAAATACCCAGATATTACTGGCAAACAAGTATTACAGGCAAGCCTTGCACAAGGGCTGAGGCAGGAACCTCTCCTCCCAGCACTGATGCAGCTCTGTCTGGACCCAAATTTTCACTGGTTTTCCAGCAAAGAGCTCTGCCAAACCTCACCTCGGGGTGACCAAAGGCAGCAGCAGCAGCCTTTGTCCTGAGCCCCAGTACTCAATTCCTCTCTGGTAGGGTCTGACTCAGAGACTTGCCCTGTTTTTCCCACTCTGCCCACAGGCCAGTTTGGTTTCTGATCAAGCTCACTGCATTAAAATTGTGACAATTAAAACAGTGCTGGGGTCCACCGAACCCAACAAGCCCCTAACCCCTACGTGCCATGACAGCAGCAGTTGACAACCTTGCTGTTTGAGGCAGAAAGCAACACACACCACATGGAAGAGAAGGGCCCTGGGAAAGGCAACTGGACATGTTTATCCCTGAGTTAACTCCCCAGCCTGCAAACAATGATGTAACATCTTGGTTTTGTGCCTCTCAGGACATAGCTCTCAGCCCAAGGAGAAAGCTATCCTCCCCGACTCACAAATGACTCCGCTCTTCCTCCAGGCTCCATCTGGACAAGGATCACAGAGCAGCACTGGAGAGCTGAAGTGTGGACATGGAGTTCCAGGCCCTTCCCTTATGGAGCAATTCACTGTGCTGGCTGAAATTACCAGCTCAGTGAATTGCACAGCTCCCAGCACATCCCAGCCTCATCCCTCAGATGCTTCCCAAGGCTACAGGGACCCCAAAACAGGCCCAGAACTCGGAGAGGGTGGGAATTGAGCCCTCAGGCCACCCCTGGAGCCCTGCACACCCACCTGCCCAGCAGCCTCAGCTTGCGAGGGCCATACTTGTCCATGACAATTCCCAAGGGCAGCGTGATGGCACTGAGCAGGAAGGAGCCGATGGTGAAGGCCAAGTTCAGCATTTCATCCTGGGCGTTGCAGGAAGGCCATTTGTGCTCTGAATCTGTGCTGTTCTCAGCCTCAGAGCTGTTGGTGGTGGTCTCTACATGGGGTGAGAGAGGACACTGTGTTAGGATGAGGTTTGAAGCGCTGTGGGAAGGAGGGAAGGGAAAAGTCCTGCTGGGCATTAAGCCCTCCACAGTCCAGTTTTTATTCTAATCAGTGAGAAATGGAGAAGGAGAGCAGCAGAAGGATGAAGGAAATGTGATGAGCTCTGCTTTGAGCAGGAAAAGGCACCCAGGGGACAGGCATCCCATGCAGCTGCAGGGTAAAAACCTAAGGATGGAGATTCGTTAATCTATTAAAACAACTACACAGCAAGGGCCTGGCAATTACAGGAGACTAAACCCAGCTGAACCTGAAGGGACTGATACAAAAATAAGGTCCTCCTAATCTACAGCTGTCATGTTCTCAGAGATCTTTTCCCTAACAAAACTAATGACAGCTACAGACAAATCAGTTATTTTGGTTCCAGACACCAGGCTGACAAGGCCTGGCACTGAGCAACAGCCTGCTCAAATGAAAAGCTTCCTACCCTCACTGCAGGCAGCAGGATGAAGAATGGCTTTGCAGTAGCCACCCTGCTTTGACTGCCCTGGCTCTGAAAAATCCTTCCTGGATTTAACTACCCTGTTCCCAGGGGGGCTGGCAGCTCACGTGCCTTCTCTGGTTTTTAAAAGGTTGATGCATCTTTAACTCCTGCCCTGTAATTAGCATTTTCTATTCTTTCAAAATGGGTTTAGGTCATCCAGATCAATTGTATCCCCAGCTTTCTGCTCTTGCCCTTACATGAGGAACTCTGCATGCAAACTCCCACGCTGAACAGAGCCCACGTTGTGTAACCGAGACAGAACCAGGACAGTTCAAAAAAGAAAAAAAAAAAAGTGAAAGGAAAGAAGTTCCTTTTTACTGCCTCATGTCATCCCTTCTCCTGTTACATGCCTATCCCAAGGTTGCTTACAACTCCTCGAGTGAGTATGTGTGCATTCAGACTCCCATTAACTCACAGCTCCAGTGCACTCCACCTCTCCTTCTCCCAACACTTATCCAGAACCTTTGCTGGTATGACAAAGCACTTGCTCCTTGTTGCAGCAAGCCAGTGATATAAAACACTCTCCTTCATATTTAATTGATCTGACAGAGTTCAATATTAAAGGAGGAACGGAGAGAGAAGTCACCGACACAACCACCAGCATGAAGATTCCCAGTGAGCCCTGGTTGGTTCAGTTAATTAGCAGGAATCCCTCATGTAGGAGTGACTTCACATTCACTGCTTGGTGTGGCTGGTGGGGGAGATTCCCCCTTGGCTGCTCACACCTTCCCTGCATCTCTGGAGATAACACAGCCCCACCTTGTACCTCCCCCTCCCTTCTACCCAAGCCTCAGCCCCCCTACAGTCACTGGTTTCACCCTGGCTCTCCCAGCTGCCCTCAACCACCCTGCCAGCTTTGTGTCTACTGCAAACAAACCTCGCTCAACCTTCCTGCCATCAGGTATCAGCAGGAATTCGGGCACTGATATCTGAGGCTTTGGAGCTGCCTGCAAACCTTCCTTTGTCCCCTCCCAGCATTCCAGGGAAGGCAGGGACATTTCCTTCCCATCTACATTGCTCCCACCAGCATCTTTGCTAAGACAGTTTCAAACTGCCTGTGTTCCTTCCCACTGCCATGTGCTCCTGTTTGATAACTTAATTTGCCCCTTCTCTTGCCCTGTTAGTCAGGGACAGCCAGAGTAAGCAAAAAATGTCCCCCAAATGTCACATGTGCCACCAGCAGCACCTCCTCTGCAGGGAGGGCAGCGCTGCAGCCCAAGGCACATCCTTAGAAATCAGTCCTGGACAGACTTTGGGAGGCTCTCTGCAGTTTTCACCCACGGCATCAAGGCTTTTGGGCTCTCCACAAAGATAAATTCATAGGAAACAGATGTGGGTGAGAGGTGAAACTCGGGAAAACAAGGAGGGGGGGAGGAATTGACAAAGTAGTAGCAGTTTCCCTGTGTCAGCACTCTCCAGAGATAGCTCAGCTGCAGAGTGGAAGGAGGGTGGAGGGACACGAACAGTGCAGTGACCTTATAACTTTTGGCCGCACGTGTTAAAGCCTCAGTAACCCCCCCCACAAAGAGCTCTCCAAACAGAAATATTTAAGCCTTTAGAGCTGGAGAATGTGAATTCCTGTGCATGTTTTGATGTGTTCAGTTGCTGTGTCACCAAGGAGCTCACACAGCACACACCTGCTGGCCCTCCCGTAACCAGTGTACGCGGTGGGCACCAACACAAGGAGGTGATGAGGACACAGCTCAGAAACACCAAGGAAATTTGGCCTTCTCTGAACACTTGCTGCAGCCAGGAAAAGCTGGGAATGGGACACCAAACTTCAGTCCCTGCCTGTACCAACCACCTTGTTTACAGCTGCTCAGTGCCAGCTCCAAGGAGGGGCCAGGCAATGGCGCTATGTGGAAATACAAATTGTTTGTGAAAATAGAAGCAGCCCCTGAGCAACAAGAGAAGATCCACTGAGGCGTAATGGAAATGATTCCAGCAGCCCTTGGCACCCTCACATCCCCTGATCCCTTGAGCCACCTCCATAAATAGAACATTTTGGAGGGGCTGCAGGTGTGTGCAGCAGGCACAAGGTCCAGCCAAGAGCCAGCTCATCCAGGAGCATGGATTCAGGTGCCAGCAGCTCGCTGGCACAGGAGAGCAAGTGGCAGCACAGGACATGCAGCTAGGAGGGGTTTAATGGGCAGAGAACCTGCCTAACTACTCACCTACCTAATGCACCTAGTTACAGCAAACAGCAGCTTCCCCTCAATCACAGCTCAGAGATCCTGTTCCAGACCAGTACACGCCACACTCCCGGGGAAAAATCTCCTACGTGCCTGGCTCCATCTGGAAAACTGCTCTGGGGAAGGGCTGGCTCTGTGCCCACGGTGATGCCCTCCCTGGATTCTCCTGCCAAGTCCACCTGCATGCAGCACTCCAGGTGTGACACCCAGGCAAGGTAGCAGCTCAGAGGCTGCACTCGCTCACTGCTGCCTCGCTGATGAGCCAGGAGAAGCTACAAGTCTTTACCAGCAATTACAAGAGCATTGCTGCCTATTTTTACAGCACTCCTCGCACAAGCAGCAGGATTTCTACTGCCCAATTGGTAGTTCGAGTTACTATTTAAAGAATGACAGCTTAGGTGAAGAGAAGGCTGCCTGGGTAATCATTTATGTCAAGATCATCGCTGGGATTTGTTCAGGCTGGAACATTTAAAGCCATCCTTTCTCCCAAATTAAGTGCTGTAAGTTCCACACGAGGGTCAATCATTAACTGCTCTTTACTGACCCCTTCAAATCCCAGGCACACACACATACACCACATTACCAGAGGAACGAGTCTGGCTTTTCCAGGAGTGACTGCCATCTCAGATGGCAGAGAGGAGCTTTCCTTTCATCTTGTTTCGTGGATCAGACTGAGTCAAACAGGCAAGACACCCCCAACCACCCCAACAATAGCTCTGTAGAACACAGCCTGCACACCCCTCACCTTCCTCCTCATTTTTTTATAGAAAAAGAAAAAAAAAAAAGGAGGGGGAAAAAAAGATAGAAATCAAGGGCAAAGAACTGGGAGTATTGGTTTTAAAAAAATAGCACAATGAACGACATGTGCAAACAACTGATTCTGCAGTCTGCCCACATAAGAACATGTTTTCTCTTTTCAGGATGGTGTCATACTTCTGGGAACTGGGAGGAGATGTTCTTGCTTTGTACCACTGCAAAAGCAATTTGTTCGGGTTTCCCAGCCCCTCCTCTTGCACTTCCAGGACCCCCTCTCTGGGTGCCTGAAGGCCTCATATGGCAGTCTCAGTTAAACTCCCCTTCTCTCCCCAGCTGTGGTTTCATTTTGCAGCAGTTCTCACCCAGGGCCAGCACCTTCCCATGACAGCTGCTGATCAGCACATTGTGTTTCCTGCAGAAACTGAGTTGAGTATTTACCACTCTTTTCCTGTTTATAGCCTCACGTGTGTAGCCTTTTCACAAACCGTTGCTGTCATATCTCCCCAGATTGTAAGGAACCTTCAGACTGCAAGTTCCCCACCCTAGACTTCAGATAAATGTGGGAAAAGAGCTGCAAGGCAGAGCCTTCCCCCTATGACTACGTCAGGGCTCGTTAACTTGCTGTAAGTGAATTAGCTTATCATCCCTTTGGTATTCCGCAGCCCTGTCTTAGAGGAAAGCCCTCTGTGCCCCTTATCTCTGCTCTTTGTGAGCAGATTATCAAGTTCAGGACTTTTTTTTTTTTTTGTTATAAAAACACGTTTCAGACCCAAGCGTTCAGCTTCCCAATCCCAGAAACATCATAGCAAGGCAAGGCCCTGGACTGATCAAATTCCCCAAGAGCTGATAAGGCCCAGAACCGTGATAAAGACTGTGGAGTCAGCACTCACACCGAATAAAAGATGCTGCTTCAGTTGGTTAAAGGCCAAGTAGTAGTGTAGTAAAATTAAAATGGGAACAAAGTGCTACTACCAGGCTCCTTGTCAGCGAATTTCAAACATACCTCTCAGGAGGTGGCCCAACGGGTACAACCCCCCACTCAAGCCCTGTTACACAACCACTTTAAAAATATTTTGCTATTTCGGATTTTTTTTTCCCAGGTGTCTCCACCCTCTGTTGGACCCCACGTTTGTACAGTGGCCGAGTAAAATCCAACCCAAGGAGCCAAGGGCAAGTAGGGCAAGTGAGGGATTCAACAGGGAGACAAGGAGCCCTTCAAGAACTGCAGCACTTTCTGGGCAGCTGCTGTTACCTTCAGAGAAGAGCCTGCAGAAGGGACAAGGTCTGGCTTTCCCTTTCATTGGTAAGAATCACAAAGTGCAAGAGCTTTTGCTGACAAACCGAAAGCCGTGCCAAGAACCTTGGGCTCATTAGGAAAAGTCTATTTTTTTTTGCAATACTTACACGCCCACAGCAGCATTAGGAACAACAAGTGCCCAAAGGCTACTAGTCATGATTTGTTTGCACCAACCTTCCAGCCAAGCAGCCACTTGGCTGCAGGATTCAATAAGTTACACTGAAAAAGGCAAACCCTAATCCCAGCAAAGGGAAAACTCAGTTTGGGGCTGGTCATTGAGAGTCTCCACACACTTGGAGCCAGGAGTCTTACCCCCAAAACTCTTATGGGTGAGGACAAAAACCAGAGAAAGGAAAGTGAGTCAGCACAGATGAATATCCCCATGCTCATCACAAGCCATCACCGAGCTCAGCAGTGATGGCCAAATATTTGAGGACAATGAGAACATTTGGCTACACAAATTTCTTCTCAGGGATTGAGCTTTCTTGCCTCGGGGCACAGGTTGGCCACTGGGAGGGAGCAGTTGCCCCCAGGGCAGCAATTTCAGAGCAGTCCAAACACTTGCATCTTCCCTGTGGTCTGTGGGCATGGGCACTCCCACGGGGAGAGCCAGAAAAGCCACAGATTGGCAAAGGGGAGTGAGAAACCGAGGTGAACCTCACTGATTCGGGACAAACTGAAAGCAGACAGAGCAAAGAGCAGGAGGTGGGCCCCAAGTGGAGATCTTGTCAGCAGAGCACATCTCAGAATGCAGACAGGAAAATGCCTGCTCACAGAGACAGTCAGCATTTGCTTATCAGCTCCTGTGTGCCTTATCTGGGTGGCAGAAAGTCTCCACCTGGTAGGCTTAATGTGATCTCTTACGCGGGCCTGTGACAAAGTCTCAGATGTGGAGAGAACACAGCAGCCTTGAACAGAAGTCCTGTAAGGTCCCCAGGCACTGGAATGCTCCTGGGGACCTGAGTGACATGGACACGCTCGGGAGCACTGCCCTGAGAGCAGAGCACAGGATGGAGATTCAGCAGCCAGGCTGCAGCTGATAAAAGACTCAAACACGTGCATGTTTGCCAGGTGCACCAACCCAGGCTCTGGTACACAAAGCAGGAGAGATAACAAGCAGCTGATGAATGAGCGAAACCCAAAGTATCATCACAGCTATTCACAGGCACCTTTGCCTGGACTTTGTTTCCCCACACTTCAGTTTTCCCCTACTCTTCCCAGCCATTACTCACTGAGGGTACATGCACTGATTTCCAACTCTTTTCACAAACTGCTTCCTCCATCAGCCCCAGATGGGCTGTTCCAGTCTCAGACTCCATCACATATCTCTGGACAGAGCCCAAACTGCCTCTCTTCACTCTGCCCTTCTCTGAGCACATGCAAACCTTCAGTTGCCGCAGTGGCTTTCCAAATCCACACCACACCTTTACCCTCGGGTTTCCTTTTAACCCCACTGACCACCCAAACCCACTGTGGGATGCACAATTCTCTCCATGCCCAGGCTGGGGACAGATGTCCACCTCCAGGCTGTTTTCCCAGGATTACCCTTGCCACACCAGGAAATTGTCTCTCCCTTTCCAGGCTGTGTCTACAACAGGGACAGTCACTTCTGGCTGGGGCAGAGGGTAAACCTCAAGCCCTCACAGAAACACAGCCTGGTTTGAGCACATCCTGGGTGCTTGAAGAAGGAGAGGAACAATCAGGAGCATTTACTTCTGCAAATTCTCCTCAACAGCAGCACTGGACTGCCCTGATGTTATTGCCACCCCTGCTCCTTCTTTTCTTACCACTAAGGACAAAGTTCCTCTCATTAACTCAGGAGAGCCCCCCCTCAATCATCATCCTCCAGAATCCATCCAGCCTTCCCTTGCAGAGGAAGAACTCACGGCCAAGTGGAAAAGGCCATCCAGAAAAGCTCTACCTCACCACTAAAGCTCCTTTTTCCAATCACCCTACAAAGCAACAGCACCTACAGGCACACTGCACCATCACAAGGATGCCTGGTTTTGGAAAGGAGCACACATCCCTTTCCTTCTCTCCTGGGATCAATGTGGAGCTCAGCTCTCCTCCAACCACCCAAAACCAGAGAATCACACCAGCAAACCACGCACGAGCCCAGAGCATCCTTACCTAGCCCGTAGCACAGGTAGGAATAAAACCCTTCTGCCTTCAGCATGATGAGCAGGGACCCCCAGCCCAGCAGGACAGCAGAGAAGAGCAGGTTCTCAATGATGGCAGTGAATGCCATCCACCAGCGCCGCCGGTGCGCTGTGGCCAGCGTGGGGGCCATGGCTGCCTGGTGGGGTGGCCTCCTTCAGAGCCTCAACCTGCAGGGAGCAACATCCCATGAGTCCACACACAGAGCACAGATCCCTCAGAAAGCATGAAAAAAAAACCAACCAAACGTGGTTTAAGGAATCTCCCTAGTAGCACTCAAGCAAAGCTGCCTGCTGAATGCCAGGCACTCGGGTGCAGAACTGGTTTTTGCAGGTACCAGCTTGCTGAGCGACCCGGAGGGATGGTGGAAGCACAGGTGCCCTTGGAAGAGCCCCTCAGGTGCTTGCTCTATGTGACACGGGGCTCTGCTCAAGGACTCTGTTCCACTTCCCGAGCAACAGGTATGAAAATGCAGCAAACAGCCACTGCCCAGACCCCACTGCCCCAGTACGGGCACAGGGCAGGCAGCTCGTTTGTAGGGCAGGGAGGGAATAAATGCCAGGGTAGGGGGGGCTTCAGCCAGCACCCTGATGTCCCCACTGCCACCAGGCAGGGGCTGGGACGGGGGGCACAGCCCCACATCCACAGAGGTGGCTTCAGAGACCCACCAGGTCTGCTCTGCCCCATGCAAGAGCACAGACCTGCTCTGGAAGGTGTGTGAAGGTTCTATAAATGCAGTTTATATCACCAATGGTTCATCAGACCACCCAGCTAGGCGACATGGCAGCTCACGGGCATCTCCAGGCTGCCCCAGATACTGGAGGTGCCTTAACTGTGTCCAGCTCCACTTGTCCCAATCCCTGGGGAGCGAGCAAATTTGGGAACACACCTGGCTGTACAAGGGGCAGCCCTGGGGAGCCCCGAGGTGTGCCTCTGTCACAAGGCAGGTGGCCCTTTTGAGACAAGCTGAGGCTTTTCCCAGCCCAAGCACACCTCAGCCTGCACTGTGGGGAAACGAGGTGGCCACACACCCAGCCAGGACAGCTTCCCTTAGGGGAGAGACCCCAGCACGGGCTGCTTTGGCAGGATGGGGGGTCTGACCCAGCTCCCTGCAGGGATGCCTGGAGGTCAGGGCTCCCTTCCAGCCATAGCAGCCAGTTCAGAGACCCCTGCCCTATAAGCCAGCCTGCAACCGTGCCCCCGCACCCACCCACAGCGCAGGCCCGCTGCCCCAGCACAGCCCACAACGCATTTCCTCCATCACCTCCTCCTCCTCTTCCTCAGCCCTGCACCCGCAGCCCCCTCCCCAGCCCCGCTGTCCTTCCCCGGCTCCGCGATCCCCTCTGCGACAAGAGCTGCAGCCCGCTGTCCCCGCTGCCAGTCGCCCCCCAAAGCACCCC
>VZRF01011029.1:373123-405673 GCA_013396875.1 Vireo altiloquus
CGATATCCCCCGGGCCCCCTCCCCGGTATCCAGGTACCCCTCCAGTACCCTCCCCGGTCCCCCACTCCTCTCCTATCCTCCGGTACCGTCGCCCCGGGCTGCACCTGGGCTGTCCCGGGACAGCCTCACGCACCGGGACGCGACAACCGCGGCTGGGCACGGGGCCGAGCGGGACACACACACACACACACGGGCCCTCCTCGGGGACACACGCCCGCTGCCCCGGGCACACGGCGGCACCCGAGCGGTGGTCGGGCTCGCCGCCTTGCAGGGAAAAGGGACAAAAACGGGATCGGCGGCGAGAAGTGATGCGGCTCCCCCGCTCGGCACGGCGCGGACACAGCGGGGAACGCCCCGCGGGGTTCGCTGCCGGTCTGCGCCGGCCCCGGGCGGCAGCCGGGGGAGCCGCACCGCGCTCACCGCGCTCACGGCTGCTGGGAGGACAAGCCCCGCTGAGCACAGGGAGCCGTGTCCGGGTGCTGTTCCCGCAGCACTGCTCATCTGCTGTGTGTACAGGCACCGCATCTGTCCTGCGAAGCCCTCCTGTCCTGCTCCTGTGATCAAGAAAGGACCAGAGGAGCTGCTCCCCCCCCCGGTTTAAAGGGCATTTTGGGAGCCGGCATGCAACACAGGCACAGCTGGATAGGGGCAATGAGCCCTCGAGATGCCCCAGCCCATGACACAGCTCATTCAAAGAGTGACAGAAAGGCTTGGGTTGGAAGGAACCTAAAAGATCATCTCATTCCACCCCCTGGCATGGGCATGGACACCTTCTACCAGACCAGGTTGCCCCAAGCCCTGTCCAGCCTGGCCTTGGACACTTAGAGGGATGGGGCAGCCACAGCTTCTCTGGGTTACCTGTGCCAGAGCCTCACCACAAAGAATTTCTTCCCAATATCCCATCTAACCATACCCTCTGCCAGCCATTTTCCCTTGTCCTGTCACTCCATCCCTTGTCCAAAGTCCCTCTCCAGCTTTCTCGGATCCCCTTTAGGCACTGGAAGTGCTATAAAGTCTTCCTGTACCCTTTTATTCTCAGGCTGAACACCCCCAGCTCTCTCAGCCCGTCTCCAGAGCAGAGCTGCTCCAGCAGCTTCCTCTGGGTTTAATGAAATAAAAGTGATATCTTTTTATGTTGGAATCCTCACAGTACTCTAGGTGGGGTCTCAGGTGAGCAGACTAAAGGGGGAAAATCCCCTCACTAAACCTGTTGATCACACTGCTGGGGATGCAGCCCAGTTTAATGAAATAAAAGTGATATCATTACAAGCCAGCTTCACATCTGACTTCACCAGAGCTCTGCCCTCTTTTTTTCTGGTAAATTATTTTTCAGAGCATTCCTCTGAGGTATTTCTAGACCTGCCATAAATCTGTCCCTGATCTTCAAGGTCCTGGGTCAGAGGACACGGCCATGTATCCCTAGGATCTTTACAGGGGATATTTTCTCAGGCAGAGGAGATGAAAACAGCATCTGTGGCAGGTAAACACCCTAGAGGAAGCAGAGGGCCCAGACAGACGGACGTGTCCCCACTGCTCCGTCCCTGTGGCGGGCGGGAAGAGGAAACTCCTCGGCCTTGGCTGTGGGAGAAGGGTACAACGTTTCAACAGCTGTAAAGTGGATTTAAGCCAATGCAAACAAACAAACAAAAAGCCCAAAGAAAACAAGGCAGCCTGGATCGGTGCCAGGTGTTTAACAGAGGTAGAGGAAGGCTGAGACAGCACGAGACCTCCGCACCCAGACCTGGTTGCTGTGTCCAAGAAACACAAACTGTGATAGAGGGGAACATGAGGAGGGTCCAGAGGCTGTTTGGGGTCACAGGAACCCTTTGCCACAGCAAGAGATGGGGGGGACACTCAGTTTTCCTATCCTAGAAAGAGAAAAGAAGCTATCAGGTGATCCACGGCCAGCTATAAATACCCCGGGGATTGAGTAAACAGCATGGGGAGAAAAAAAATAAAGTGAAGCTGAAGAAGAGCACTGCCACAGAGACATGTTTTTAGAAACTGGCCAGGAATGAGTTTAGGCTGGAAGGGAGGCAACAGCTCCTGCTCTGGCAGAGCCACTGGGGTAAATGACATGGTGCTCTTCAAAGGCTTGGGCAGTTTGGGAAAGGAGATGACAAGGCTGGCAAGATGACAAGGACAGACCCCAGGAACAGCTCCAGCCTCTGTTCCTGCCCCAACAGAGCACACAGACACCTCTCTGCTTACAGACAGCACCTGCACTCGGATCCCTTCCCACTGCCTGCCTTCCAAGCACTGCAGCAGCTTTGGAAAGTCAGAAATCCAGCACGGGAAGAGATTCCCTCCTCCCTCGCCCGCCAGCTCTGCCTTGCAGACCTCCCACACCCAGAACTAAACCCCGGCACAGCCGACGGAAGCATCCCCATCAAGTAGACACCAGCGCAGCCACGCTGCAGGCATGTGCATGGGCAGCCACACGCTGGAAATCTGCAGCTCATTTCCCTTTCGCTGCCCAGACAGGGCCAAGATTCTTCATCTTCAAGCAGGGGGAACATCCTGGCTCCATGGACACGGAAGGTTCTCCCAGCAGCAGCGTTTTCTCACTGGTTTGAGCAGCAGGAAGGCTGTCAGGTTGTTGTCAGCTATTTACATGCTGTACCCAAAGTGAACTGGCTCACGTGACGTTCACTTCTGGCACAGCACTGCTCGGCTCACAGGCTCAAAATATCCACCCCATTAGGGGAAAAAAATGGCTGCTTATAAATCAAATGTGGGACTGTCCCTGCTGCTGTCATAAAACGGTGTCAAAACAAAAGCAAGCCCGTGCAGAACAGGCTGCAGCTCCAGTCCTGCCAGGATGAGCAGTTTTATTTGGATGCCAGAATATTTGGTGCTATAATCATAGCAGCAGATGATTCCACTGCAGGAAAGAGTGCTTCGTGCTGGCCGCAAAACTGGAAGTTTCAGCCACATCAGACCATGGGGATTTGGTGCCTTGTGCTGTGGAGAAGCACAGAAAGCAAAAGGGAAAAAGCAAATTCCACTGTGTTTCCTGAAACACCCCAAACCCTGAACCCCAGCTGAGCAGTGCTGGACCAGAAGGATTCACATGGAGCTCTGCACATGATGTGTAAGGTGCAGGCTGCAGCAGAGGGGCTCTGGACACTCACAGCCCACTCACATTCCCCCTGCACTCCAGTCTTGGGCTCTGCACAGGGCTCAGCTCAGTGAGTGAGAATTCAGAATTCAACAGAGATAGAAAATTAAAAAAAAAATACAAAACAGAAAGTCGAAGGCTGCTGACAGTTTCCACACTCTGGAGAATATTCCTGGTTGTGTCTGACTCAGAGGGTGGCTGGGAAACCCATCTCCTGAAGGGCATTTAATTTTCATTCCAAGGCTTTCACGCCACACGAAATAACAGAAAAAATACACAAAAACCTTCTACTACTTAGATGCATCTAAAACCAGATCACTCTGCAAATCCTCTTTGGCATCTCAACTGCCTTTACAGCAGGAATGAGGCGTGGGAGGTGGCAGGAGCTTAGGGCGCTGGTGGAAATCCCATTTTCCGGGCAACTTCCATCCTTATCAGCACGGCCCCAGGTGCACAGGTTGATGGTCACTGCCCAGCTGCCACGTTTGCACAACTGCAGCTTGGAACTGTGTGGAGTTTAAAAGGCTGTCAGTACACCCCGTGTCCTGCCACAAGCTTTTCCACATGGAAGCAAAAGCAGCCAGGGCCTGCCACAGAAGCCAGAGCCACACAGATAAACCCCCGCAGACCCAGATACCCTTTGAGATAAGCAGCTAAAATTAATTTTCTCTGAAGCTGCTTGTGACAGCCCATCATCTCTCCTCAGCCCAGCTCCATGAAATAATCCCCTTCAGCCAGAAGCACCTTTACAGCAAGAGGCTCCGAGCTGCATCACTGGAACTGGGACAGGGAAAGGTGAAAACTTGATGGGGTGAGACAGGATTTTGTGCTCGCATTTCCCAGCTGAGCACTCAGCAGCCCTCACTGGGTATGTCCCTAGTGCTGACGGGGACTTGAGGGTGGCCACCACAGCGTCCAGAGCATCACTGTCCCCTGGGGCTGTGCACACACAAATGGAGATGGTGGGGCAGGAGGGAGCAGAAAACAACCCTCAAGCACCACAGACCCACAGGCTGCGTCCACTGTGGCATCAGCAAGGGTCCAGAACAGCCACACAGCAGGGAGGACAGGGACAGGGTCACCAGGAAGGCTCGGTGCTTCTCCAGTTCGCAGCTCAGAGCGGCTGTGGTTGGGGTTGGAGGAGCCCCGTGGCTCCCGCGGCCCCAGCCCGGGCGGTGGTGGCTCAGGTGGCCGGAGGGATGGCCGGCAGCTCTTTGCCGGGGCCGGAGGGCGAATCAGCAGTGCTGCTGGCCACGTTCTCGTATTTTGGCTCTTCCTCCGCGGCAGCCTGTCCCTTCCTTTCGAGGCTGCCAACTAACTCGGGGCTTTTGCCCTTCTCTGTGGCACCTATGGCTTCGCTGGCCCCGTCCTGGGCACCGGTGTTTTTTGACGAGAGAGATGCGAGGAGGAGGGACAGTCTCTTTGCAGCGGGATGCTGGTGCTTGCCAGGAGCTGACTCGGCAGGAGCCCCTGGGACACTCTCCCTCTGCTTGCAGCTGTTCTCCGAGTCCCTGCGCTGCGCCAGGGCCCGGCGGGGAGGTTTCTGGATGGCCTCCATGCTCCTCCTCACCTTGGGCTCCTCCTTCGCAGCCCACTTGCCCTTCTGCAAGCTGCCCAGACGCTTCAGCACAGCCTGGACCGGTCCCTCACCAGTCCCCTCCGCCTTGGGGTCCTGCCCGGCCGTTCCCACCATCATGTAGATGGTGGTGACATTGGGCTCCTTCCCCTTGGCCTCCCAGCTGCTGGATTTCGCAGCTGCTTCCAGCGCCTCCACTCTCTGGGCCACATGCCTGGTGCTGGACACCACCCTCCGGCGTCCTCCCGGGGTGGCCCGAGGCGATGGCCGGTGGCTTTCATCCCCCTTGCTGAGGGGCTCGGGGTTCTCGTAGCAATCGCTGGCCGGGCGCTCGCTGGGGGCCTCGGCCGCCACATCCCCCGGCGGTGGGGTCAGCCTGGATGGGCCCCACGGGGCCTTGGGCTTCCGGCTGGGGCTGGGGGTCTCGGCCGCCCCGAATTTTGTCCCCTCGGCGAAGGACACGGAGGGTCGCTTGGCCTTGGCGATGCTGGAGGTGCGGGGGATGGCGAAGGGCTGCGAGACATCCTCGGAGTCGAAGGCAGATGGGTCCGGGAGCGCCTCGCCAGGGGGGGATGCCCCATCCTGCAGCTCAGCCCCACCCAGCAGCGGGATGCCTGTGGGGCAAGGTGACACATGTTATGGCTGCCAGAGCTGCCACCCTGCCCGGGGACATAACTGGGGACACTGGGACAGGAGCTGACGCAACAGGATTGTGCCTGGGATCGTTTCCCAGGGAGGAGGTTGTGAAATGGGGTTGCCCCACTGGGCTCGTCCCATTGCACGAGGCCAAACACAGCCCTGCAGACAGGAAAACAAGGGTTTGGAAATAAACACTGTCTGTGCCGAGCACACCTCCCTGGGATGGCCAGGACTGACCCCAGCAGCCCAGAGGTGACCAGAGAGGAGGAGCAGCCACGGGCATCACCTTCTCTGGGAGGGACGGAGTACTCAGGTCCCTCGTTGTCGGTGTCGAAGGAGGAGAAGGAGCTGTCTGAAACCCACGCAGACGATGGTGGCTCGATGAAGCTGGGGTTGAAGGGGATTTCCGTGTCGTGATGGGAAACTGGGGAGGAGAGGACACCCAGCTGAGCTTGAGCACCCCGGGCTGCTCGGGGGAGAGGGGTTTCAGGCTCTCCCCCAATAGTGACACTGCAGAGAGGGCAGGGTGACCTTCTGGAAGTGCTGTTGGCAGCTCTGCTTTTCTTACCCGTGACTTTGGGAAGTTTTGAGCCACCCAGGTTAAAGCAGGGCATCAGGGCACTGAGGTTTGCCAGCACCCCCTGCACATGGTGCTTCATCCTGGCCAGCACATCATCATCTGGCACAGCCGCCCTGCAGAGCAGAGACCAGACATCAAGGGACACAGGAGATGGGGTTTTGTGTCAAAAGTTGAAAAATAAGAAAAAATACCTGTCTCTGGCATCTGCTGGGCCGGCTCCACAGCAGCAGCAGGCGACACAGAGCAGCAGCAGCAGGAGAGGGACGAGGATGGCGGCTGCAAGGGCTCCGTGGTCCTTCAGACCTGTGCAAGGAGATGGGTTAAGTCTGGCATGTGTTGTGGCTGTGATGCCCACAGAACAGCCCTGCACGGAGAGCGCAGGAGCTGACAACTCCTGATGGAGCCAGGAGGCACCAGGATGAATCTCAGCCTCCCAGAACCTTCCCCAGTGTGGATGTGACTGTCTCTTGCCCAGTGCCAAGGAGTAAATGTGAAGTTGATCTTACTCAGCACACAGTCACCCTGCACAGGGTCGCAGGTCCCCCGGGAGCAGTGGCAGGGCGAGGAACAATTCACTCCAAAATACCCCTCAGGACAGGTGTCGTTGCAGCTGGAAGAGAGAGGAAAGGAAGGAAATGTCCCCGGGGAAAGCGAGGCTCCAGCCCTGGCCCACCCCAAGCGTTATCCCAGCGTTTTCCTGGCATTACCTGTCTCCCCAGTAGCCTGCCTGGCAGATGCAAACTCCTGTCACAGGGTCACAGCTCCCCGAGACACACTCGGGGCAGAGGAACTGGCAGCCATCACCAAAGGTGCCCACGGGGCAGGAGCTGTTGCAGCTGCCAAAACAGAGCAAAGCATCAGCGACTGCATCCTGGAGCAGTGGGAGAGGGACTGGTGGCCTCCCCCTGGCCGTACCTGGGTCCTGTCCAGCCAGGGTCACAGCGCAGGCAGGCCCCGGTCTGGGGGTCACAGGGCTCCCCGTGCTGGCAGTGGGGACACGGCTGGAGGCAGCCCTCCCCATGGAATCCAGGAGCACAGGGATCCTTGCAGAGGGTCCCGTTCCAGCCGGGCTGGCAGGCCAGGCAGAAGCCATCCACAGGCGAGCAGGGCTGGCCGCGCTTGCAGCTCCCACAGCTGCATGGGCAGAGAGGCACTGAGGTCATAAAACCTGCCCTTGTACCCCTAAAAAGCAGGTTTTACCCCACAAAAAAGCAGGTTTCACCCCACAAAATCATTCAGCATCATTTTGGACCAAGGGGAAATAGGCAGTGGTGCCTAATGCTCTGTGGTAGCAAGGGGAGAGGAGGGCAGCAGAATCACAGAATGTTCCGAGCTGCGAGGTGCTGCTTTGTCACCATGGGGAGTGAACTAAGGATGGCCACATTTTAGGGTGACACTTTCTGCTGGCATTAGTGAGGTGACTCTTTTTGGACAACGCTGATGCCGCATCCAACCTGGGATGCTCAAACCCCCAGGAAGCTCTCCCTGCCCAACCAAAGGGACAGACACAGCGCAGTGACTTCCCCCAAGATCTGACTGCAGCCCCGCTGGATCCCCCAGGGCTCCCCACACCTCACCTGTGCACGCACTGAGATCCGTATTTCCCTGCCGGACAGGGGTCCCGGCAGCTCCTGCCCTGGTAGCCGGGCTCGCAGGTGCAGTGGCCATTGAGGGGACTGCAGGAGCCGTGCCCACAGTCGCAGCGCCACTGGCACGCTGGCCCCCAGAAGCCAGCCAGGCACTCGCACTTGCCCGTCTCCTGCGCGCAGGGCGAGACGTTGCAGGAGCACTTAAAGCTGCACCTCCTGCCCCACCAGCCGGGCAGGCAGCGGCACAGCCCGCTCAGGGGGTCGCAGTGGGACGTGGAGGGGTTGCACTGGCATTGCTTCCTGCAGCCGGGTGCCCACCAGCCCGGCTCGCAGTGGCAGGAGCCCGTCAGGGGGTCGCAGCGGCCGTGGGGGCCGCACTGGCAGGAGAACTGGCAGAGCCCTCCCCAGTGGTTGGGGTCGCAGGTGCAGTGGCCGCTCACGGGGTCGCAGCGCCCATTGGGGTGGCAAGGGCAGCTCTGCTTGCAGTCGTGGCCCCAGTACTGCTCGGGGCAGCCTGCGGGGAAAGGACACGGCCGGGATGGGGAGAAGCTCAGCAGCCTTCCCCACCCCGAGCACCCAGCTGGGTTTAAAGGGAGGTGGGCAGGGGCTGAGCGCGGGGGGAGACACTCACGGGAGCTGCAGTCTGCTCCGAAGAAGCCTGGTTTGCAGCGGCACAGCCCAGGCTTCAGGCACACCTCGCCCTCCCTGCAGGCGTCCTCCCCCTCGCACACGGCTGTCGGGGCAGGAAAAGGCACTCAGCATTTTCTGGCTCCCCCACCCACCTCTCGCAGGGACAGCATTCCCAGGGAAATCACCATCCCGCTTCCCGCTCCATCCCTCCGGCTCAGCCGCAGCACCATCAGCAGCTCGGGGGGGATCCCCGCGGGGCAGGACCCCAATGGCACCGCTCGGACAGAGCTGCAGGGACACTCAGAGGATCCGCTGAGCGTGGGGAACACGCTTTGGGATTCATCCCCATCCGTCACTCACCGACCGTGCACTGCCTCCCGTCCTGCTTCCAGCCGGGACAGCACGCCGGGCCGGCCGGGAACCTGCGGGACAGACCGGGGGGTGTCAGCCAGGCTGGGGGGGCCAGGGCGGCGTGAGGTAAAACACCAAGGCGAAGCGATCCTTGCCCCAGTGCTGAGAAGACGGCGCGGCCCCCAGGGCAACGCTCCGGAAGGAAACCAGCAAAATAGAAGGAAATTTAAGAGGCTGCAGCTCGAGTGGGCGGCGGGGCCAGCCTGCCCGGAGTGCCGGGAATGCCCCCATGGAGCCTGTGCCGGGGGTCCCATGCCTTGAGAGAGGCTCAGAGCTTCGCCAGCAGTGCAGAAATGAGGCACCGAACGAAGGCAGCGAAAGGCATCACCGTTGATGGGAGACAACGGGAGAGGAGACACGGCAGCAAATCCAGGGATCAGCTCCCAGAGCACTTCGGGGTTTGCTGCACCCACGTTTCCCCACAGCAAGTTTTGCCGAGGCTCCCGTATTGCCCCATTGCCCTGCGCTCAGGGGGTGAACGAGAAATAAACCCTGGAGGAAGGGTCTGGTGCCCCAAATGCCCAGATGTGCCCAACCACACTCCCCAGCATCACCCCAGCCTCTGCACCCACCCCGTGCCAGGCTGCATGGCAGGAGGGATGGATGACAACTCTCTGGGGCTGCTGAGAGGCCCCAGGAGATGGAGTGGCACGAGCAGGGACCCCCATGGCACCTACCTGCAGACATTGCTGCCCTCAGGGTCGAGCTCCTGGGCAGAGCTCTGCACCCACAGCCACAACTGGAGGCAGAGGATGGGCCGGGTGCTCCCCATTCCAGCAGGGCACCAGGGCCCCAGTCCTGGTGGCTCCCCAGCCCCACGCTGGTGTCCCTCTGTTCTGTCTGTCCCGTCCCTCCCGTGGTGCGGCCTCTTCCTCCCTCCAGCCTTGGGTTTCTTCCTGAGGAAACGTGGGAGGAGGCGCCCCGATCCAGACGTCAGGGGTGTGGTGGGGAAGGGGAGCAGGGAATGCTGCTGCACGGGGTTATTTTTGGCCCTGGCTGCCACCCTACCACCAAAAAGGGAAATCCAAAGGCTGGGCACAGCCACACAGGGGTTGGTACCTGCCTGGACATCTCACCCCACTCAGCCTGTGCCATCCTCCATCGCCCCCAAAGCTGTTTGAGCCAACATTCCCCCAGCCCAAATGAGGCATCCAGTGCCACCCCCTGCCTCAAGCCCCATGAGCCACCCCATGGCACTGCCAGCCCCTGGCAGGGGTTCAGAGAAGGGATCCCCATGTCCCCCATGGCAACACAGCCTGACCTATGCTGGCCTTTGAAGGGCTGCTGGCCACTGTCCCATCTCGCCACATCCCCAGGGGCTTTGTGTCAGCAGATGCACAGGAAACACCTTTTTCCTACCCAAGGCTGGCTCAGCCGGGGGGGGTCGGGGTTGGGAGCACAGTGCTCCCCTTGGCCATGCAGGAATTAACTCCTCCATGCCCAGCTCTGCAGGATCACCCCTCTGGAGCCCCCTCCCCACCAGAAGGGGCTCAGGGGTCACAGACATCAGTGGCTACACTGGAGAATGGTGAAGAAAACCCCAGAGCATCACCTGGCCCTTCACAGAGAGCAGAGGCTGCAGCCAGAACCCCAGAGGAGAAACAAGAGACTGATTTATTTCCAATTTAAAGGTAGAAAGTACCTGATCTGAGGGGACCAACTCGCCCCCATGAACACAAGGATTGTTCCAGTCTGCCAGGTGCCAGTAGTGGCAGGAAGAGGTCCCAGTACAAAACTGATTTGCCCCACGCCTGAGAAGTGCAGGAGTGGCCCTGGTGGTGCTGATCCTGATGTCTCCCAGCCACAGGAGCATCTGGACACCCAGTGCAGTGTGCTCAGCCCCTCCCAGCTGTGTGGTGACCCCAACTGGACCTTCACATTGCAGGGATTGGGGAGGTACAGACAGAAAGGGGTGAGGTAAAACACCCCCACAGAGCAGGATGGGGCAGTGGAACCCTGGGCTGTGAGCAGAGGGGTTTGCAAAGGGCCACCAGTGGATGGGAAGATCCCTTTTGGGGTGTGGAGCAGGAAGAGGGTGCAGACCCCCACCATGCTGAGCTGCAAGCAGGGAGCAGTGGGGAGGGGGCACAGCCGTGAGGGACCCCCTGTAGTTAAGCCGTGGGCACAGTGAAAGGGTGGCTGGTGGGCAGAGATGCCCAGAGGTGCTGAGCTGTCCCACGCCAGGCTGGCACCCTGCATCCAAGTGTCCCAGTGGGTTTGCAGGAATCTGGCCACACTGTGGCTTTGCCACCACCACGGTGCAGGGAATTGCCAGGGCTGCTGTGCTGCTCTTGAAGCCACTGGAAAAAGAGGATCCAGGAAGTTCTGCTGCCAGGCCAGATCCTGCTCCCGTTCCCGTGGGGTCAGAGGGGTGCCGTGGCTCTGTCGGGGGAGCTGGACCCTGCCTTGCTCTCTCCCTCTGGTTCCAGCTGCGTGTCCAGCGAGTCGATGATTTCCCAGGTTCCGGAGCAGCTGGATGTGGGGGGGTCTTTGCTGCTGCCCTGATACCATAGCCCAAAACTGCAGAGAGAGCAGATAAGGGCTGTGGGGGAGAAGAACCTCCCCAGGGAGGATGTGGAATCCCAAACTCCCTCTGTGTTTGGTGGTGGCAGCAGGGGACAGCCTGGCTGCAGGCCCTGGGAGCGTGTGGCATCCAGGACAAGGCAGATCCCCCTAAAACAACCACCCCTGTTTTGGCAGCAGCTCTGCCAGCCCTGCACCAGCCTGCTCACTCTGTTCCCACCATATCCAAGCTCAGCAGGTGCCAGGCCCCAGCCACGCCCCAAACCTCTCCGCTGGCAGAGCCTCCCGCCCCAACCAGCACAGGAACAAACTTACAAGCTCCTAATTTTGGAATCTGGAGGCTGAGCATCCACACAGTCTGTGCCACGACCTGGGAGCCAGGAGCCTTCTTCTTCATCACTGCAGCACAAAGAAATGGGGGCAAACTTGCACTGAGCCGCAACAGCAAGTGCTGGGGCCACTCTGGAGTTTGTCCAGTGCTCCCAGTGCCACCACCTTGCCTCCCTTTTGTCACATGCATGCAGGGACAAGTGGCATTTGGCCAGGCCATGCCTGACTGGTGACAGGGACACACGAGTTGCAGCACAAAGCCCACCCTCTGTAGTGCAGCTATGCCAGAGCAACACATCAACCACAGACATCAAACCTTTGATCTCTGGAGGGAGGAGGAAGGATCTCTGGGCTTGGGGAAGTTCCTTTCCAGGGCATCTCACACATGGAAACACTGGAGCAGGCCAGCCAGCACCCACCCTGCACGGGAGGATCCCAGTACCCAGCCTGACCCACCTGCTCCCCGATTCCTCCGTCGTTCCCAGCATTTTAGCTCTGATTTTTTTCCTCTGTTTTTTGATATTTGACTTCATCGCGTCCAAGAAGAAGCTGGGAATTCTCTCCTCGTTCAGCAGCTCTCTGGCAAAAAGCAGCCAGCTGGTTAACCAAGAGCTTGGGGAATATTCTGCCCTGACTTTGGCAGGAGCAGCCTCTGATGGGCCATGGGTGGTTGCAGGGACAGGAGGGACCTTGGCCACTGTCTGATGCCACCATGCCAGGACTCACCTCTGGTAATAGGCCAGCTCCTCCTGCACCAAGAACAGGTTGGTCTTGAGCTCGTTGCGCTCTTGAAGGATCTGCTGCAGCTCTTCCTTGGAGAAGCAGCAGTGAGCAGGGCTCCTGTCCCCATCTTGGTGCTGCGGCTCCTCTGAAGGTGACAGGGCTCCCTCCTAGAGAGGATGGAAAGAGAGTCAGCAGGCAAGCAGAGACCTCAAAACCCCCACCCAAAGGCTGGGTGCATGTGCAGGCAGAAATGGACAAGTCCCAGGTATGTCCCCATCTCAACCAGCAACCACTGCCCATCACCACACGTGGCAAACCCAGCAGCAGCGAGGCCACAGCTCCCAGACTCACACCAGGCTCTGGCCTCCGACTCTCCAGGGCTGTCCTGCTCCTCCTGCTCGTTTCCCTCTGGCTCTGCAGCATCGCAGCCTCCAGGTCCGACTTCTGCTCCAGAGCACTCTTGAGCTGGGCCTGCACCACGGCCACCTTGTGCCGCAGCTCCTCGTTCATGGCCATGAAGCGATGGAGCTGTTCCTGCAGCTGGAGGGCCCAGGGCAGCCAAAGGTGAGGCAGTGTCCCCACCCAGGGCCATCAGTGCCACCTGCCCCAGCAGGCTTGGCAGCTGTGACAACCCCGGGGGGGGGATGTGACATGAAAGCAGGTCCCCGGGCCCTTGGCACACCACACCCCTGAGCTCCCACGCCCTCACCGCCTCCGTGTCCCGGCTCTTGCAGACGATCTCGTGGGCCTGGGCACGAAGCTCGTCCCTCTGCCTGTCCACCACCTCCTTGAGCCGCAGCATCACCTCCCGCTCCTTCCGTGCTGTGCTGTCTGAGACCAGACAGGGTGGGCAGGAGTTAGAGTCCCCAGGGACTCCCCCAACCCCACAACGCTACAAAGTTCCTCAGTGTTTCTGCGAAGTCTGACTTGTTCCTGGTAATCTCACAGTAGAACAGTGGAAAGAAGGGAACTGAGAGTTTTAGACCATTCCTGATGCATCGTGGCGCTGGCACAGCAGCTCACACCCTGTGCCTGCCTCCACCACCCTCCTTGGGGGCTTTCGAGGTGCTCTGGGGGTTTGCAGAGCAAGGTAACGCCTGTGCTCCCTGGTAGGACTGGTCTCCAAGGGGAGGGAAAGGAGAGCAGCATTCCAGGCTCCAGAAGAGCAGGTTCAGCCCTGCGCCCGGCCTGCCACTCCACAGGGACACCCCGTGGCGTCGGGGGACCCCAAACCCACTGGGACACCCACCTTCCTGGGACTGGCTCTCCGCAAGCTGCCCCAGGAGCTGGCGGTTCTGCTCCTCCAGGCAGGCCAGGCGGCCGTGCAGGGCTCGCTCCCGGCGCTCGGCCTCCCACAGCCTCTGCTCCGGGTCCTGGGGGGACGGGGACAGCCGGGTCAGAGCCACCCCGGGCGGGCAGTGACAGCCGGGTCAGCCAGGGGTCAGCCAGGGCAGCGCTGTTCCACTGGACGGTGACAGCCAGGTCAGAGGCTTCCCAGGGGATGGGGGACTACGGGGGCAGAGCCACCACGGCGGAACGAGGGGCAGTTCGGTTAGAGCCATCCCGGGGGAACAACGGGGTCAGACAGATCAGAGCTATCCCAAGGGATAGGGGACAGCCAGGTCAGATCGATACCAGAGGATAGCGACAGCGAGATCAGGGCTGTCCCAGGGGATGGGGGACAGCCGGGACAGCCATCCCCTGGGAGAAGGGAACAGCCGCATCAGAGCCGTCCCAGGGGATGCAGGGCAGCGGGGTCAGAGCCATCCCCTGGGAAAAAGGAGCAGCCGGGTCAAAGCCGGCTCCCTACGGGGAACGGGAAGAAGCCAGGTCGGAGCCGTCCCGCGGAATGTGGGACACCCGCGTCAGCCCCATCCCCGGGGAAAAGCCAGCAGCCGGATCGGCGCCACGGGCGCAGCTCCCTGATCCCCGCTCACCTCCGCCTCCTGCGGCCCGGCCGGCGCCTCCCCCTCCGCGCCCGGCGGGGCCACCAGCGCCTCCAGCAGCTCCAGCAGCCGCACCACGGGCGGCACCAGCCCGGCCACGGCCTCGGGCCCGAAGCGGGCGGAGAGGCGGCGCAGCTCGGNGCCCCCGAGGCGGGACCTCACCGGCACACCTCACCGGCGGCGCTCCCGTTCGTACAAAATTTATTGAAGTAACGCGGTAAGTGGGGGGAACAACAACGCGCGGGGCAGAAGGGGGCGAGCGGGGTACAGAGGAGGGGACACACGAACACGCTGTTGAATATCAACAGTACTAAACAGGGGCGGGATTAGGCGTAGAGATCCTCGCGGTCGGCGGAGTAAACCTCCCCCTCCTGCAGCAGGGCGAAGTTGAGGAAGTGAGAAGGGCGATGGACCTCGTGGTAAAACTCCTTGGGGTTGGCGAGCTGCAGCTCGTACTTCATGTTGGGGTCGTGGCGGACACCTGGAAGAGAGAGAGTGTCACCCACTCGAGCACCCCTCTCCTGCCTCCTCCATCCCTCAGGAGCCTAACAAAGCTCTCCACCCTTCTATGATCATTTCCATGCCAGAAGAGAGGGTTCTAAACACACAAAATTATCCTTCTTTGGGTTCCCCCCCTCTCAAGAGATTTACAGTCCTTTTGTGCTCGTTGAATGTTCTGTCGCTCTCAATTTCCTGACCCCTTTTCCAGCTGCCCGTGGTGTTCATGATACCACGACATGCCTAGTGGGAACTGCTTCTCTCTTGCATTTTCCATTATCTCTTCTGCCTGACAGGGATTAATTATTCAGTGGCGATAGACCATGCACCACAATCCAGACAGACACAGCATCTATTTTTCCTCTCTACCAGTTTTGTTCTCTTGCCACCAAAAAAAAATCACTGAACTGACATCCCAGTGCTGGTACTCGGGAAAGTTCAGGCCACAGTGCTGATATCCCTGCCAGCCGCTCTGAGGAAGCTTTGGAGTGGGTAAGGAATTATTCCCTCCTCTCCAAGCTCCTCACGCCGCTTCCTTTCCCCTCCTTTTCCCAGGGCAGCTCACCCATGAAGTTGTAGTTCCAGGAGCCCTGCGCTGGGACCATGAAGAAGCCGAGGAAGCGGTCGGACAGGAGCATCTGCACCCTCTCATAGTGGGAGGGGAGGTAACCCTTGGGGTTGTTCCCCTTGTCCGTGTTCTGCCGGCCCCACTCGTACCCGCTCGGGGTCAGTTTGTAGGCTGTCAGCGTGCAGGAGCCAGGGGTGAAACTGAAAAGGAGAAGACATGAGGCAAGTCAGACTCACCTGGGGCAGAGGAGGGAAACCAGGAATGAGCCAACACTGCCTTTCTGCCAATTTTACTTTGAGTTCCCCAGCCCTGCAGCAACACCCCCCTGAGAGGGGCACCAGAAGCCTCCCTGCCCCTCACCTGCAGGTGATGATGATGGTCTTCTCCCCATCCCAGGAGGGGTTGTCAGCCATGACCTTGGCGTGGGTGGTGACATCCTGTGGTGAGAGCTGAGGGGACTCGTTTGGTTGGGTGTGAATCCATCCCAGAGGTTCCATTTCCTGATAAAAAGAAAGCGGTTTAGAGAAAAATCAAAACCACTTAAAATGAGACCACTTCAAGCCTGGCAAAAAGGACAGTGAGATCACAGGCTTCGCCCTCACTTGATCTCAATCAGATTTGGCTTCAGGCTGAGCCCTTTCAGTCCTACAACTACAAAAGACCAAGAGAAGCTGCCCCACACCACCTCAGGTCTCTGTTACTGACCTTCCACTCTCCCTGGGAGCTGAACCTCAACTCACCTTGAGATACTCGTGCTGTGGCAGCTGCCCTGGGAGGTGCACGGTCTGGTGTGTCCCCCACTGGGGCACCATCACAATGCACCGGATCTCCTTCACCTGCGGGTTGTCCGGAGGGCTCACTCCATACAGGTAACCTGCAATCTAAAACACACACATCTTGCCTTAGAAGGCCAGGAGAGATCTCTGTGTAACTGTGAGAGAGTGGAAACTCCTTAATTCCTAACAGAGGGATTCACATGGACAAACAGCAGCAGGTTCCCAGCCCTCCACCAGAAGTTCCTCCCTGGTGTGTTTGAGTGGGGCACAGCTTTAACAAACTCCCTGCACACTCACCTGGGCCCGCAGGTCTGAGATGCAGATGAACTTCTTCAACACATTTTTGGGAAGAATGTAGGTGTAACCTGTCTCCTTTATGTCATCTGACGAGACATAGATGTGGTTTGTCCGCAGGTGGAGGTTGGCAGCAGATATTGCTCTGCGAGGAGGAGACCAGGATCAGAGGGGGCACAGATCCTCCCTGAGCATTCCAACCCTTTCCACCACCCCTGCCTGCCTTCCTACCTGACCCTCCACTCAGTCTTGGAGGAGAAGGTCTGGGTTTCGTAGTTGCTGGTGGTGGAGGTGATGATTTCATCCCCGTGTTTGTTCACCGTGCGGGTCTGTGTGGCTGTCAGCTGTGACTGCTCCTTGGTTTGCTTCTCGATTTCTGCAATCTGCTGCCTCTGCTGAGATGGGGCAGAGATCTCCATGCCCAGGATGATGTCTCGGATCTCTGACTGGGTCAGGGAGGCAACGTTCACGCTGGAAGAGAAAATCCACCCAATTCAGGCATTTCAAAATACATTCTGGAGCCTTCTCACCAAGGCACAAGCTCAGAACATGCACTCTGGGCACTATGAAAAATGAAAGCACAATTTTTTAAACAAGAGAGGGGCCAAATCACATGATGCTCAGATCAGAGAAGATTTGGTGCAGACATTTTTATCTGCCTTACCAGAGAGTTATTAATAATAACCACATTCCCTACCAAGCTGAGTTCACTGACACTTGGCCACAGCCTTTAGGGCAGGAAGGAAAGGCTGGCAGGATTATGGCAGCTGCACAGTGGCTTACTTGTTCTTCTTGCCATAGTCAGCAAGGATGAGATCCTTCAGCTGCACCTCCACCTTGATCCACTCCTCATCTGTCAGGGTTGGCCAGATGTGGTGAGGCTCAGTGATGGTTGTCTTGTCTGGCTTCAGGATAACTTTGGCTCGATCGTTATTCACGTGTAGCGCCCGGAGAATCAGGATCAGACGGGAGAATGCCTTGGAGATGAAAAGAAGATGGAGTTAGATGGAAGAAAATTAAATATACAAGGCCCTAGCACAGCATTGTTGTGTTTGGGCACATGCATGTGGCATGGGAAGTGCCAGTGAAATCAATCTAAAGGAAAATCCAGGCAGATTCAGAGCCAAGTGCTCCCATACAACAAACCAGGGATATCTGAGGCCTTGGTTCCTGCCTCATTTATCAGCAGCAAAGGAAAAAGCAGGAGACACATCTGTGCTTACTGTGTAGGAAGAGATGGTTTTCAGCCAGTCATCATAGAGATTGAAGAGAACCATCTGGGGTTCAGTGGCCTTCAGGATGAGATCACCAAACTTCTCCACTTTCAGACACGCCTGGAAGGGCAGCTGCAACTCCGAGCCTTTGATCACAATATTGGGGAAATCCAGCAAGTGCACCTGGAGTTTATCAAGAGGAATTTGCTCATAACTACTGCAGAACATCACAGGACACAGAACTGTCCTGTTATCTCCCACAGATTTTACACATCCTCACGGAGCTGCATGCTTACCTCAAGCGGGTCCAGCATGCCCTTCCGTGTCACTATGATCTGCTTTGGCTGCTCTTCCACGGGAAGGGATCGGATCAAGGCAGCCACTTCTTCAGCAGTCTTCCACTTGGCCAGCTACAGAAAGACAGCAGGGTTAGAGAAATACCCCCCTGCTCTCCAGCAGTGTCTCCATGTCTCTGGGAACGAGAGGGACGCAAACCAGACTCTAAAAATACAACTGGGAATTTATGGCTTGTTCCAGATCAGTGACAAGGCTCAGCATTTCCTCCTTACCGATGGCAGAGGGCAGCTCCCATTCCTGGAGCTCAGTCACTCCTGAGTGGCTCAGAAAAACCAGCTGGCTACTCCACCTCCCTGGGTTTGCCACCTGAGTTTTCTGGCTGCACTGGATGTACAGCCAAGTGCAGAGTGATTTGTGTAACAGAAGCTCTGCTTGATGATGTGGGGACTTAACACCTCAGAGCCTCAAAATTCTTGCAGCAGCAATGCCTGTGTTCTTCCACTTTTATATCCCATGCTCCTGCCTGCCTGAACACTTGGGGCTTTGGAGCTCCAAACTCATTAAGAGGCAGGAAGATGAAGATCTTTGTGATGTTTTTCTGCTCAAGAGTGTCCCAAGCAGTCAGACCCACCCTGGCTCACACCCAAGGCACAGCCAGGGCCCTACCTGTCCCAGACGCTTCTGTCCTGCCCACACAGATGTGTGGATGATCTTCAGGAAGAGCTGTCCAGTCCTGGGATTGAAGATGAAAATGGCTCCGTTGATGGGTTTTGTGGTCAAATTCCCTTCAAAAGTCTGAGGAAACAAGTGAGAGTGAGGAGTGCAGGGAGATAAATAGAGCCCAGCCACATCTTGACACAACAGCCAACTCTGTGTGCTGTGAGCAGGAGCTGTGTGGGAAATGTTACAACTGCTCTGTGCACACCACAAAAATCTGGGTCCATGTGTTGACTCCCAGTTTTCCATCCTGCATGGAAACCTCCACCCCACTCAGTCCTTTCCCTGAGACAACCCTCTGGCCTCACCTTGTGGATGGTGACTCTGTACACGTTGGTGTCATCCACGAACCAGATGATTTGGTTGGAGAAGAGCTCCCCGTAGTTCTGGGAGGACAGGTAGGGCTCCGTGGGCTCTGAGGAGTAGAGCTGCAGCCCTTTGCGGATTCGTTCCCTCAACACATACAGGGCAGGGTTTGCTTTCATGATTTTGGCCATGGCCTGCTGGATCAGAGGTTTGCTCCCAGGGAACCAGTTCCCATAAGCACTGAAGAAGGAAGACAGAAGACCAAGTTGTTACCATTAAATCTCAAGAGGCAACAGCCACACTCCAGCCTTTCCATGCATCAGCCAGGCCCCTTTCTACCAGCTGGAAATACAGCTTTGTACTGCAGTGTGACTTCTGTGAGGGCCCTGGGAGTTGGTCACCTATGGCTTTTCCCTACACCTCCTCAGTGGGAAGCCACAGCACACACGTGCTGCACTGCCAGAAAAGCTGCACCTTCTCTAACAAACACACTGGAGAACTGATTTCTGACTTTCCCCCTAGTTTCCAATAAAAAACGTCTGTCCCCACTTGTAGGGGCCTTGAAACAAGGCCTGTCCTTCAGCTCCAAGAACAGTCTGACAGAAATATCCCAAGGAACAAATTATTAATGAACTGGAGGAACCGAACCACCACTATTGAGCAAAACTGGGCAATGTGAGATGCTTTATCCCACTCACTGCACATCTCCAGCTTCTGCCTTCTCCCCTCATCCTCCTGCCTGGAACACAACCCGGTCTGGAGACGTGCTGAGACCAAACCCACACAAACCACCAGTGACAAACCTACAAATTAAAGCACAGAAGGTGCAGCTCTCACCTGTGCAGGTTGTAGGCCAGGTCAATGGCAATGAGCACCCCAGTGGGAGAGGGGTAGATGCTCATGTTGTCTGTGGTGTAGTCCAGGAACTTGGCCCTGGCGTAGCGCTCGATGTCGTGGGAATCGTAGTCGCCCCAGCGCAGCTGGATGTCTATCCAGTACTTCTGGGTGGTGGTGCTGTCCATCACATCCCTGAGGAGGAAAGCAAGCCACAACAAGTTCATCCTGCACTAAACTCTCCTGCAGTAATTGTCACCAAGCAGGGACACTGCAGCCAGCTCATATCCACATTCCACCCTGGAAAGGGACTCTACTGTTCTCATCACAGAGCAGCAAATGCAGAGGCTGTTAAAGGGTTTAAACAAAGCAGCAGTGAGTCCACGGCTGTGTAGTCACGAGGGTCATCTCCCCCAGGGACTGTCTGGTGAGGATTCAGTGAGAATTCACTCCAGACTCTGGCCCTGGGCCAGTTCAGCTTTGTGGGGTTTCCAGAAGACCCTTCAAGAGCTCAGGGAAAAGTTCCCCCAGAGGAGAGAACAGGAGCAAAGGCAGCGTTGGTGTTCTGCAGAAGGCAGTGCCAGGAGGTGCTGCAGCCACCTACCCAAACAAGCCCTGTGTTTTGCTGGACACAATCTCCAGTGCCCCAAAGAAAACCAACCCTAAATGCCCAAGGAGACACAGAGGCTCAGCAGCTCTGCTCTGCAGCAAAACCAACAAGAGGAGAAAAGGAAACTCACTTGGAATCTGCCAGCAATGATGGACGTGACACATTCCACTTGTAGGAAGCAAAGAGGAGGATATCTGCACAGGAGGAATTCATCTTGTAGGACTTCCTGGGATGGATTGTCTCTTTCTGCACTGTCTCAATCTCCAGAGCATCCAGCTCTTGATCAAACACCTGGGGAAAAGGCAGTCAAAGGTGAGATGTGTTCAAGCAACCCAGATAAGTAATCTATTCTCAACTCTGAGGCAGCCAGGAAAATCCCATTTTCCATTTCCTCCCTTTCTCTGCCAAATTGCTGGAGGAGGAGGACTGGTCCTGCTCCAAAAGGGCACAAAACCAAGCCAACACTGCCCACCTGACACAAATCCATGACGATGCTCTCATGGATCTTCTGCCACAAGTGAGCTCGGAAGATCTGGATGAGGGAAATCTTCAGCGTGGGAATCTTGCCGTGCATGAAGATCCCTGTCAAATCCAGCTGCACCTGGAACCCAACGTACACCTGAAAAGGAAAAGCAGCTGTGAGAACACACAACAGCACAACTGAGGAAGTTTAAAAAATGGAGCATTAAGGAGGTTTAGTACCTCTGTAAGAGATGTTCTGAGAATTAATTGGATCAATTAACTGCTCTCATTTAAATGGAAAAGCAGTGTCTGCTCCTAGAGTGACAAACACCAGGTACTTACATTGGCTCTGTTAATGGTAGGAGACCACCAGAGAGTGAACCTTCTGTTTGGAATTTGGTTCAAACCCGATCTCTGGGCATTTGTCAGCTTCTTCCACTTCATGGACTCCTCAAAGCCACTGGCCTTCTCCCTAGAAAGGGCAGACCATCAACTGCATTAGATTCAATTGCATGAGATGTTCCTCATCTCTGCTGCCATGTGTCACTTGTAACAGAGACAGGGATCAGCCAGGAGCCAGGAAGGTTGTTTCAGACCAAGAAGTCTCTGTGGATTTGCAAGAAGTTCAGCTGTAGCCCCCACCCAGGTGCCCTCACAACTGAACTACACAATGTTCTCAAGTGACCACTGAAAACCAGCAGAAACTCAATCAGCAGAATCAGCACAGCCTGAACCCAGATCCCACATCAAAGTCCCCCTTACCAGAAGAGACCCTCCCACGTGGGGAAGTAGGTGCCCTTGAAGAGAGTGTGCTCCAGGATCCCTTCCACCCCGCCCAGAGCCTGGATCATGTCCGTGCGGTAATTGTTCAGGTTCCAGAGTTTGCCATCGTGGCGCTGGTGTGTCCACCAGAACGGGTTCTGCTTCAGCACCTGGAGACAACAGCGAGCAGATCGTTCACCTGCCTGCACTAATTGTGGGAACCAACATCACCATGATGACAGTGAACAGGTGAAAAACCTCGTGCCCTCAGTGCTGGAGCACACAGCTCACCTACAGCACGAGTTCTGTCAGTACTACTACACAATGCACACTGGATGGAATCTCAGGTAATGCTTTTATCTTTCAGGGACTGGCCTTCTACAGAGCTGTCATTAAAAGCTTTAAATAAGAAATTATTCCACTGTTATTAAAGATTAATATTTTGGAATGTTTGTTTTGGGATAATTTTTTTTTCCCCTCTTCTGAACCGATTCTTTAATATGTAGTTGTGCTTATTGTGGTTTTCCCCAATACACTGCAATCTATCCAAATGCTTCAAGAGTGGATAGCTACAAATTGTGGAGCATTTGGTTCCAAACAGCCTCTACCAGTCCCAACGCAATGCTGTAAATTCTTCCTGCAGCACACAGATGGAAGTGCATCTGCAATAATGCAAGGTGAAAGGACTTTGTGTGGGACAGGAATCTGAATTTCACATTCAGGTGAAGAAAAATTCCCACTCAGTACCTGATACTGTTTGAAGTCAGTCCTGACTCTCCAACCTTTATCATAAGCCAGAGTATGCCGGTCCTTCTGGAAAAGGGTGTTAATACGAGGAATTCCCCTGTCCCATGAGTCCTCCAGATCCTCCAGCGTCAGACGCCTGAAGAAAAAAAAATCCCCACACTTTGTTACCTCTCAATTTACAGCAATGCATTAATGAGTAGCTCAGCTGATGAGATCACAGAAATGACACAGAGCTCAGGGCTCTGGCAGGTGACACTAAAAATGCCAAACACTCGGCAAAGTGTTTGCAGCCATCACTGCGAACACGATGATACCAAAGAGGCAAAAGAAAAAGCCCTTGGAAGTGCACAGAACTGCAAACAGGCCTGGTATCAGCTTTTCCTGATGGCCATACCATTTCCCTTCAAGGGTGGCACATTCTTCCTGCGGAGTCCTTACCTCCTCCAGAGGTAAGAGAGCAGCTTTGCAGGTACCACAAGGCCAGCGAGGCCTCCAAAACCCCCAGACAGCATAAAACTTCCCACTGCTGCCCATCCTCCCACACATGGACACACACCTGTTCTGGGCTATAGCCTCCTGTCGTTTCAGGGCATACTCTGCCCACACCCTCTGAGAGTCAATGAATTCACTCTCCCATGGCTGGATGTAACGATACAGGTTTGGGATGAGCTGGTCCTCCTCATGACTCATTCCCGAGCGGAAGTGAGTGATGCCAACATCTGTCTGCTTGGACCACCTGGAGCAAAGAGACACAAGAACGAGGTAGGAGGAATTGGGACTTCTCTGATCACTGCCATGAGCTACTGAAAAGGCAACACAGCTCTGTAGCATGGTGTGGTTTAGCACTCTTGGAATATTTGTAGGGGAAAGAGCAGCTAAGAGAATGTGCAGGAATTAGAGAAGCACAACTCACCTCAGGTCAGACTGAGGGATGAGAACGTGGCCCATGGAGAGCATGCCCAGCCCCCCAAGCTCCTTAGGGGTGTAGAACACCACAGGAGGAAAACGGCTAGGCATTTTGGAATTCAGGCCAATCTTGATCCGAGTCTGGATTTTATTCTCACACTTCACCAGCAAATCGAGCAGCTCCTGAGTATTTACAACAGCTTCCCGGAAATAAGTCATCAAGCCAATCAGAGCAGTGTTCCATTTATTGACAATCTAGAAAGGAAAGGAAAGGATCAGCTCCCAAACCACTCCCCAAGCATCCACAGAAAGCTCTGTCATGGATCTCCCTCCCCCTTTACCTTAGTGAAGGTTGTGGAGCCAGAGGCCATGAGGATCTGCCTCACTCTGTTGTGAAACCTCTGCATAGACTCATCATCCACGCGCAGGAAGCACTGAGCCGTGCGCTCCTTGGTGACCTAAACAACACAGGGCCCATCAGTTCCCTCCTGGGAGCCCCTCTCCAACACATGGAAATCCCACCTAGGGATTGCTCTCCCAGCCCACCTCATTCTGCAGGTTCCAGACCCCGTCCTTGTGGGTGAACTCCTCGTAGCTGGTGCGGCACTTGGGCAGGATGCGGCACTCGAAGCCGCACATGTTGAACAGCAGGTTGGGGTTGTCCTTGCTGTACACGGACACAAAGCTGTTCTCCCACTGCACCGTGGTCACCGAGCGGGGCAAGCGGTTCTTGATATCCCAGAACACAGCACGGCCACTGGAAAACAAGATGTGCACAGTGACATGTAATAATCTGCCCAAAACGCTTGCCCAAATAAGAACTGGGCAAGTTCTCAGAGCACCCGTAGTATTTCAGGTTTTCAGCAAAGACCCTTCACTTCTCACATCTCCTCCTGAGCACCTATCAGACTCCAACAGTTATTTATCACCAATTTTCCCCTTTTTTCCTACCACTTCTTTCCCGGCTGCAGCACTTACAGGTTCACGTCGTGCTTCATGAGGCGCATCCGAGCATCCCGGGGCCAGCACTTCTTGTTGTTGTAGCCCACAATGTTCTCATTGTTGGGGTCTGGGTGCTCTGTCAGGTACCTCTGAATCAGGTCTCTTGCCTCGTCAGCTGTGAACCTGGAACAGCATGGAAAAGGATTTGGAATGACATGATTGACTTATCAACACCAGCCTGGCCAGAAAGATAAGGATTTAATGAGGAAAAGCTGTTTGTCAGCCTGTTTGAAGGTAACTATCTCATTTTTGTATCCTCACAATGAATGGGGGAATTTCATTAGCACAGAGCAACCCAGGGTTTGGTTTATCTTTCCATGAAGAGACAGAAAATGCTTATTTTACCAGTCTCTAATTAACCAAATCCCTGAACAATCGAGCTCTTGACATTGTTGTGTTTCTATTGATGCAGTGAAGCTGCAGAAAAGCAAACTGAGAAAGCAAGAGGAGGCATGTGGACATCCAGTTATCCAGGGAAGTCTATCAATTCAAATATTCCTGATCTTCAATAGCAATGGGAACAAAAGCCAGGAGCATACTCACTCTCCCTCTCCTTTGTGTTCACCTGAGGAAAGCAAGGCCCCAGAGATCTCACCTGAAGAAGATGTGAATCCTGTCAATGTATCTGCAGAAGAGGCGAATGGGATGGGCCACCTCTGTGGCAATGTCCTGGAAGCTGAGGAAGTCATTTGGCATCTGGGGAGGCCCTGCCATTTCACTGGCCCGGTGCAGACCCAGCACCAGCAGGTCCATCACAAGCCCATAGTACTGGACAATGAAGGAAGCAAACTGCAGCCCACGAATAATCCCATAAGAGTTTGTGTGATTCATGTCCTGAGGAGATGAAGGGGCATTGTGAGAAAATACATCACAACGCATCAGAAACCTTCCACCTGAGCAGCTGCTCTTTAGCAGGACCCAGAAGGGATTTTTTACTCCCTCATTACTTTTCTCCATCAAGTCTTATGCTCCTTCTTTGCCAGGGGTCCAAAACCTCCTCCCTCATGGGTCTCTTTTACCACAAACCCCTTTTCCTGACAACAACCATCACCTTGTAGTTGATCACCACGTTGTTCTTGGCTGTCATGTAGTCAGCAATGTTGTGATCAACAATGAGTCGCAGCAGTCTGTTGAGCAAGGTCAGGTCAATCTTCTCATACATCTTCTCAAACCGAGATTCCAGCATCACGTTGCATTCCCCTTCACTCGTTTCCCAAACATCCTGAAGGTTGTTAATGCCTGAGGGAACAAACAATGTTGTGTTATCTGACACATCAGAGCAGAGAAGCAGGCCCTGGGTACAGGAACTCAACATAGGTCCTGTAATGCCTCATTTTTCAGACTCTGGATCTTCCAGTCTATCCAGAAACAGGAGGAAAACTATGTAATCAACTGTAAATGCTCTGCAAGTTGTCCTCCTCCAGTATATACATATGTATTAACCCACAAAATACATTTCTGGTCCTAATTATTGACTGTAAATTGAAAAATAAAAATTCAGCTCCCAAGGGGACACAAGCTCCCCCAAAGGAAAAATCATTTTTACAAGGAATCCAAGAGCCCACTGACCTTGGCACCACTTGTACACCAGCAGTGGGGGTGGTTCAGTGTCAGCAGGTTTGATCCAAGGAGGGAAGAGTCTTCGCTTATCGGCCTCATACCACAAGTACTGATCCAGATAAGCATCTGTGATCTTCTCCAGGGGCTCAACATCATAAACAGGGACCAAATGGCTGTAGAGATCCATGAACTCAATTCCCACCTTTTTAAAACAAAAAAAAAAGGGAGGGAAAACTGAGGCTGATAGTTGAGAGAAAACACAAAGGTTTTGTGCCACTCAGCTTCTGAATGCAGCCTAACGTGGCTGGGTTTCACTCACCTCCTTGAAGGCTCTCTGAGTCAACAGATGTCGCTTGATTCTGGACAGAGCTTCGTGGGGATTATCATAAGCCTGCTCAATCAAGCCCAGCTCCTCTCTCTGTGACTGATTCAGGCGTGACTTCACACTGAAAACAAGGGAGAACAGCTCAGCACCTGCACAGCAACAGCCTAATGGCCATTTAACAGCATTAAACTGATGAATGGTAGTGTTCAATCTGTAATTCTTCATGATCCACATCCCCAGACTTACAAGCATGGCAGTGGCACTGCTCAAGTGACAGGGTCAGTAAAAGCTCCCAGTTAAGATGGCAGTACAAACACCAGCCTTCACCAGTTCATTAGGATAAATTTCACCCCATACTCAAGTTCCAGACAACAAAACAGAAGCCTTTCCCAACGCCCCTGAACATCATTTCCCACTGCCTACCTGTAAGCTTCCTTCAGCCTCTCCAGAGCTAAGATCAGCAACTTGGTGTCATGCTTGTAGGACAGTGGGGGGAAGGGAATGGGGGAGAACCTCCTGCTCTCCAGCCAGTGCACTGTGGTCGTGTACACAGCAACAGCCTCTTCTGCAGTGATGTAAGGCCCATCCTGCAGAACCACACCACCAGAATTAGTCAGTGAAAGCTTCCCTATGAAAACAGCATTCATTTGGGCAATTTCAGGGAGGGTAGAAGTACCTTCAGGTAGTTATGCTGCCGTTCCTGCTCAGCTTTCAGGTAGAGTCTGGTCAGCCTGCCCAGGTTCTTCTTACAGACAGTTTTGTCGACAGTGGCTCCGCGGCGGATCCGCTCGCGGTTGTAGTGAGCTGTGTTTGTCCACCAGTCAGCTTTGGCCTTCACGTACCTCAGGATCATGTTCTCAATAGGAGTTGGCAGCCCTGGTACCTAGGGAAGGACAGGAACTTGAGGGAAGCAGGAGTGGAAGCCTTCCAAGAGCAGCTCCATTTGGGTGATGCTAAAATTGAACCCAAAGGCCAAGCGAGAGGTTTACCTTCCAGGGAATATTGGCCTTCCAGCACCGCCAAGCCTCACTCAGGTGCTGCAGGATGGTTCTGGCTTTGTTCTGTTTGATCCCTTCTGGCATCATGTCCAGGATGTCGTGCATCACAGCTGCCCTGAGCTCCAGGTCAAAGTGAGACTCCACGCGCTGCTTCGTGACAGTTTTTGCGACACCCTTTGAGTGACGGCCTGGAAAAAGCAAAGTCCTTCAGGAATTCTGACACCACTGAGCAGTGATCCTCCTCCTTTCTGATTCAGGAGTGCACAGAGGTGCAGAATGTTTGGAGAAATTACACTGCCAAGAGTCTGAAGTAGCTGTGGAGCAGGGAATCCCATTTCCATTTAGAATCTATTCTGGGGGCACAGACCTTCTAAGAGCTCTAAACTGGTCAATAGCTCTTGGGATTGGCATGGAGCGTGGATAAAGATCACCAGTGTGAACAGGAAAGTGGCTGGCAAGCAAACAGTATTAATCTTTACCACACACTCCTCCCACATGCAGGATTTACAGAGTGCTGACCTTCAAACTGCCTGGCCAGCAGATTCCCCAGCCAGCGTTCCAGCAGCGGGGTGATGCCCCTCATGAAGAACAGCCACACTCTCCAGCCTGGAGCCCAGAAACCACAGCCAGGACCTTTGCCCACAGGCCCCTGGAAGAACAGAGATATGGTAGGAGCAGGTCATTGACACTCCAGAATCCCTCCCTTGTTCCTCCCCAGTTTACACAGGGCCAGTATCACGTGGAAGGTGGAACTTACTGTGTTAAACCTGTAGTAGATGAGATGTTTCAGGTCCTTGCACATTCGAATCTGCCTCATCAGTTTGTATTTGTACCTGTACATCCCTGTGAGCTGACCCACATGGGCAAAGATGTACTGCAGGCCATCTGCCAGCTGAGACATGGAACACAGTCAGGGACAACAACCAACACTCAGATATCACCTCCAGCAGCCAGATTTATTGTACAGAGTGTATCATGCCACACAAAGCTCCTGATGCTGGCTCAGACAATGATCAATTCTTATAAACTAATATAAAAGCAGAATTTCAAACAATGCTGCATGCTTTCATTGTTTGCCCTGTTCTCCATAACACTGCAACACTCAGCCACTTTGTGCATCCCATAGATGCTATTTTCCATATAAAACATTACAATTCTCCTCTCAACTTCCTCTCACCACATTAAAAAAAAACAAACAAAAACCAAACCACAAAAGGAAAAGAGCCTACCTGAAACGCATCCACATTTCCCAGTCTGTACTGGACGTGGCTGTCCACCACCAGCTTAGTCAGCCGCAGGACCTCTCGGCACAGATGGAAAGCGTTCCCAAAACGGGATTTTTTTCTTTCCTGGGTGAAACAAAATAGCCAGAATTTATGTAACAATGTCACAGAAGAAAGAAACAACTCCCAATTTGACGAGTCTGTACAACAACTGAGCAGCTGAGGCACTGTGGCCTCTCTTTCCACACTACGCAACAACCTTCAGGTAAACTCTGCTTTTGTGTGCTGCAGCACATGGACTGATACCTTAGTGGTGAGGGTCTTCACGGGCTTCAGGTTGAAGTTGTAATCCAAGTGAAGATAATTCAGGTTCTTTCTGTGGATCAGCAAGTTCAGCATGTTGTAGCCCTGGCGACACACCTGCAGGCCAACTTCCACCCAGTCCAGCTTGGTCGACTGGAAAAACTTGGTAGCCTTGAAAGAGCGGAACAGGTACCTGGAAAGAGCAGAGACCACAATCAGCTGAATCCCCCACACAGATCAGCAGTTCCCCACTGAACAGATCCCACTCACCTCTTCTTCTGGGCCTTGGGAGGTCTGTGTTTGAGTGCATTTAGGACATAGTACTTCAGGAGCTTCTGGTAGGAGACTCTCACCTTGACTGGCTGCCCTGCCGGGCAGTGCTCGCGGTACCTATGGATAAATCACACTTCAGTGCTTCAAGTAACTCACATTCCTTAGAGGAAAGTCTCCAGAAAGTCTCCTAACATCTCTAGAAGCCAGTCACCATGATGGCTTTATTTCATTTTCCTTATAACAAGGTAATAATGTCATGATCACTATATCAGCCCTTCCTTTCCCCCAGGGCTGAACTCACCAGTTCTTGACCAGTGGGATGTCAAGAGCTCTCCGGGTCCTGCCAGACCTCAGGTTGAAGGGTCGTGGGGCCCACAGCAAGGCAATGCCATTGGCTGTGTTATCAGTGTAGAGGGGGGTATCCTTCAGGAAAGGTTCCACAAACTCTGGCAACTCAAATTCTTCATCGTCATCAGGCAGTGGTTCCTGGCTCTGAAATACAGAAGGACCACACAAGGTGTTTCCTGATCCCTTCAGCTCAGTTTTGTGAGTTAAGCAACGAAAAAAATCATCTCTTTGCTCTCCTGGAAGCAGTGTGGCTGTACTGAGCATGAGAGAAGTAAAAAGCACTCAGTGAGGCAAACTGTGGCTACTAAAGCCTGAGTTAGGAGTTACAGAGGGAACTTCAGGGAGTTACCAGCTCCATGAATACACCAAGGGCAACCAGAAAGAGAAATAATCAGTCAGAAGACTCTAGCACTGTTAATCAGACATTGGACTTCATCCTACAGAAACCAAAGGAGACAACTTTATGCAACTCCAGTAGAAAAAGACCAAAATGACAACGGTGGGGTTTTTCGTCAAAGGGCTTGTACCTTCTCCTGAAATGTCTATGTCTGCGTGCTGCTATCAAAAGCAAGGTACTAAAGCCCCCTACTTCCACACACAGGGTTTATCACAGTAAACACAGTGACTCACCTTGACAGAATGTCTGTGTGAAATGGGGTTGATGAGAGGGTCGAAGTAAAAAGCTGGGAGATCAGGATCTTCTGTTTTAATGAAAACAACATTTGGAGTATGGTACCTACAATAAAAAATTTGCATTAGAGCCTCTGACAGCCTTTCCCTCCTCCCCTGGCTCTGGAGGCTGCTGCACTTACCAGGTGAGGTGGACATGGTGTGGCAGGTTGTTGTACAGGTACGGGAAAGCAATTTTGTACTCTGTCCTGATGGGCTGCCTGATGATGATTTTGTTGATGTCATTAAATTCATTCCAGTCTTCATCCCTCAAATGAGACAAGAAATTGTTACACAGGAATCCAGGGTGAGAGAGACGAACATTTGTGACTGAAAACATGCTACCAGCCCTTTCCTAGATCACCACTTATCTCTCTCCTAAACACTTACTGAAGGTTGATGTCTCTGACAAGGGGCTCAAACTTGGGACCTCCAGGAATGGCCATGTTCAGTGCCTTGGAGGTGAAGAACGCCTTGAGGTCGAACAGGTAGAAGTAGTTATCATCCACCAGGTCAGTGAGCAGCTGGTTGGCCAGGCGGTACAGGGTGGACATCATGGGGAGGGTGAACTGCCAGCGCTGGTATGTGGAGCCATTGACATACCTGGCAAGGACAAAGACACTCCAGACACAGCCACAGCACAAGCAAAGGACCAGAAATAACCAAGTGCCTTCTGCCACCTGTCATTCATCAAGGAATGGTAACACATGGGCACCTCTAGGCTGAAAGAAAGGCTGCAGCAATCTTAAACACCACTCTGGATTCCTCCTGCCCAGAAAATGCTGGCTGCTCCAGTTCCTCTCCTCCTTTGTGTCCAAACTGACACAGAACATTCGTGCACCTTTAGCAAGTATCAGTTTCAAACTCCAGCTAGACAATCTAGGTTGTCAGGTTTACAGCATGGTCAGAAACATCAGTTTTAACTTATTCTCCTTACTAAAGGGTGAATCATAGAACCCCAGAATGGTTTGGGTTGGAAAGAACCTTAAAGTTCATCTTGTTCCAACCCTTCCACTGGAGTGGATTGCTCAGAGCCCCATCCAACCTGGCCCTGAACACCTCCAGGGATGGGGTGGCCACAGCTCCTCTGAGCAATCCACAGGCAAAGATGCAGCTCTACAACACTCAGGTTCTCCTTCCCACCCTTGAGGGAAGGTTTTTCTCTCCCCACCAACATCACACAAAGGTTACACACTGCTCTGTAATCCACACGTGGTTTGTCTTCTCCCCCTTTCCCAGTGAATTGTGCTACCACAGCCACCTACTTCCTGTTGTCCTTCAGAGGCTGGTGGTCATAGAACCAGTCCAGCACAGGGGCATCCTCCTCTGGATCCAGCTCCAGCTGAATGGCTTCCAGGGGCTCCACATCCAGGATGTTATCAGCATAATCCAGAGGGGGTTCTTCATCATCAAACGGGGGGAACCTCATCCTCTTGAAGTGACGCCTGTCCCTCTTCTCCCGCCTCATCATAATCCACATGGACCTGCAGGGGAGTGTTAAACACGGATTTTATGGAGGATGCACGAGGGTTTGTCCCACCTGGATGAAGCAGGAGGCAGCACTCACCCCCACTGGGCAATGTAGACAGGCTCGATGACCCAGGGGATCTCGTTGACAAAGGAGATGGCACCAGTGATGTGGTACAGGACGGGAACGTCTCGGATCTGCTCCCAGGGCATGGGCATGTTCTCCAGGAGCTTCAGCACGGCGTGAGGCATGTACTTCAGAGCACTGCAACCACAAATCAAGGGAAACCACGTCGGAATGGATCTCAACAACAGCCATCCACCTGCCACAAGCCCAGCGACCTCCCAGTTTTCCCTCCTGGGAGCTGCTCACCCGACCTGTTCAAAAGGCAAATCAGTCAACTTCCCACTCTACCTCCATACTACCAAAAGGTTTTCTACTGATTTAGCCTTTCATCAATGTTACAAACATAAACTGGACTTTTAAGTGAGTTTCTGGAGGTTTTATGGGTAATGGTAAGTTAGTGCAGCAGACCATGATGTGCATCAGACAGGTCTCTGCACCTGAACAGCAAAGAAGCACTCAGGATGCTTTTCAATATCACAAAAAACATATGCTGGCTATTTCCTCTTTTCTCCGACTTCTTCTAGGCAAACACGTTACGCAGGGTAACGTTTTTTTCTCATAAATTCAAAGCAGCGACTCATTTTGCTGATCCCCCTCTGCACTGACACCTCGGGGCATCCTCCCCGGGCTACAATGGACACGGAGAGCCCTTTGGAGAAGAGTCTCTCCATTGATTATCAGCAGAGGGGGATCCCCTGAGCTCCGCCTCCGTCACACACCGGGGGTCCCTTACCCCAGGTAGACGCGCTTGTCGTGCCGGAACTTCCTATTGGTCATGTCGCCGTGGTCGCGGATGATTTTCCGGACATGCTCGGGGGGCATGTCCTCCTTCTGCGCGTCCACGAACCCGAATTTCCTCTTCTCCGCATAGCGCTTGGCCTGCAGCTGCTGCCATTTACGGGCTGCGGGGACACAGAGGGGGCGGGTCAGGCCTTGTCCTCCTCCACGGAGGATCTGGGGTGTCCGCGGCCGTACTCACCTTTCTCCTGCAGCTTCTCCTCGGACATGTAGTCGGGCAGCGGCGCCAGCGGGTTGGGCACCGGGGCGCACCCGCCGCGGTACGGGAACACGGCGGCCATGGCGACGCACCTGGGGAGTGGGTGGAGAGGGGGTCAGGGCGAAGTACGGGACCACGACGAGGCCGCCGCCGGTCGCTCCCCCGTCTCTCCCCCCCGCCCCGGGCCCACCCTGGGCCC
>VZRF01011029.1:408286-431223 GCA_013396875.1 Vireo altiloquus
GCGTCCCAGACACATCCCGCTGATGTCCCTTGTGGAGCAGCCTAAAGACATCCCCTCGGTGGGGCTGAGCGCGTCTCGGGCAGGCGGGGGAATGCTGCACCCCAGTGATGCCTCCCTCCCCTAGCACTGCCCCCATGGCTACGCTGTTTCCCCTAATCCCCCTGCAAATAGCCACCCACCTCGTTGCCTCCTTCCTGCCTCTCTCCAGGAGCACAGGTTCTCCCCCAGGCTTCAGTGCTTGCCCGGCATCTGTGAAAACGCTAGGTCCGGCTCGCTGTAGGTGGGTTCAATATGTTGCCAAGGCTGCTCAGCAGCCGGGCAGTCACTTGTCTTAGGGTTTTTCCACGGTAGGGGCTCCCATGAGGAGAGAGGTTTGTTCTGGAGGGATATTGGCTCGTGGGATGGGGGTGAAAGGAGAGGGTGAGTGGGTGGCAGACTGGGGTGTTGCTCTCCAGCAATTAATTCCCTGTTAGAGATGCTCCTTCCATCCTGTGATCCCCTGTATGGTGGGAATAGAAGGGTGAGTCCTGCCCAAAACCTTTCAAGCCAAGGCTGTGATGCTTTTCATCGGGGTGGACAAGCACAGGGCATCCCTACATCTGACCTCAGTGACCTGCAAAGCTGCTGCTTATCCCACCTTAGCCCTGTGGGAAAACCACGGCGGATTAAGAGGCGCCCAAAACAGGCTCCCCTGGCCCCCGACCCCACGTGCCCAGGGTACAGGACATCCACGTGACAGCAGGAACGTGGGAACACAATCCGGGCCTTGAGAAGAAACATCTCTGCTGTGGGCAGAGGCTGGAGAGCAGAGGCAGCGTTTTTAGCAGATGCAGAGGTTGTGCTGAGGGCAGGGATCAGCGGAGCAGCTCCTGGAAAACTGGGAATACGTGGGTCAAGCCAAAGAGAAAGCCCTGGGTGAGGTGACAGCTCTGCTCCAGCTGGGAGCTGTGAGGGGCACGCAGGCACCTCAACACTGCCGGACATGACAAAGCTAAACCTTCGTGTTCCCAGCACCTGGAAGCTTCCCTGCTCTCCACAAATAGAAATGTAAGCGGCTTTGGCCACGCATTGTCTCCAGCCTTCCACTGCCCACAGATCACTCGTCTTTCCCTGCCCAGCAGGAATGCGTCTCCCTCCTCAAAACATGTGCCACCCTCTCCAAGCAGTGCCTTGTTCCAGCCTGCCCCCAAGCTCTTCAAGCCAAATGGGAGATTTTTGTGTTAAAGCTTATTTGCCACACAAAGGAAACATGACTGATCCAGTGGATTTGTCCAGACTGGTACATGTAACTCCAAGTGGGATGATCTTGTTATGTACACAGGGCTGGGCTGCTGGGGAACAACCTAGAGTGTTGGGGGAAAGGAAACATGCAGTAAGATACGTTTAAAAACCTTCATCTTCCTCCACAGAAAGGAGAGGGGTGGGGAAAAAAAAAATCCCAAACAAAACAACAAGAGAGTTAGAGTGTGCCAGTGCACTGTGTATTTTCACTCCATGGCAGGGAGACACAGGGTAAGGACTGTGCTAAGCAGTGACACCCCCAGAGCGGGCTGGGTTGCTGAGTCCTTTTGTCCCCTCTCAGTCCCTTCCCCTCAAGCCATTTCATTTGCAGCCATTTATTAAAAGCTCGTATTAGTAAGAGCCTTTGCTGCTGGGTGAGAGCGTTATGCTGGGCTCTGCAGCACAACCAACAGATGCCTGAATCCTAAAAGGTGCCTCAAAACCCCACATCCGTGGGAAGTGACCATCACACAGCATCCTCCCACCAGCCATTCGCACCCTCCCACGCTCATTTGTGGGCATATAAATTATCTGGGGACAAAACAACATGAAGAAAAGCTCCAGTTGTCAGGAGAGGTTGGGGCTGCCCCTGACCCCACAGTGGGCAGCAGCCGCCCAGCCAGGTCTCAGCCTGTGACAGTCTCCTCAGAGAGGGCTCATCAGCGCAGAGTTTGGGTTTTACTGACCATTGCCTTGGAGCCTGTCTTGCCCAGCGTTGTTCCTACGGGAGATGCTGTGGAGGATGCAGCGTCCTGTGGCTGATGGGACGCCAGGGGCTGCAGCACCAAAGGGGTTGGAAACACCCCTGTGGTGTCAGGATGTCTGGAAGAGCAGTGGGGAAACAGTGCTGCTCTGTCCCCTTCTCATCTCAGCGGTGCCTCAGGGAGCTGTGAGAGATGTTGAGGCTTCTCTGAGAAGCTCCCAATTGTCTGACCACATCATCCAAAGGTGTTTGGGGAGCAGAGCCACAGTGCCTGGTCCATGAGCGCCTCCTTTGCTGCACGGGGCCCGGGATCTTGAACCACAAGAAAAGCCTGGATGCTCTGTTAGTGCAGACCCTCCCTGCAAGGTACTGAAACAGCCACGTTCACCCTCCACTTGCTTCATGGGCTTGGAATTGCTCCCTCTTGCTGAGGAGGGGGCTATTCCTCCTTCTCCCGCTGCACATCCCGGCTGGATTTGAAGAAGTCACTCCGCAGCAGGCGGTAGAAGAGGATGATGTTCATGGGCGTCATGATTGCCATGCCCACCGTGCCCACGGCGTAGGTGGCCGGGGGCACGTTCTGGCGATTGAGGAAGAGCCAGCGCGTCATCCAGGCCAGCGTGGCGATGCGGAACACCACGTAGGTGCCCAGGTTGACGACGCTGTTGAGGCGGTAGCAGGTGGTGTGCACCAGGTTGGCCATGAGCAGGATCTGCCGCAGGTGGAGGAAGATGGAGTTGATCTCCACCAGCAAAGCCACGAGGGCAAAGCCGACGTACTGGTGGAGCAGCACGGCAATACCAAAGCAGACAATCACCTGAAAAGGAGGGAGAAGAGGGGCTGAGCCTAGGGGCCTGGTTGCTCTCAGCTGCTGTGAGCTGGAACTCTCCACTCTTGGGCACGGCTTGGAGCAGAGGTGGAAAGGACCATCAGCAGTGCTGAACCACTGGTCATCTCTGCAGCATTACGGCCTCTGGCACCTCCTCACCATTGCATGAAACCTGAGTGGGTTTCTTTGTTCCAGTGGGAAGAGAAGGAAACAACTCTCCAAGGCCCAGGCTGGCTGAGGAGACAAAGCAGCCTGACCTAACCCTGCTGTTGTGGCCTGGGGAATGCAGCCCATTGTGGCCCAGCAGGTTTTTCCACACACAGTGAATGGACAGGAAGGGAGACTGTAGCCCAGCGTTACGGCTGCTGCTGGCTCAGGGGTTCTCCCCAGAACAGTCACCCTGCAGGGATTAGGTGGCTTTGGTGTATCAGAGAGCCCCGTGGGATGCCCCCAGTGTGGCCTGAAGCACCCTGGGGCTGTTGGGGACAGAATTCCTGCCCCACACCCTCCCTGCCAGGCAGAGGGACAGGCTCTGCCTGCCCACGCTTCAGCACACTCAGTCCTTTCTTTGGTTTATGCCATTAATGCTGTTCTCTGTATGGGCTCTGTAATGAGATTATCTGCTCCCTGCTCGTTAAGTCACTGTCTTGGCTTGAATTATCTCTATTGTGGAGATGAACTTTTGGCTCACCAGCAGCAGCCAGCAGAGCCCCAGGGCTCGGTGAGAGAGCAGGTCTGACCACTGCCTCCCCCATCTCATCCCAGGTGAATGCCAGCACTGTCCCTGTGCCCCTCCCCAGGCCCTGCACCCTCCTGAACCTTGCTTGAACCCCGCAGCATCTCTCCTGCTCAGCTCCAGGCTGTGCCACCCCCCTCGCCCTGCAGCGCCCACAGTCTCAGCGTCACAGAATTGTCTTGGTTGGGTAGAACACTCTGGCACCTGGACATCGGAGGTGATCAGAGAGAAACCTACAGTGGGCACAGCAAGGGAGGCAGGAGGCACTGGAGTGGGCGTCCTGCACCACAGCTGCTCCAGCCACAGCAGCCCCAGATGAGAGGAAAGCACCCCAGGGAGAGGGAGGTGGGTGGAAGGGGTGTGCAGCCCTTCCTGGCAGGTGCTCAAGAGGGCAAGAGCCACAGGAGGTGAGCTGCTCACCTGTGCCAGCGGGGACACCTGGGTCACTGCTGTCAGTGACACTGTTACGGATCAGCCCAGCCCTCTGCTCCTGTACTCTTATGTACACGTTTTTACTCCTACCCTGTTTTTGGGTGCCTTTCTGCAAACCCTCAAAGAGTACAGAGTCCTGCGGAACCAAAAGGAGCTTCCAGCCCTGCTGTCCGGGCTCCTCTCCCCGGGAAATAAAATCAGAGATATTTTGTGGCAGGCAGCAAACACCCACACTAACAACAGCAGGGGCCCCTCTTGTGTCCCCTGTCCCCAGCCTCCATGGTGGTACCTGTGCTGGTGCACTCACCACAGAGTGATGAAAGAGCAGCTCCCAGGACTGATGAAGCTTCTGATTGCACAACATGTCCACAAAGTCTTCAAGGAAATAGCCTGGGATCGGGGAGTCCATGAACAAAAAGGGGGTCAGGAAGGACTGTGCCAGTGAATCTCCCCCCTGCCCCAGTGGGCTCTGCACCAGACTGGGCTGGGCAGCTCCCCCAGGGAAGTGATGGTCACCTCTGTGTGGGTGGGGAGTCACACACACAGAGCAGGATCACACACAGCAAAAGAAGGAAATTGGTGTGGTGTGGGTCCCTCTCGCAATCGCTCTGTACGACACGCTCCAAGGAAGAGGCACCAACTAACTCCACCAACCCCATGTGGGCACTTTTGGGACGCCTCAAGGCCTGGCTCCCTCCGAGGATGGTGGAGGGCAGGCCGGTGCCCAGTACCTCCTGGCTGTGGATGCCGTGGGACAGAAAGGAGCCACTGTCCTTTGCCAAGAATAGGGCGATTGTTTGAGGTGCCTGAGACATCGCGACATGGCTCTAGGGGCTGGTATCAGGCACCGAGGAGCACGTGAAGACCCCCCTGAGGACAGAACGGGGTACAGCCCACTCGCCACACCTCACCTACAGACACGGCGACCAGGCTGTGCGCCCCGGGCGGGTGTGTGCCCACCAAGTCCTTGGACAGCTCGGGGTGGAGGTAGAATCTGCGGAGAGAGAGGTTGTGAGTGTCGGGCAGTGTCTCTGCTTTCCCATTTCCCTCCCACTGTCCTCAGTACCCACCTGGTGCTGCCGACCCTCTCCGGAGACCTCCTGTCGCCCTGCTCCACCCACAGCCGCCCCTCTCCTCGTGTTTTCCCTGGAGTATCCCTATGCCCTGGTGCCTCCCTGTCTCTCGGACCTTCCTCCATCTCCCAGTAACCCCCAGGCTGCAAGTCCCCAGACTCCCCAAGGTCCCCAACACCCCCATTTCCTTCAGTGCGCCCTTGACCGCAGGTTCCCGTCGGGATCCCTGGACGCCCCCATTCCCTCCCAGAGTCCCGGTCCCCCCCGGCAGCCCGGTGTCCCTCCGGGGCTCCGCGGTGCCGCTCACCCGGCCAGCGCCCCGCCGCCGCTGAGCACGCTGTGCGCCAGCGATGTCCAGATGTTGCGCCACTTCCAGCGGTTGCGCCGGGCCGAGGGCGGCGGCGGCACGAGCCGCTCCAGCCCCCGGTTCAGCAGGCGGAAAGCGGCGAAGGAACCGGCCACCACCAGCAGCCCCGGGCTGAAAGCCATGGGCATCCACCGGCCCGCTGCCTCCCCCGGGCTCCCATGGGACCGGCCTCGCTACCCGACGGGGTCCGCCTCGCCCAGCCCCGGAGCCCGCCCTGGGCACCGGCACCGCCCCGGGCACCGGCACCGCCCCACCGGCACCGCCCTGCCCCGGCCGCGATGCGCATCGCCCGGGCGGGGGCACAGCGAGCATCACCCCCGAGGGGAAGGGCTGAGGACCGCCCTGCCGCTGGCGCTGGCAGTTCCCGCATCCCCCCGCGCAGGGATGCGGACACGCAGCAGCAGCGCTTTCCCCGTCGGGGCATGGGACAAGGAGAGCGGGAGGACGGGAATTGAGCCCCCGAGGATGTATCCGCCTTCCCCGGCATCGCACGGCTGAAGCGGCGCCAGCCCGGAGCTGGCTGAGAGCGTGGCACGGAGCGGGGAATGCGTGTCCCGTCGCTGTAAGGGAGCTGGGGGCACTTCCCTCGTTTCCCGGAGGTTCCTCCTCCACCACGAGGTGCTGCGGTCGGTGCTCCTTCACCCCAAATCATCCCCGGCCGGTGATGCCCGTCACCGTCATTGTTTCCTTGGGCTGGAGCTCTCTAAGCCGCCTCTCAGCCTGGGTCAGGACCCCCCAAGACGACATCACCAGGGTTGATCGCATATCAAGCGCGGAAAAATATGTGATTGCCTTGCCTAAAAATGCCCTGTCCACAACACTGTTATCCCCCATCCCCCTGTCCCATGTCTGGTCCCCAGAGGAGCTCCCTGACGTCTGGGATACCCCAGCTCCGCTGTCTGGAGGTTGTGGAAATTCACGATCCCGTAGCCACAATTTTAGTCCTACCCTACAACTATGCTGCTTTTCCAGCTTCCCGTAATTTGATCGCTCCCTTGTTGCTTTTTGATGTCTCCAGCAGAAGCTGCTGCACAGCCCTCGCTTCCCCCTCTGCCGCCGGGATGAGTCACCGTGTACACACCGATTAATGTCAAACTCTACCTCTCCTTTGAGGTATTAATTTTGGATGAAATCTTCTACTTCCTCTTCGCTGAAACAGAAGTGTGTGGAGCCTGAGCTCTCAGTTGCTGTCCTGGCTTGGGGTGATGGACACAAAAACATCAAACACACACGGATGGAAGGGACGCTGAGTGATTAAATCAAGTCGGGAGACGGGCGAGGTTCTTTTCCAACCTAAACGATTCTATGTTTCTGTGATAGTCCCAACTGGTAGAAAAGCATCTGTTCATGCTGCACAAATTTGCTTAAAAGCCAGGCAAGACAATGCACTTTCATAACAGTTACGTGGCAGGGAGACACTGCCTGAAGTAATAGGCAGCCCTGAGTGCTCAGGGGATTTAAAATAATCTCGTGTATTAGGACTCGAAGGATCACACAGGCTAATCTGTTACTGAGAAGACCAAATGCAAAGACATTTTTGTTCAGCATAAGATGTGCTGAGGAAAGAGAGATGTGCCTTGGAGACGTGCTGGGCTGCTCAGGGCACTGAGGAGAAAAATCATTTAACAATTAATTGAGTATAAAATTGCACAGAGCCGGTTTCCCAATGAGAAGTCATCTGCGGAGTTTTAGCCTCAAAAAACCTTGACTGCCCCTTTCCCCTGTGACAGCTCTGCCCTTCACCCTGCAGGGAAAATCCCAGATCATGGAATGCCTGCAAATTCAGCCTCGTTTCCCCAGACGCTCCTCCATTTGTGGTGTGTTTATCCTGAAGATGAACATTCACCCAGGCTCGAGGACAGGAATAGTTAAAATATTTCCAGAGACTGGAGAGCTTTTACCTACCACTACTGCAAGGGAGGAATTTAAGCCGTGATTAATTGAGCCTCTGGTTCAAGGACTTTGGTCTCATTGCTAGAACACTACCAGCAGTTACACATAAACTACTTTTTGGTTCATTTTATCCCAGATTTTACTTAATTTTACCAGGACTTCCCATTGAGCCGTAGTTTCTTACAACCCCTATTCCAGCCTTTTCTCCTTGTCTTCCTTCCTCTGCAGCAATGACATTAACCGGGGGCGGTTTTGGAACTGGAGACTTCCAAGCCCGGTTACAAACAAGTCCCTTGACACCAGAACAGGCCAAATATTCAACCACACGCCACGGGCTCGGTGGCCAGGCTTGTCCCAAAAGAACCCGAACGGAAGAGCAGGGATGCGAGCTCCCGGGCGCAGCTGCCACAAGAGGTCCCTGCACGCCCGCTGGAGAACCGGGAGCCCGATCCGATGGGATTCCTCATTCCCACCTTATTTGGAGATACTGCCTTTTTCACCCAAATTTCCAGAAGTTTTTCGGCTGTCCCCAAACGACCTCGTTTTCTGCGGGGAGGCAGCTCAGCCTGGTGCCGAGTGGCTGCCGGTGCCTGCTCCCAACAAGGCAGGGGACTCCTTGCAGATACCAGCAAGGACGTGCCCGGGTCCATCCCATAATACCACGGGCACCACAGTGGGGGCTTTCCAGCAGCACTCGGGCTGAAAATCGAGGGTACAGAATTTTATTAAATAGCTGGACAATCGTTTTTGTCTCCCTTTCCCAGGCTGGAGTTTCTCTGCAGCACATCCGAGAGATAGAACCCATTTTCCACAATAAAAACCGGGCAGTTTAGTGATAATCCACCGTAGGAATTCTGCCAGCTGAACTGTCGCCCCCAGATGCTCCCCGACTACTCCTGGACGGGGAGTTGCGTGTGCTTTTGCAGTTCCACCATCCCTTGCTTAAGAAGGAACCCACTCTGCTCCCAAATGCCACAGAGAACTCACCGGAGCCAACAGATGTGGGAGCCAGGCACAAGTTATGCTCCCATTTTTGGAAAGCCTCCCTCTCTTAATCTGCTTCTCTGCATCCAGGGGGTCATAAAACCCATCTGCTCACCTAATGCCAGAGCTGGCTCACACCTGAAGTAATCTGAGGAGTCCAAGAGCTCAAAACAAATCAAGCAGCTTGGCTTCTAAACTTTAATTAGCTGTTGTCTCCATCCCCCTCTAAACTGTGTCACCACCCTGTCTGCTTAGGCCATAAGAAGTCAGATGATGCAGGAATGCTTTATATATCCACATCTCCATTCAGGAAGTCTGGAACTACACGCTTATGAAAGGATCTACTGTGCAAAATGCAGGTTCTGCATGGTAAAGCATGCCCAGGCATTGCAGAGGCAGCTGTGGAGAGAGCTGAAATCAATTCGAACTTCAGCATCCACCCCTTCCAGCCAGGATCACCTTCCTGGTGTGAAAGCTGGATATTCTCCAGGTAGAACTTGCCATGGACATGGAAGAAAGGGATTTCAGCCTCCATGAGTGTGATGAGCAACTCCAGGATTTAATGTAAGAAATGCCAAATTACCACTGACCTCAGCACTTGAACTCATCTGGCAGAGGAAATCATCTGCACTTGCACCACAGCCTGACCATTCACCCTGCCCAGGTCTGCAAGCTCCCACTCCAGAAGAAAGGTTTTCCTTCCACCTCCCGGTGTTTTGACCAGGTGTTCTGTTGCCCAGGCTGCTCATCCTTCCTGAGATCATTCCTGGAATATAATGTCTCCTGGGAGCTTTACAGAACCAGGATATTCTGGTGCCAGATACCAGTTGCAGACTGGGCACAGCAGCTGCCTTCTGCAGCCTGGCATGTGGGAATGTTCCCAAATCACCCAGGCAGAGTCTGCTTTGCCCACATGATAAATGACCTCGGAGCAGGTTGATCTGGATGCTCTTCTTTTGGCCTTCTTCCTTTTTCCCAGGACTGGAAGGATGTTTTTCTTTTCCTCAGGACTTGGCGCAAGGGACTTGTTGGAGAAACCTGTGTTGACAGCAATGTCCCTGAGGATGCTGCAAGCTCAGCTGCTCCTCAAGGGCTTGGGCTGGACCAGCTGTCATGAACCAGTGGCATGAAGGATGTGCTCTCTCCTCACTTCAGCTGCACAGGTATGCCATGGGATGAGCAAAATTCCCTTGAGAACACACGGACTGGCAAATCCCCTTCAAGCACAGCAGCATGGGCAGCTCCTTATAGTTCTCTGCTTCCAGCAGCTGCCATGCCCCAAATGTTTCCACTTTCTGAACTGTTTAGTGAGTTAGTCTACTGTTATTAGGGAGGTTTCAGGTTCCTTCTTTCCTTTTCCAATGTTCACTGTGGGGAAGTGATGCCGGGTGTCTGCCAGGCCTGTATCCCACCTCTCACCATCACCAGACATGAATGCTTAGGAAGAAAATGTGAAACACCACATGTAATTATTCTTACCCTGTAAGCAAATTCATCCCACTAAACATTTCCTTTTCCTTGTTTTCTTCCCTTGTGGGATAAACATTTCTTTTCCTGTTTAATTCACCTATCTCAAGCTTAAGTAATTTTTTATGAATATGCATGTGCTTTATTATTACCTCACAATGCATTTATGACTACATGGGGTTTTTTTTGCATTTCAGACAGGTTAAGAATGAGTCCTCCAAGGTGGAAGTACATCCCAGCCCCTACACCCAGTTGAGCATCACATCCTCTGAGCCCACTCAATTCTTCCTATTTTACAAATACAAGCACAGGAGCTTCCCTGCTGCATCTCCTGCTGCTGCTGGCTCCGCAGCTTGGAGCAGGTTAGGTTCCCTCCTGAATTCTCTCGTTATTAATATCACAACCAAGCTGTTCTGAGAGCAGTGCCCCATTAATCACTTCAGCTCTGCTGCAGGTTTCACCTCGCTTCCTCTTCCTGCCACTGAGCAGTTTTCCTATGATTTGACTCCATGGGTGCTGCTTGTTAAAATTGGTGGGTCTGGTAGGGCAGGGAAGGGCCCTGAGCTGGGTGAGCTGGGGAAAAAGGTGGGAAAAAGATGCATCCACACAGCCATGGCATGGAAAAATGTGGTATACCAGCTGATGGTGGTGGGAGCTTGAAGGGAGGAAAGTTACACCCCTTAAATCCTTGCCTGTAAAGCTGGGTTTTTTGGAGGGCCAGCAACACCAGGGAGACAGAGCAGAAGTGAAGGTATCTCATAAAATCCAAGGTCAGCTCAGCAGCTCATGTGAGTCAGCACCAACGTGGGTGGCAGATCTGCTCAGAGATATCAGATGCCGCCCTGGTCTCTGTTTGTGGTTGAGGGTACCACTTCCTTTTCCTCTCTCTCTTCCTATGTCTAATCCTGACTCGTGCCACAAGCAAAGGTCTAAAACCCTCTGAGTAACCACCTCTGGTTTACTTAAAATGGGCCAAAATATGTTTACAGAGCATCTTCCTGACAGCCTGCCTCCAATCCCATCCCAGTCCCTTGAGGGCACATTGTGTGTTCCTGACGCACAGTAACATCCCTGCAGCCCACCCAAATGACATCCTGATTCCCCCTGACATCCAAAGCCCTTTTCCACTTCCTAGCCTTTGTCTATCACCTTCTCTACATCCTTTCTATCATCTTTGCCTCTGCCAGGCGTTTTGTTTTGCCCTTTCCTTTGCACTTTACAAAAGCCTTTCCTGGGCGCTCAGCCGCATCCGGCAGCATCCATCCGCATCCAGCAGCCAAATCTGCTGCTCAGCCCTGTGGCGCAAATGTCCCAGCACAGGATCGAGCTCCACCTGCCTCATCCCAAAGCTGCACTGCTCTGTACCTGCCCCTTTGCCTGTTCACTGCAGATTTCCATCCACGAGCAAACATTTTCCAGCGATTTCTGCTGAGTCAGAGAACGCTCCGCGAGGGCTGCTGCTCCTCCACGTGGGAACGTGCTTCTGGGGAATAATTACAGAGAGTTTAAATACGGACGTTTGGCAGCCAAATTGCTTCACATTCAGGCTCCTGGCCAGGAGGGCAGAGCCCAGAAGCTACTCGTTGGTGCTGTGAGAAAATCCCTCGTTCCTTGTGCCCATCGTGGGTGTGCAGGGCCCGTGGGCTGGGATTATCAGAAGGCAGTGGTGTCCCAGTATCCTGCTCTGAAGGAAGGGGTGCTCATGGCTTGGAGGGTCCCATGAATTGAACTGCTTCCCAAATAATCCTGCCTGCACTTATCCAGCATCCTGCACATGCTGCCTTCTCCGGGTCATACCCACTAAAGGATTTTTATCCCCCCTGCTGCTGGATGTGCCGCTGGCAGGGAGCTGATCCCTGCGGATCTCCTGTTCTGCAAGGGAGATGATGGAAGCACGCTGTTAGTAACTTTTTCCCCCCTTAATTTTTGAGGCATATTTCAAGTTGTGAAACATATTGACTGTGAAATAGAGATAAGAACAAGAGGAGACACAGTGTAGGTGTTACTCCCAGTTTTTTGCAACTCCCACTTTGTTGTAAAAATAGCACAGCAAGCAGCACCCTGCTCCGTGCCATCCTTCATGGGCCAAGGGAGGATGGGATCGTGTGCCTGGACATTGGTGACTGAACCAGGAGCAGAGTTGGGATGTAAGGCACGTGCGGAGCTGCTGAAAACTTCATGTTCCTTAAAATTGACAGAGAAAAATCCTACTAAAAGATCAAATTAAAGAATTTTAAACGTTGTTGAAATGTATAAAAAGTAGCAATATCATTCCAAAGTACTGCAAAAATTCATTGTGTTGAGAGATAGTGCTTTCCATCAGGAAAAGGGACAGTGGAAAGGGACCATGGGGTATCACCACATCCCCTCGAATTTCTGGTCACACTGCCCGTGACGCACCCCATCCTTACACCACACCTGTGCCATAATTCCTACGTGCCCTCAATCCTTTTGCAACTCTAAACCCCAGCAAAATACCCTTAATTAGGCCCAGGCCAGTTGCAGAAATCAGATAAAACTCTCTGGCAGGCAGCTGCTTCCAGGAGCTGCATCTCCTGATGGATGGGGACGTTGTGCAACTCGGGGAGAGAGCATCGCCAGCCGTGGGCTGGCAGCAGGCAGAGCACCTGTGGTGAGACAACAGGGTGTCACCTCACAGGAGAAAGTCTCAGACAGAAGCAGTGGTGGCTCTCTGACCTGGGGGACAGGTACCTGAACCCCCCTGGCAGGACCAGGTGAGTACCCACTGATGCTTCTCCTAAAGAACCTGGGACTGGGGCAGAGGTGCAGTGGGGATTTGCCGGAGGAAATCACCGATGGGGCTGAGACCTGCCTTGAGTGACCTTCCTCTGCTCCATTTCTTGCTTTTTTCCCTCCAAGATGGAGAAGGAGATTCCTAATCTCTTCTCCATCCTCTCAATGACTGCTAAGGCAGGGAAACCACTATGGACCAAAGGCTTTGACTGTTTTCTAGCCCAGGAGGCATTTTGGGCAGGGATTAGTGCTTTCATGGCAATCACCGTGAATAACGTATTTCACAAATGTTGGAGAGGTTTTGGAGAGGCTGAAGCATCTCTTTAGACCCAATTTGAAGGAGACATGGAATACGGCAGCAGCACCTCCCCATAAATAATTGTATTTGTTTACAAGTGCCATTAATCACATCTGCTCTGCCGTTGAGTTTAATGGGACACGGGGCTGAAAACAAGGTTAATTCAGAGGAGATAAGGGCAAGGAAATGGATGTTGGGTTTGGACACAAAATTCAAAAAGGGGTGTTTTCCACCAGCTGAAGGTCATTTTGCTGCTTCATCAGAAATTTGGGACCCCTTGAGTGCCAGGCGTTGGCCTGCTCGCAGCAGCCACCGGCATGGACTGCGATGACACCATCACCGCCGAGGTCTGCAGGGAGGACGATGTTGGGGATGGACAGTGAGTACCTGAGGGTGGTGCTGGGGATTCAGGTGGTTCTGTGCCCACCTCTGCACCTCTTCCCCAGGCTTCTGGAGGTGATGGTGGCTGGCTACCCAGTGCTACTTGTGAGGAACAGGAAGGAATTTCGTGCTCTGGGCAGCAAATGCCCCCACTACGGTGCCCCGCTGAGCAAAGGTAAGCCTGGCTTGGGGCAGGGGGAGAAAACCACACTGGGGAGGTTGGTTCTCACTGCCCAACTGGGGGGGTTCTCTTGCAGGGGTCTTGAGAGGGGAGAGGCTGCGCTGCCCCTGGCACGGGGCCTGCTTTAATATCAGGACGGGAGACATCGAGGAATACCCTACTCTGGACTGTATCTCCTGCTTTAAGGTGACGCCTTGTCCTCTCATCTGGGTGTCTCTGACATTCATTCCCTCTCACCAGCTCCATGTCCCTGACATCAGCTGAACTCCCCCTGCCCTGACCACAGCTCTGTCACACAGAGCTTCAACACAAGGGATGATCCTTGGGATGGTTTCTTGGGATAGCGTGACTCCCTGCTCTAAAGCTCTTCTTAATCAAAGGTGATGCCATAGATCCTAGTATCCCTCAGAGCCAGCACAAGTGCTTTTGGAAAGAAAAAGAGGATTTGCAGCTCTTCCTGAGTGCTCTTAGGATGAGGAGAAAAGCTCATGAGCTCCTCAGCACCATGTGACATCCAAGATCAGAGTCAGAGACAGATGGCACACTGGACCAGGATATCCCAGGAGAGCTCCTACCACAACCTCATGGATGCAGCACTTAAAAAACCTCTCCCTTCCCTCCTTCAGGTAACGGTGGAAGATGGAAAGGTGTTTATTACAGCAACAAAGAAGGTACTGCTCTTATCTGCTGTCACTGAGCACAGGCAGCACCTCGGGCTGCGTGACTTCCGCATTTTGCATTTTGTTGCAGGACCTTGAAAGCAGCATGAGGGTGAAGGACACGAGCAGGAGGTGCCTCCTCAACCAGAACACGATGCTGCTGCTGGGGGGAGGTCAGTGAAGGGATCTGCCTTGTCCGCATACGCTGGGAGCTGCCACTCTCATCTCCAGGGAGGACTGACCTGCTCCTCCTCCTCCCCCTCCACAGCGACGCCTCAGAGGGCTGAGATTAACATCTCTTGTAGGTGTGGCTGCTCTGGTGTGTGCAGAGACTCTTCGCCAGGAGGGATTCACTGGCAGGATCATCATGGCCACCAAGGAGAAACATGTTCCCTATGACAAGCCCAAATTGACTAAGGTTTGTGTGTGACAAAGGCACCACGTGTGACCTGGGTAACGCTCAGAGCGTTTGAGTGAGCAAAGCAGGAGTGCTGAGGCATCCTAAAGGAACGGGGGTGTTATTTCCAAGAAAACATCTTCTTCCTGCCAGAAAGTCTTTGATCAGAGTCAACATGAGCTGATGTTTTATATCTCCCTTTATTGAGTTCTTCCCACTAAAGTTTGATGGTTTTTCTGAGGTGGGGACAAGGTGATGGGGATGGGGCAGTGTGGGGAGCTGCGATTCACTGATGTAAAATTCACCTCTTTTGCAAACTGACTCCCCAGTGAACACTCCAGAACTGCTGCCTGTCAGAAGTGCTTCGTTTCATATTTTTGTTGTGTTTCCAGGAAATGAACTTGAAAGCTGAGGAGATCTACCTGAGGAAACCTGAATTCCTCCAGGCTCGGGGCATAGAGTTCTGGCCAGAGAAAGAGGTACCAGAGCAGCTGAGCTCAGTCCTCAATGGGTGATGCTGTTCCTGCCACGGGGAGGGTGTAACACTGACCTGTGCAGCCCATGGATGGACCTGTGGGAAGAGGGAGAAAGGACCCCAGCACCCCTCATCTCCCTGAGTGCCCAGTAACAGGGCACAGAGGCACAGGCAGGACAGAGGGTGGGTCAGAGGTACCTGCCTGCCCTGTGCCCCCTCTCTCCTGCAGGCAGTGTCGGTGGATTTCCAGAGGCAGAGGGTTCGCTTCATGGATGGGTCCTCTCAGAAGTACCACCAGCTGCTCATTGCAACAGGCAGCCAGTGAGTGCACAAAGTGTTTGCCACACACAGGATTTTAGGCAGGATGAGATGGGTCCTCCCCACTGGGATGGGGAGGTGGAGGTGGGAAATTAGATGAAAGGGCAGAGTGGAATGACGCAGCCGTGGGTTTGTGCTCCGTTCTCATTCCTTCTCTTTAATTCATATCATGAAATGCATCTGAATTCTCTCTCTTTCAGCTCTGGTTTCCTCAAAGTCCCAGGTGCAGACCTGCAGAATGTGTACACACTCCAAACCCCAGAAGACTCCAGCAAGGTCTTGGAGCTGGCAACTGGGAAGAACCTGGTGATTGTAGGAGCTTCATTCGTAGGTACCAGGCTGGAGTGGGTGTCAAATCATCAGTGAGAGCCCTCAAACCCCCTTCTGTTGCATGTGCACATTAACCAGAGGCCCTCAGGGGAGGGATGTTCCTTTTCTAGCCGGCTGGGATCCTCCCTGGAGCCCTGTAGCTGCTGGGGGTGTGTGTTACACAGCACACACTCATTCTTTCCTCTGATAGCCAGAAACTTTGAGAGCTATAAACAATTGCTGCACATGGACAGAGGGAAATGTGCCTTATGAAAAGGTCACTGTCCTCCAGAGGAGCTGGATTCCCCAGAAGCACTGGGAAAGCGAGGGGCTATTTTGTACATAACCAGGAGCTATTCTTTTCATTTCCTAATATCCAGGTCTGTGTGCACAAGAACAAAGCAAGGGGGGAGCTAAATACCTCAGCCCAGAAATGCACAGCAAAGCAGTTCAGCACTGGCAGCACATCAGATTTGTTCTCCTGGAAGGGGAGAAGGTTTCCAAGGGTGCAGGTTCATGCTTGCAGCAGGCTTACCTTGGGCATGCTTCTTCCTTGCAGGAATGGAGGTGGCTGCCTTCCTCTCAGACAAGGCTGGAACCATCTCAGTGGTGGAAAGAGAGGAATTCCCTTTCCAGCACGCCCTGGGTCCTCAGGTTGGAGGTGTCGCCATGAAGGTTAGGAAAACCCGGGGCTGATTTCTAGGATGGAGAACACACAGTATCCAAGCAGCCCGGGGATCCACATCAGCCCAGGGAACCTCGCCCCTGTGCTGAGTCATAACTCTGCATGCCCAGCCTCTGTCCTCACCCACAGCTCACCCACGAGCTCTGCACACACGGCTGGTCCCAATCTTCCCCCTCCCCCATACACATCACATTCTTCCCCAAACCCACCTCACACACAAGTCCTGACCAGGACTGCAGAGAAAAGCCAGGCTTCCAGGCTGCCTGCACCAGCCAGGGACACAAATGGAACCTCCCTGCAGCCTGGAGCAGCAGCAGAGCTGCCTGGCTGGGTTTTGGCTGGGTACAGCTGTTTTTATAGCCTGGAATTTCCTAATGAATACTCAAACCAGTCCTTTTCAGATGCTGAAAAATAAAGGGGTGAAGTTCCACATGAAAACAGAACTCTGTGAGCTGAAAGGAAAGGATGGAAAGGTCAGTCATGCCTTTGTGATTCCTGAACTGCTAATTTTAGGGGGAAAAAGCCCAAGCTGAGGGATAACCCAGTGCTTACATCAGGCTTTCCTCCACCGTGTCTAGACCCTCCCTTCCTTTTCACTGAGCTCTGGACTCAAAGGGCACCAGTAAGTGCTCCTATCTCAGGGACAACAGCGGGATTTTCTTTTATATCCCCAGCAACACACACGAGTTGGACAAGGTGATCCAAACCTGGGGAAGAAAAAAGACAGCAAAGAGCAAAGCAGCATGGAGGCTGTGGGAATTAGGACAGAGGTTTTAACCCTTTGTTAATGATCCTTCCCTCTTCCCTAGGTCGCAGAGGCTGTTCTTGCCAACGGAGAGAATCTCCCTGCAGATGTGGTACTGGTGGGAATAGGTGAGAGACTCCAGCTGGGAGAGAGAGGCAGCTTTGGGAATGGGGAGAACATCCAGCAAGCCCAGGGCATCACAGTTCGTTTCCAGGATGCCATTCCCCACAGTCCCTTTCCCACTCTGTTATCATCCAGCCCTTCCTCTTGGCCCCAAGCACCTGGAAAAGCCAGCAGCCCGTGAGCACACACTTGGCAGGAGGAAAGGAGCTGGTTACACTCTCGCTGTGCCTTTGGCTCTTGCTGAGCTCCACAGGTCCCTGCTGTATTCCCAGAGCGTGCTGCGTCCTGGGCCCTGGTTTTATTGCCCCTGCACTGGCTCAGCACCAGCCCAAGCACAGGTCACTGCTCCCAGTGCTCTGCTCCGAGCAGGACCAGGCACCATGGGGCCAAATTCCCTCCCCCTCCCTGCAGAGCTTCGCTGCTTTTCATTCCTGCTCCTCTCCCCACAGGGTCGATCCCCAGCTCTGCCTTTCTGAAGGGCACCTCCATTGCCAGAGACGACAAAGGTGCCATCTTGGTGGATCTGGTGAGTGCCAGCTGAGTATCCCAGGTCACACCACATCCCTTCCCTCTCACCGCTGCCCTCATTGCCTTTTGTCCCACTAGCACATGCAAACCAACATCCCCAATGTCTTCGCTGCTGGGGACGTGGTCACCTTCCCAGTGGCACTGCTCGACGGGGACAGGTCCAGCATCCACCACCAACAAGTGGCCGAGGCACACGGTGAGGGAGCAGCCACGTCGCTTTCCAGCTCCCTTGGAGATGGGAATGGGACAGGAGAGACAGCAGGAGACACAGGGAACAATTTTTAAGGACCTGCAAGAAAAATATTCCCTCTTTTGGTTCGTCACAGGTCACTGTGCTGCTTTAAACATGCTGAAGAGAGGGAAGGAGTTGCACACCGTTCCTTACTTCTGGACCACGTTGCTTGGGAAAAGCATCCGCTATGCAGGTAGGAGGGGGCAGAGAGAGGGGAACAGAGCTTCCTCCCTGCCCATCTGCTCCCCACCAGCTGGGCTGGGGCTTGTAAACACAGCGTGCTCGCAGAGTTCAGCTGAAGCAGCTCAAGCTCTAGACTGGCTGCCGTGGTGAGTTTGAGCCCTGGGCCCAGAGGTCACCCAGAACTCTCGCTCTTTGCTGATCTCCAGTGGCTTAGAGGTCACAGAGGAAGAACTTCCCTCTCCAAACCAAGGAGAGGCTCAAAGTCAGTTCTGCTTGTCCCAGGGCCTTCATGTCTGCTCCCCAGCCCTGTTGCAACCCCAGTCACTGTCCCCTCTGTCCCCACCCTACTCTGAGGTGGGATGGGTGGCAACTGCTGGGCCAGGGCTCCCTGAGCAGCCTCTGTCTCACAGGCTGTGGGAAGGGATACACGGACACTGTCGTGAAGGGCAGCCTGGAGCAACAGAAATTCCTGATCTTTTACATCAGGTGAGTGAATGCACGGCCAGTCCATGCCCTGGGAACGAGGCACAGTCCTCTCTCCTACAGCCTGCAGAGATCCCACAGAGGCTCCACATGCTGTGGGCTGTGCACTGAAGGCAGCTGCTGGGTGCTGAACCAGAGAAAGCCAAAGCAGGGCAGGGAGGGAGAAGAGAATGAACTCAAATGATGACACCAGCTGGGCAGAGAGCCTGGAACACATCTCCTCTCCCTCTGCCCCACTGCTCCCAGGCTCAGTGCCCAGCTCCCAGCAGTGCCAGGCAATCTGCCACGAGTTCCTGTGCATCCTGCAGCACCAGCCACCCTGCCCTGAGCCCTCTGAAATGCAGCTGCTCCCTGGCCACTGTGCCACGGGGATGCTGCTGTGCTGAGCTGTGTGCACTCAGAAGATCCACATTCTTCCTCTTTCCCTTCCAGGGATGGCCATGTGACTGCAGCTGCCAGCCTGAACTGCGACCCCATGGTGTCTCTGATTGCAGAAGTTTTGTACTTGGGGAAACAAATCTCCAAAGAAGAAGCAGAGTAAGTGACACCCTGACTGAGCTGGTGGGCGGCCCTGTGCTGTTCTCCATGCCAGCAGAGCCCACTGAGAGACACGAAACCAAGAACAGTCATTGCAAATCCCCAAGCTACCTCTTGTTTTCAGGGCCTGTGATGTTGGCCACATCTCCTGGCTGCCACGAAGCTGAGCTTGGTGCGTGCCCCTTGTAAGGGGCTCACAACCAAGTATTAACAGCTCCACATCCTTCAGCCCTGGAGAAATAAAACCATCAGCATAGCTGAACCCAGCACCTTCATTTTGTGTTTGTAGACAGCCCTTGGCTGTCCACTCATGCTGGGCGAAGCAGAGCTGTTGTGAGAGGAGGATGCTCATGGCCTGGGGCTCAGCTGATGGTCTGAGCTGGCAGCAGCCATCACACATCCACAGATGCACCAGCCACACATCCACCAGCTCCTCCTGTTCCTTCCCTGTTGGCAGGGAGCTCTCATTTAGCACACCGGTCACGCTGACCTTCTCCTTTGCAAAAACACATTTTCCCAGCAAGGGGAGCTGTGACCGAGACGAGCTGCACTCCCAGCAGGGAATGAGGTGGGCTGTGTGCAGGAACTTGCACAGAATACCCTGCCCCTAAGGACAGAGGGATGCCACCGACCTCTGAGCCAGCAGCACCTGCTGGCAGCATCACTGCTGTCTTGAATACTGCATTAGCTGCCACAGCAAGCAGACAGCCTCTGGAAGAGAAATCCCAGATCCAGCCTTTCCTGCTGTGCTCCCTGCATGCTGGATGCTTGGAGGAGGTGGCCAGATGCTAAGAGGAAAGAGTTACCAGATTTTTGCAAGGCAACAGTGAGTGAGGCTGTGCTTTCTACAGGAAACCTTGCACTTACTCACCAGTCACATGGGGTCTTGAAGGAGGAAGGGTAAGTCCCAGGAGGCCGGCAAGTTCCCACAGGGACACTCAGTGATAGCCCAAACCCCCTCTGGTTTCACATGAAGTGCAGGATAGCCAAAGCCTGAGCCCTCTCTCAGCAGGTGAGATACTGCAGTGCTGGTTTTGTGCTAAAAACCCAACTTTGTCCTCTGGCACCTTTTCACACATGTATTTGTCCTGAAATATGATGTTCTGCATTTCCTGACCCCACAGGTTTGGTGCTTCTGCTCAGGGCACCTCTCTGCTCTGAAAGGGCCACATCTTATCCAGGAAAGAGTTAGGTTTCAGCAGCACAGGTTCTTTCTTCATGACAAACCCACACGATCCCTGTGAGGTGCACAGAGCACACAGCTCCTGTACAGACCAATCTGTGCTGCAGGAGAGGGGGAGCATGGCCTGGGAGCTGCTCCTCCCTGCCCTCAGGCACCCTGCCCATGACTTTCTGCCCCTCGATGCCCTCTGGGATGTGTTGGGCACTGAGCAGGTGCCAGCTGTTTCGTATGGACTTGCAGCAGGGCAGCTGTGGTGGAAGAGACAGGCTCTGCCTCAAGCTGGAGGAACTCCTCCCAGGGCACTCAGCAGTCCCACTCCCTCTGGGTGACAACCACCCCAAAGAAACTCAGCTTCTTGTAGCCATCAGCAAGAACACGCCAAGCACAGTGGCTTTATGTAAGAAGGAAAGACCCCAGGACAACAGATTTATTCTACTTCTACCACTTAATGGACACCAGGCCACTTTCTGTGCTTTGCTGAGTGCCAAAGTTTGGGAGCAGCCCTGCCTTGGGCAGCTGAAGCCTGGGCAGGCAGATTGAGATTGTGCAGACATTTCAGCACAGGGCTGTTCCTCCCTGCCCGCCCTCAGAGCTGGGATGAGCTGTGCTCTTCCTGGCAGGCCCTGAGCAGCAATGCCTGGACACTCCCCTGATTCCCATTCACCAAGGCAGCCTGGGAGCTGCTGGTCCTGGCCCTCCTGTGGGAAAGCCTGAGGTGCAGAGGGCTCCCTGGAGCCCTTGCTGGGCTTCTCCAGCCCTGGAAAGCAGCTTCCAAGTTCCTTCCAGGGCAGTCTTCTGCTTCTGTTCACCAACGAGCCAGAGCCTGGACCATGGAGGAGCCCACTAAAGCTCACCACGGCCCCTCTTACTGCTGCTGGCTCCAAAATACCTGGAATTCTGGCACTGCAGTCAGGGCTGCCTGGCCTCCCAGGGACAGAGGTTCCGGGAACAGCCGTCCAGAGCCGTGCGTGACTCGGCCCTGAGTCACCCAGTCCCAGTGGCCCGGCCCCACCGCACCCGGCCCGACCCGCAGCGATCCGTGGGTGTGGAGCCAGCCCTCTCCCCAGGCTCCATCCCACTGCCGGGCATGTTGCAGGATTAATCCAGCTCCTGAGCTCAGCAGCAGGTCAGACCTGTGGGTTACGCCCAGCCTTGGCTCACCTCTTTGGCTCGGGACAAACCCAGGGCACCTAAAGGATCAACCCTCCACCTGTAGACCCCAGAGTGGCGTGAGTTGGGGGCACAGCTCTGGTGCTGTGCCACTCTCCAGGGTGGGCAGCCCCCACCATCTTCCCACCTGGTACAGGCAACTCACAGGCAACAAACTTCCTAAAACTGAATAGTTGAGCAAAACAACGTTTAATGCTTCTTTTGGTCTCCTCTAGTCACCTCCCAGCTCAGTGCCACCCCACTGAGTGGGGGGATGCAGTTTGACAGCCCTGCTGGCACGGCTGCCTGGCAATCCTCCAGCCAAGGCTCTGTCTGGAGGCTCTGAAGGGACTTTCTTCATTCTGGCTGGACTCATCCTCAGCCCTCCAATCCACAGCCGGAGAATGGCTCATCCCGGTTGCTCAGGGCACGACTCTGGCTGGCATCCAAGGTCCCGGTGACGAGAAGAGAGTGGCTACATTCAACAGTTCTTCAACTGGCAGCTTTAGTTACTGGAGAAGGACATAAAGCTTGCCACTGAAGAACTGGTGCTGGTTAGCCAGGAGCAGGGTGGCACGGCAGCACCTGGGAAGAGAACACACATTTCAGAGCCAGGATCGAACTGTGCCGAGCTGAGCTGTCACCCACAGCAGCCACAGCTGCTCCTTTCCCCCACCCTGACACCAATCCTGATCTATCACTCTGTCCTCTCCCCAGGACTGAAATCCCCCCCATCACAGGGAGGCAGCTCTGACATCAACTCTCCCCCATCCCTCCCCGCTCCCAAAGCGGGTGGTGCACCAGCTCCAGCACCTGCAGCCAGCCCTAAACCACAAGCAACAAGCAAGGAAATCCAAGGCCATTTCTGCTGGAAAATAAGAGATAAGGCAACCTGCTCCGGCAGGGCCCTGTGGCCACGGCAGGGAGGCCACTGCAGGTAGGGGTTACGGCGTTCCCAGGGCTCACCTCGGGCATCCATCAGCACTGGCAGGGTCCCACCTGGACAGGAGCCAGCTGCTTCCTGACGGGGAAGACACTTTGTCAGGCGGCTGCTGCCAAGCCACCGGCGGGGGAATTTCAGGCAGCTCAGCCCTTTTCTGAGTCGTTTTGTTGGAGGGCGAGGACGCCAACCCCAGGGCTGCTGTGGGACCTCACTGCTTCCCCCTGGGCCTGGGAAAAATCCCTTTTCCACAACACCCAGTGCTTTAGCTGCTGGGGATTGAGTTTTGGGAACCTCCCGGGAAACCGGGCACGGTGGGGAAAAGATGGCAACGGGAAACATGGGAAACCCCCGGGGGGCCACCACGGCATCCTCCCACCAGCGTCACCCCAAACGCACCGGGGACCCCGGCTGGCCCCAGGCCTGGGCGGGCACCAGGGGAGGCTGGAGCCCGGTGGGTGCTGCGGCGAGGGCTGCGGGGCTTTCGGTGCGGGGCCGGTGGCCGGGGCGCAGCGGCGGCGGCGGGGCCCGGCGGGGATGCCGAGCATTCCTGGCGTGCCGGGTACATCTGGTCCGGATTCCAGCGAGCTGGTCCCGGCCCTGCTCCACCCC